>CM021101.1:822271726-822633342 GCA_007115665.2 Sequoiadendron giganteum
AGACAAAGAAAGAGAGATATAGATACAAATAGAGATAGATAGGGAGACAAAGACAAAGAGAGGGAGGAAAGAATTGAGTGAGAGAGAGACAAAGATAGAGACAAAGACATAGACAAAGACAAAGACAAAGAAAAATACAAAGACAAAGACAAAGACAAAGACAAAGACAAAGACAAAAAAAATAGAGACAAATACGTAGATAGAGAGAGACAGAGAGAGGAGGGGAGGGAGGTAGAGAGGAATAGGTATAGAGAGACAGGTTAGATAGAGAGAAGTAGAGAGGAAAGGTAGGTGGGAGGAAGGAAGAGAGAGAGAGAGAGAGAGATACAAAGATAGGAAAAGAGAGAGATAAAGAGAGATAGAGATAGAGAGAGGAGGAGATAGATAAAATTAGAGAGGGAAGGAGGGAGAGAGGGAGAGATAGGTGAGATAGAGAGAATTAGTGAGAGAGAGAGAGATGATAGAGAGATGTGATAGAGAGTAGATAGGGAGGGAGGGAGAGATAAAGAGGTATAGAGGGATAGGTTAGATAGATATTAGAGAGGGAATGTGGATGGGAGGGAGAGAGAGATAAAAAGGTATAGAGGGATAGGTTAGATAGATATAAGTAGAGAGGGAATGTGGATGGGAGAGAGAGACAAGGAGAGAGGGGGGGATGGAGATAGAGAGGGAGGGATAGAGAGAGAGAGAGACAAAGGGAGGGACGAAGATAGAGAGGAAGGGAGGGGGAGAGAGATAGAGAGAGAGGGGGAGAGACGAGAGAGATGAATGGATAGGTAGAGAGGTAGTTCTTGAGCTCAAGGGAGAGAGAGTTGGATAAAGGGGTGGAGATAGTGAGATTGACAGAGACAGAGAGGTCTAGAGGATAAGAGAAACAAATTCGGCTTGGGATGACTAATCCTTAGGCTTAGTCATTCCAGCCATTTGGTAAGCACCAAATTTGGCACTCACCAAATGGTCATTTCAAGTAAAATAAAAAAGTGACATCTTTTTGTGTCACAACTTTGTGCGCTTACCCTTCTCATTGATTTTTATAGAACTTATCAAAACTTTGTGCCACATATGTAGTTCCCAAAGAATATTTCTATGAATAATGATTTAAAATAAAGAGGCCTCCCAACCCTTAGAAACATCTAAGGGTTTTAACGTATCATACAAATACTAGAGGATACTATTTTTTGTATAGTTTAACTACACCAGCTAGTTTATGAATTTCGTCACACCAATTATTTCTATAGGGGATTGAAATGAAAGTACCACTTGGGTTGTTCCTTCTCACAAGTTGGGAGGCATGCCCACTAAAGGTAACACATGTTTGAAGCGTAAAATTATTTTCGTCACCCAAGATTTTCCAAAAGGCACAAGGGGAGAGGATAGGTTGTTCCAAGAAGAAAAGGTATACTTGTGTGTTTTTCTTCACCTAAGATCACACGAAGCACAAGGGGAGAGGATACACACAACAAACATACACAAGAAAATCAAACACATGTTCATTTTAACCTTGACAAGCATAATGAATTTTTTTAAGCACCAAATAAAGTATGTAGGTTGTTTTTTTAAATTTAAACCAATAAGAATAATGATGTGAGGGTTCAAATTAACCAATTTAAACATTCATTTTAAACCCAAAAGAAATCTAGTTTGGTCCTAAAACGTGAAATAAAGCATCATAAATGGGTTATAATTGCCCCATAACTGTCGAAACACTTGTTACAATTATATAATGAAATGATGATATGCTCCTTCACTTCAAATTTTGTTTCCCAAACCTGCAAAGCCAATTAGCCTTAAAAAATAAAATGAGAAGTTAATGACATGTTAGCAATCAGATGAAATCAAAAAATTAAAGCACATGTCAAAATTCAAATTTAGTTTTGTTTACCAGTAAATAGCAATGCTAAAATTAATTGCGTCACAGAATTTCATCAGATGAATTTCTATATCAAAAGTGACATCATTGTATTGAAAAACCAGATGTGTCGATCTATAGTAAATAGTGACATCAATAGCATCACCAAATCAAATGTGTCACTAAATTAAAATTCATGTTGTGATTAAAAATGAATCTAGCATCGCTATTTAAATAGGTGATGATGAAATTAATTATGAATCACTAAATTAAACATGTGTTGCTATTTTCAAGATAAAATGTGTCATTTTATAGTGACGCATCCAAAGTGCATCAGTGAATCTGCAAACACAAGAAAAATGAAAACCTAAAGAAAAAAAATTCAAATTGATTGGTTCAAGCCCTCCTAGCACCAAAATGTTATCGATGATGTAGTATAGGTTAACTACACTTGATCCACGAGGATTCGAAGCATTTTTAAGCCATGATGTATCAGTCCCAATAAGATCATTCAATGTAAACTAAGCTAAGAAGCCATTAAAAATAAACATATTAAAATATGATAGCTTCACAAAATATATATTTTAAGCCATTCAAACTTATCCTATTGGGGGAGTGGTGTCACATTGATGTGGAATGGTGACCCTTTCCCAATCCCTTGGATAATGAGTTTGTTTCGATCGATTCTATTGAAGAGAATTAATGAAACTGATGAGAGATGTGTGATAAAATGTAATGAAAGCTATTTTAACATGATGAATGCTAAGATGATTGATATGAGTGTATGCAAAGCTATTCTAAATATATGCAAGATTCGAAAGATTAAAACTCTAATTTACCATGGATGTTCTAAGCTAAGAGGCATGTAAAATGACCTAAAATTATTTTAAAACATAAAATGTGAGTGCAAGATGAGAGTGATTTTAATAGTATAATTTTTCTATTAAAAGATGGATCCCTATTCAATAGATGCAAGCTCTATTTATAGAACAAGCAAAATGAAACTAATGGCCAGGATCAAAAGGATCAATCAACAATCAGAATGGAAGGAAAATGGAGGCATGGATTATGGATTCCCATAAAGGGTTGAGGATGCAAGATGATATTTAATTAAGGGCTTACATTCATCCAAAGAAACACACTTTCAAAATCTGCATAAGAAGATTTGTTGAAAATTGGTTTCAAAAAGGAATATTCTCTTTTTCAAATGAGTGCAAAGGGAAAGAATATTCTATGAGAATATTACCTTTTTGGAGGAAAATTAGCATTTAGTTAATTAAAACCAAATTTTAATGTGGAAAGGGGAAGGAGTATTCCATGAGAATATTCCCTTTTTAAAGGAATGTGCAAAGGAGGAATATTCCCTTGTAACTGGGAGGATTAGATTAATTAGTAATTTGATAAGTAGAGCAAAGTTTTACTTATGTAAATTAGGGGAATTAAATGATATTCATTAAATAAATGATTTAATGAAAAAGGGTGGTCTGATATGATATTTAATTAAATAGCTTAGGGTTATTTAATTAAATAAGAGGACTTAGAGATTAAATTAGATAATTTGATTTATGTAATTTAATAGGATGAAAGGTTAGCCCGAGGGGGGTGAATTAACCTAATTGTGTCAATCAGATTAATAGTTAAAAATTATGCAATTAATTAAATAGCTAGGCTTATTTAATCAATCAAGCGAAATGATGATAGGTTTTAGGATGAAACAGTGTTGGTATATCAGATTCAAGTGCATGATATCATTCAAGACATTTTTAAGTGTCTACACATACAATCAAGATTCAAGATCTACATTCATGCTAGTCATCTCATACAAGATTGCAAACTTTTATTTCAAAGGTTTGGTGAGTTGCAACATTGATTATTTGTTCATTCATCATTCCTCCATTCTATTTCTATTCATTTCAACATTTGATTGCCAAAATGGGGTTTAACCAAGGAAAACCCCTATCCACTAACAAAACAAAAAAATTCCCTCGCTTTGATGTGTGATTTCCAAATTTAGGTTGAAGATCCATTGAAGAGAAATATTGGAGAAAATTGTTAAAGTTGAAAAGTTGTCAAAGTTGTCATCTACAAACCCTAATTCAGTGTTTCAAACTTGGAGATCTGGAAGGAGAGAAGCTATAGAAGATCACTAGAGGATATCAGAGTTTAAAATCAACCCCGATACTAGGAGTAAATCACCATCTGTGGCGTATGAGTCCCAGTAAATCAGATTTTTAGAATTTTATGTAGAGCCTGGTTTACCAATTGTAGATTTTGGATTCAACCTGAAACCCTAAACTAGGACTAAATCACCCATACTGGGATATGAGTCCTAGTGTGCATTAAAACTCATATTTTTAGGAGTGCAAACCTTATTTCAAGCATCTTTGGTTTTCCAAGTGCCCCTCTATCCATTCTTAGTTCATTATTCTGATTTTTTAGTTTCATATCTTACGTTGCATCTAGTTAAGTTTGGATATAATTTGCATCTTCTTCTTTCGAAGACTTTGCTTGGTGGTGAACCCCCTTTTGTCTTTAATCACACCCCTAGGATACCATTACAGATTTATTTTCCTAATTCCATCCTCAGACTGAGATCTCTAGGGATTCCATTAATGAAACTTGAGGTAAATTAGTGGAGGAACCCTAATACCCCTTTAGTTCCATCTCCTAAAAGAGAGAGAACACAATTTTATTTGTTTCACCTTGGAGAAATTTACCTCTACCCATTCATCCACAAGTTACACAACCATGGGGATCCCCTTGGTCTCCACCCAAATGGATTACTCCATCTTGAATTACACCATAATGGAAAAATGTAATTAGTATCAATAACCCTAAAATATTCCACCCAATCAAAGATAGTGGAGCCCTCAATCTAAGGATAATGATGTTATGGGAACCAACCTCAAATAATACTACCCAAAACATCTTAGCCTCCACTGACCAATACTAGTTAATATATTAATTAACTATAATTTCCAACTCATCTTGTCCCAAATCCCCCAAAAAATGACTATAACTACCAATATAATTTGGAACAAAATATTGTGGTATTAAGTGTGATCAAATTAAATAGAATTCACCTAAGAACACAAACAACTCCAATAATACCTCCTTCTAAAGAACCATTAGAGAGAGAGATTAGTGAGGGAAAGAGAGGGAAGGAGAGAGAGAGAGAGAGAGAGAGAGAGAGGTGATAGAGAAATGTGATAGAGAGAGAAGTAGAGAGGGAAGGAGGGTAGGAGGGAGAGAGAAAGAGGTATAGAGAAAATGGTAAGTAGAGAGAAGTAGAGAGGGAAGGAAAGATGGAGGGAGAAGTAGGGATGGAGAGAGAGAGGTACAAAGAGAGAGGGGGAAGACAAAGAGTAGAGAGGGAGGGACAGAGGGACAAAGAGGTAGGGAGGGAGGGATAGCGAGGTGAGATAGAGAGAGAAAGGAGGGAGAGAGAGGTGAGATAAATAGATAGAGTAGAGAGGGAAGGAGAGAGATAGAGAGAGAGGAGAAGTGAGAGAGAGAGGGAGGGAGGGAAATAGAAAGAGGTATAGAGGGAGGTTAGATAGAGAGTGAAGTAGAGAGAGAAGGTGGGTGGAAGGTAGAGAGAAAGAGGTATAGAGAGATAGGTTAGATAAAGAGATAAGTAGAGAGAAAAAGTGGGTGTAAGGAAGAGAGAGAGAGAGAAGTAGAGAGGGAAGGAGAGATTGAGAGAGAAAGGAGGGGAGGGGGAGAGACAAAGAAAAGGACAAAGATAGAAACAAGCATGGAAATAGAGAGAGGCACATAGAGAGAGAGGGGCGAGACATAGAGACAGAGAGAGATAGAGACAGAGAGATAGAGATAGATAGAGATAGAGATAGAGATAGAGACAAAGACAAAGACAGAGACAAAGATCGATAGAGAGAGAGAGAGATAGATAGAGATAGAGATAGAGATAGAGATAGAGATAAAGACAGAGACAAAGACAAAGACAGACAAAGATAGACAAAGACAGAGATAAATATAGAGACAAAGACATAGATGGAGATAGAGATAGAGATAGAGATAGAGATAGAGATAGAGATAGAGACATAGAGAGAGAGACAAAGACAGAGACAAAGAAAGAGACAGAGATAGAGACAGAGATAGAGATAGAGATAGAGACAAAGATAGAGATAAAGATAGAGATAGAGACAAAGATAGAGACAGAGATAGAGACAGAGATAGAGACAAAGATAGAGACAAAGATAGAGATAGAGACAGAGATAGAGATAGAGATAGAGATAGGGATAGGGATAGGGATAGGGATAGGGATAGGGATAGGGATAGGGATAGGGATAGAGATAGAGATAGATATAGATATATATATGGAGACAAAGACAGAGGCAAAGACAGAGGCAAAGACAAAGACAAAGACAAAGACAAAGATGGAGAGACAAAGAGGGATAGAGAGACAAATAGACGTATAAATAGATAGATAGAAAAACATACAGATAGATATACAAACAAACATAGAGAAATAGATAGACAAAGAGACAGAGACAAAGAGAGATAGAAACATAGAAAAATAGATAGATAGACAAACAAAGATAGAGAGAAAGATATACAAAGGAAAAGAGAAAGACAAAGAGAGATAGAGAGATAGAGAGAGATAGAGAGAGACAAAGAGAGATAGAGAGAGATAGAGAGACAGAGACAAAGAGATAGAGAGAGACAAAGAGAGACAGAGAGACAAAGAGAGATAGAGAGAGACAAAGAGACATAGACAACGAGAGAGAGATAGAGACAAAGACAAAGATAGAGATAGAGATAGAGATAGAGATAGAGATAGAGATAGAGATAGAGATAGAGAGAGAGAGATAGAGATAGAGATAGAGATAGAGATAGAGATAGAGATAGAGATAGAGATAGAGATAGAGATAGAGATAGAGACAAAGATAGGGAGACAAAGATAGAGAGACAAAGATAGAGACAAAGAGATAGAGATAGTGACACAGACAAAGATAGAGTAGAGAGGTAAGAAGGGAGTGAGAGAGAGGAGGGACGAAGGGATAGGTAGGGAAAGAGAGAGGTGAGACAAAGGGATAGTAGATATGGAAGGAGAGAGAGATAGAGATAAAGACACAAAGAAAGAGAGAGAGATAATGGAGAGATGTGATAGAGAGAAGTAAAGAGGGAAGGAGGGAGGGAAGGAAAGTGAAAGAGGTATATAAGGATGGGTTAGATAGAGAGAAGTAGAGAATAAATTTGGGTGGGAGAGAGAGAGAGAGGGAGGGAGAGAGGAATATGGAGATATTGAAAGGGGGAAGGAGGGAGGGAGAGAGAAAGAGGTATAGGTTAGATAAAGAGAAATAGAGAGGAAAGATGGGTGGGAGGAAGAAAGAGAGAGGGGGGAGATAGAGAAAATTAGAGAAGAAAGGAGGGAGGGAGAGAGATGAGGTAGAGAGAAGTAGAGAGGAGGGGGGGAAGGAGGGAGGGGGGAAGGAGAGAGTGTGAGAGAAAGAGGGGGGAGAGAGAGAGATAGAGAGATAGAGAGGGAGGGAGAAGTGTGAGAGAGAAGTAGAGAGGGAAGGTGGGTGGGAGAAAGGAAGGCAGAGAAAGAGAGCAATAGAGAAAGACAAAGAGAGGTAGAGAGATAAAAAATGATAAAGAGAGAGAGGAGGAGGAGATAGAGAAAACTAGAGAGGGAAGGAGGGATAGAGGGATAGAGAGAGTTGAGAGAGAGAGAGACAAAGATAGAGAGACATAGATAGAAATAGAGATAGACAGGGAGGTAGAGATAGAGAGAGGGAGGAAAGGAAAAGTGAGAGAGAGAGGAGGGGGTAGATATAAATAGTTATAGAGGGATAGATTAGATAGAGAGAAGTAGAGAGGGGAGGTGGGTGGTAGGAAGGAAGAGAAAGAGATAGAGATAGAGAGATACAAAGAGAGGAAAAGAGAGAGATAAAGAGAGATAGAGACAGAGAGAGGAGGAGGAGGAGACGGAGAAAATTAGAGAGGGAAGGAGGGAGAGAGGGAGAGAGAGAGATGATAGAGATGATAGAGAGATGTGCTATAGAAGTAGATATGGAAGGAGGAAGGTGGATATATTGAGAGAGGGAAGGAGGGAGGGAGAGAGAAAGAGGTGGAAGGAAGAGAGAGAGAGAGAGAGAAAGGGGGGATGGAGATAAGAGGAGATAGAGAGAGATGGATGGAGAGAGAGAGAGAGATGAAGGGAGGGATGAAGATAGAGAGGGAGGGATGGGGAGAGAGACAAAGAGAGATGAATGGATAGGTAGAGAGGTAGTTCTTGAGCTCAAGGGATAGAGAGTTAGATAAAGGGGTGGAGATAGTGAGAGAGAGAGAGAGGTCTAGAGCATAAGAGAAACAAATTTGGAACTCACCAAACTTGGCTTGGGATGACTAAGCATTAGGCTTAGTCATTCGAGCCATTTGGTAAGCACCAAATTTGGCACTCGCCAAATGATCATTTCGAGTAAAATAAAAAAGTGGCATCTTTTTTGTGTCACAACTTTGTGCACTTACCCTTCTCGTTGAATTTTTTATAGAAATTATCAAAACTTTGTGCCACATATGAAATTCCCAAAGCATATTTCTATGAATAATGATTTAAAATAAATATTGAGTAATGATGAATCAATTTTTTTTTAAATCTCAAAATAAGTTTTTCATTAGACTTTGATCACTAGTTCCTACAAGAAGTCTTAAGTTTTTGACTTGAGTGATGAAGTCCTCAATTTCAAGGTAGTCATCTAGTTTAGGAATTCCAAGATTATTTTCCAACTCGCATTGCTCTCATTTTACTATGATTCCAAAAAATATCTTCTAAGGTTGTCCAAACTTCCCAAGGCAACATTTGTCCCTAAAATTAAAACTTCAATTTAGGGGAAACTAGTTGACCTATGAGTCCTTTGGCTTTGCAACTACATCATTCCAATTGATTTTCTTGCAAATATTAATAGAAGTAATTTGTTCACCTGTTTCCATGTGGTAAAGACCCTTAGTAGTACATAAATAATATACCCTTTATAACTAAAGTAGATTGAAACTATGAGACACCCTTTTTTCAACCATGGTGTGACATAGCAAGTTGTTGCTTGAAAAAGCAAACCCAAAAATTTGTAGGGAAAAAATTTTGAATTATTTTTTTCAAAATATACACAAGAAAATGATTGCATCAATGACAAAACTCATAATCATATAATTTCCTTATGAGGAAAAAAAATTCTCAAATATTTTTCAGAATTAAAAAAAAAAACCATTTTTATATGAATTTTAAAAAAATTGAAATAAATGTAAAAATGATCACCTCAATAAAAAAATCGCAATAGTGCTATCACCTAATAAGAAAAGAAATGCTTGTTTTTCTTTTAATGAAGATATTTTGTGAATTTCTAAAATTTTAAAAAGACCAAAACAAATTCACTTCCCTATTTTTTTCTTAAAAAAATCCTCTATTATTTTTCAACTTTCCTTAAACTAATTTCTCTATACTTTTCTGAAACACAACCTTGAACATGCATGCAAATTATTGAGAATAAATATCTTCCAAAAGTAACTAGAGTTGTACTAATAAATACTAGGTTTAGGTTTGTTTCATCTATAAGCTCTCTAATATATTGTATTTGAATCATATAGTGAACATGAACCAATGTTTTAGGGCACTAATTATGGATGATTCCTCTATCCCATAGTTGCAATATCTTATGTATAATTTACATAGAGAGTAATTTCTTGGTTCTAACCATTTCTTGGTGCATCATACAATTAAACAACTGAAAGGATTTCTATTGACAAGAATAAGAAAAAAATATTAAGCATTTTCTATATATACTATGAAGTATATGGAAGCTATATTTTCTATTTAAAAATTGCTAGAACATGGTTCTAACCTAGACGAAATCTATAAAAACAATAGTTTCAACTCTATTGACAAGAATAAGAAAAAAATATTAAGCATTTTCTATATATACTATGAAGTATATGGAAGCTATATTTTCTATTTAAAAATTGCTAGAACATGGTTCTAACCTAGGCGAAATCTATAAAAAAAATAGTTTCAACTCTTAATATCCTACTACATTCACCAATTTCTAATCAACCAAGATCCTATGAAGAATAAGTTGAGAACATAAGACTAGTTATTGGTAGTAAGCCACTAAATTTTTGGGCTAGAAATTTATTTGTAAAAAAAATAAACTACTCTAAAGATATAATTATGTACAAAAAAATTAAAAATTACAAGTTTATGATCCTTATTCCTATGTGTTGCACAAAGTGAAGTTTTTATAGCTTTAATATTGTATTAATGTGTTTTGTTTCCTAGAACTACTATACCTACCATTAACCATACAACATTCACTCACATACATATAATAATACAATAAATCAATGAAAACTAAAGAAATAATATAATAAAGATAAAATTATTACCCCTTTTTTATTAGAAATATCTAGCATAAATTTGTTATAATAACAATAATTTTTTTCACAATGATCTATATCAACCACTAGCTTTCTATATGCCTGTATAGATAAGGAAGAGGATAGAGATAAAATTTAGAGAGTAGTTATCTAAAATAATGAGTCTACTTAAGAGATAGTGAAGTAGTAGAATACAACTCCTTAAAAGTAGTTAACCAATAAAACACATCTACTTAAGATAGAATTTTACTATTATACAATAACATACAAATAAGCTAACATCAATTAGTGCATTATCTAGAAATTATTATAATTAATATTCACATATTATTACAAAGAATATTCATAGATTAAACTATAGTAAATATACATGTGTATTTTAAAACCACACAAAAATGTTTCAATAATTAAATACACTAACAATTTTCTCTAAAATTATTATTTATATACTGTGAATATATACTATTCAAATTCTATGATATTTTATTAGGATTAAATTGCACAGTTTTGAATTCAATGGCATTGACCGATATTTAATGAGTTGTAGTTTACAAGAACCTGCCTCTCATGAATATGAATAGTTTGCTTAACACTCATTGCATCTAGGTAAATCTGATAGGGATGAAGTATTAAGATTTCTTAGATCATCCATCCTAATACTACTTCAACTCAAATAGACTTAATCATAAAATTTCCACACAATCTAACCCACTTAATTTACTACCCAATTTACCAAACCTTTTACCGTATCTTATATTATATCCTCTGTAAACCATTTATTACAAAACTCCATTGCTCATTCTAAGAAAGAGGTGACACAATTTCAACCCAAAATATGCACATAACATTATCCATATCAATGATGACTTCTAAACAAACACATTTTAAAAACAAAGAGATTCCATATTAAAGTGGTTCATTCAGTGCGGAAGTAAATTGGTTTTATTTTAAAAAATTTGACTACAATGCAGCATCAGATGCCCAGAATGAATAGAAAGAAAGGGGGTATTTTTATTTAATCTTCTCTCCGGAGAGCATGAAGGATCCCAAGTACAGAATGAATTCCAATAAAACTCTATTATCACTTTAACCCACATATAAATCTCTATGTCACGAATGATTTCATAGAAACTCCAGCAGCTCTCCCTCTGAATGAATGATCTTAATCTCCATACGAGTTTGATTAACTAAAGATCCCAACGAACAGATGAAGCAAGGTAATGGTGAAACCGCAGGAGGCAATTAGAGAAGGAAAGCAGCGCCTCCCAACAAAACAACTCCAAAGATGGCAATGTTGTGGACGCCTCTGGCAGATGAACCGCTGTGTTGCGGAGATGGGGCTGGGCCTTCTCCAGGGGAAAGTGACGATACAGAGGGTGCTGGGACGCCCCCTCCTTGTGGGGGAGAGGAGGCAGAGGAGGAAGAAGGTGCATCTGCAGGCGGTGGGGAGGTCGGGAGTGTTGATGGGGATTGAACAGGGGACGCCGTTGGAGAAGCTGCGGGAGTCTGGGCTATACAACATTCCATCAATCCTACCACCAAAAACATCGCCACAACTGCACTGAATTTGCCCATAGTTTCTCCTTGTCTGGCTAAAGAATTGCAATTACAATGAAAGTGAGAAAGCAGTTATATAGCAGAGTGTAGAGGTTTCCGCGTGGAAGGTAGCTCTTTTACCTTTTCCCCCAAATCGCATGAGAGTCTTGCTTTCCCAAGCATGGGACATCCTGTGGCTGGGCTGAGTCGTCTCTGTCAGCTCGCTTAACATTTCACCGTCCATGTAATCTCTGGGGGTTTTAAGCATGTACAACTTGGTCGGCTGTTAACGTTGGTGACGGTTAGAAGAGAGACGCGTGAGACTCAAATACTTGGTCAACTAACATATTTGTTACGACAAATTTATCCTCGAAGATTTCCTATGAATTTATCCTTGAAGATTTCCTATGAATTTATCCTTGAAGATTTCCTAGGCTTAAAAATGGGTACTTCACAATTTTCTTGTAGTATTTTCTCGGCTTTTTTCTCCAAATACGCAATTCAAAATTTGTAGGTAATATTTGTAAACTAAGAAACAATATTATGCTATTATTTTTTCTGGATTTTGTTGGATAAGTTTCTAAAGTACCATTTAATAAATGGTAACGATTTTGAAGTTCCTAATTAGTATGTACAAGTTAATTCTATTTATATTTTTTTAATTTGTAATTTTTGAGTTAAAATATTTGTGATATAAAAATATATATAAATATTTAATTCAAAAAATTTAAATATTTTTATACAAATATTTTAATTTGACTACTATTTAATTAGAAATAAGATTATTTCAGTATCTCATTTCTCTTTATATATTTTATATCCCAAAAAATATTTATAAATATATATTTCACTAAATATAATTATATAAGAGTGAAAGAAAGGGGATGATGATATAGAAATATCTTTAATTTCAATTTAGAAATAGAGCCCACTAAATAGAGAGAAAGAGAGTAGAGAGGAAAGGGGGAGAGAGAGAGGGGGGTGAGATAGAGAGAGGAGGGAGGTAGGGATAGGTAGGGAGAGAGAGGTGAGATAGAGAGAGAGTAGAGAGAGAAGTGATAGAGAGAAGTAGAGAGGTAAGGTGGAAGGTAGATAGATTGAGAGAGGGAAGGAGGGAGGGAGGGAGAAAGAGGTATATAGGGATAGGTTAGATAGAGAGAAGTAGAGAGTGAAGGTTGGTGGAAGAGAGAGATAGGGTGGGAGAGAGGGAGGAAGGGAGAGGTAAAGAGGGATAGTTGAGATAAATAAGAGAGAGAGAGAAGTAGGTAGATAGAGGATGGGAGATATAGAAAGAGGGAAGGGGAGATGGAGGGAGAGGTAGGGATAAAGGGAGAGATAGTGATGGAGAGAGAAAGGTGAGAGATAGAGTGATAGAGGGAGGGGGGAGAGAGAAGTAGAGAGGGAAGGAGAGGTAGGGAGGGAGGGAAGGAGAGGGAGGTGAGATAGAGAGAGAAGAGGGAGGGAGGGATATATGTAGGAAGAGAGAGTTGAGATAGATAGAAAGAGAGTGGAGAGGGAAGGGGAGAGAGAGCGAGAGAGAGAGAGGTAAAGAGGAATGTAGAGAGATTCAGAATAGGAAGGAGGGAGGGAGGGATATATGGGTATGTGCAAGATCATCATGGAAAAAACAAGCCCTTAAGTGGCAATAAAAAGATAAAAGATCAGAATTAGACAACTTGACATAAAAATTTAAATAAGTTATCTATATTATTTCAAAAAAATGTAAAAATAGAATCTGTAGAAAATTGAATGTAGTTTCTAAACTACTAGACCTTTATTTAAAAAAAAAAAATCTATTTAGTGAAAATTTGAAATTTCAATGCAGTAGTATTTAAATTTCAGGGTAAAAATAAGAAGTAGGTGTCTGTCTGACCACCCTAACCACAATAAAATGATAATTTTTTTTATAAGTTTTTAGATATAAGTAGACGAATTATGTCCCGATGTGATACATATTTTTTTATAATTGTTTTCCAAGTAAATAATTAATTATAAATTTTAGAAAATATAAAAGATCGTTTGTCTAACCACCTTAACTTGGTCAAAAATTCATGAAATTCAATTTTATTTTTTTAAATCCTATATTACGTGAAGCATAAAATGTGATGCATGTTTTGGACTCAAAAAATGTGATACCATTTAAAAGTTATAGATGTTTTTCAATCAGCCTATCAGTCAGGACTTTATTCGTAATTCTAATAAAAAATGAATAATAATTATTTATTAAATTAAAAGTAAAGCATAACTTATATTGGTGGAAAGCTGAGAATCTCCTCTAAAAACCCTTTTCGTTTCATCAATTTTAGGTAAAAAAAAAGTCGTCAGCCACATAGGCCATCATATGGCTTACATATCGCCACTTTTTGGCCCATCATGATCCTGCACATACCCATATGTAGGAAGAGAGAGTTGAGATAGATAGAAAGAGAATAGAGAGGGAAGGGAAGAGAGAGAACGAGAGAGAGAGGTAAAGAGGAATGTAGAGAGATTTAGAAAAGGAAGGAGGGAGGGAGGGAGAGAAAAAGATGTATATAGGGGTAGGCGATATAGAGAGAAAGAGGTATATAGGGGTAGGTCAGATAGAGAGAAGTAGAGAGAGAAGGTTGGTGGAGGAGAGAGAGGAGGGAGGGAGCGGTAAAGAGGGATAGTTGAGATAGATATAAGGAGAGAGAGAGAGAGAGAGAGAGAGGTAGGTAGAGAGAGGGCGAGGAGAGATAAAAAGAGAGGGGAGGGAGAGATGAGAGATAGAAAGAGGGGGGAGGGAGGGGTACCTAGATAAATAAAGATAGAGACAAAAAGGTAGGGAGAGAGAGAGTTGAGATAGAGAGAGTAGAGAGGGAAGGAGAGAGATAGAGAGAGGGAAAGGTAGGGAGAAAGAGAGTTGAGATAGAGATAGTAGAGAGGGAAGGAGAGAGATAGAGAGGGAGAGGGAAGGAGAGAGATAGAGAGGGAGGTGATAGAGAGAGAAGAAGGTAGGGATATTAGAGAGGGAAGGAGGGAGAAACAAATATGTATAGAGGGATAGGTGGGTAGAGAGAAATGAGAGAGAAACATAGAGAGGTAGGTAGAGAGATGTTTCTCACACACATGTACATCTATCTCCCTCCTTAACTCTCCCTCCATACCTCCTTCCTTCTCTAAGTTTCTCTCTAGATCTCTCCTCTCCCTCTCTCTCTACCTCAGCCTCCCTCCCCTTCTTTTTGTCTCTCCTCCCAGTCTCTCTCCCTTTTTTCCCTCCGTACCTCCCTCCTCTTTTTCTCCCAATCACTCATTTTCTCTATCTCACCATTCTCTTTTTCTATCTCTCATGCACACACACACACACCTTTATCTCCCTCTACCTACCTCTCTCTCTCTCAATCTCTCCCTAGATCTTCCCCCTCTTTCTCTCTCATTCTCTCCTTTCAATCTCACAATTCTCTCTCTCTCTCTCTCTCACTCTCTCCTTTCAATCTCACAATTCTCTCTCTCTCTCTCTCTCTCTCTCTCTCTCTCTATCTCTCTATCTCACCACTCTCTCTCTCCATACTACTATCCCTCCCTCCCTCCTATCGCTCCCTCTCTCCTTCCCTCCCTCCACTCCCTACCACTCTCTACCTCTCTCAATCCCCCATATTTCTTTCTTACTCTCTCCTTCCCTCTCTCTACCTACCTCTAACTCCACTCCCTACCACTCTCTCTACCTCTAACTCTCCCTCCCTAATATTTCTCTCTTAATCTCTCCTTCCCTCTCTAGTCTCTATCTCTCTCGCCACTTCCCTGTCTACTCTCATTCTCTATCCCCTTCTTCTCTCCCCTATTTTTCTCTCTCACTCTCTCCTCTTTCTCTCTCTCTCTCACTCACACACTCACCTCTATCTCCTCCCTACCTCTCCCTCCCTCCTCTCTCTACTTATCTCTATCTCTCCTCTCTCTACGTCTCCTTCCCTCTCTACCTATCTTTATCTCCCCTATCCCTCTCTTTACCTATCTCTCCCTCCATCACTATGTATCTCACCTATGTCTCCCTCCCTACATATTTCCTTTTCTACTCTCTATCTCTCCTCTCCCTCACTCTACCTATCTCTCTTTGTCTCTCTCTCTTCCTCCCTCCCTCCCACCTTCCCTCTATACCTATTTCTCTCTCCCTCCATCCCATCTTACCTCTCTCAATATATCCACCTAACTTCTTCCCTCTCTACTTATCTCTTTGTCACATCTCTCTATCACCTCTCCCTCCTTCCCTCCCCCTCTCCCTCCTTCCCTCTCTACTCTCTATCTCACCTCTCTTTCACTCTCTCTATCTCTCCCCCCTCTCTATCTCCCCCTCTCCCCCTATTTCTCTCACTCTCTCCCCCTCCCTATTCACCCTCTCTCTCTCTCTATCTATTCTCCCTCTCTCTCCCCTCCCTCCCCTCTTTCTTTCTCACTTCTCCTTCCCTCTATACTTCTCTCTATCTCTCTATACTTCTCTATATCTCTCCATTCTCTCTCTATCTCTCTACTTCTCTAGATATCTCACCTCTCTCTCCCCCTCCATCCCTTCTTCCATGTCTAATTTTCTTTATCTCCCTATCTCTCTCTATCTATCTATATCTATGTCTTTGTCTCTCTCTTCCTCCCACCCACATTCCCTCTCTACTTATCTCTATCTAACCTATCCCTCTATACCTCTTTCTCTCTCCCTCCCTCCCTCCTCACTCTACTTCTCTCTATCACCTCTCTCTCCTCCCTCCCTCCTCACTCTACTTCTCTCTATCACATATCTCTATCACCTCTCTCTCTCCTTCCCTTTCTACTCTCTTTATCTCACCTCTCTCTCACCCTACCTCTCCCTCCCTCCCTTCTCTCTCTCCCTCCCCCTTTTTCTCTCTCTCCCCTCTTTCTCTCTCCTTTCCTCTCTACTTCTCTTTATCTTGTCATTATCTCTCTCCCTCACCCCTCTCTCTCCTCCCCTCCTCTCTCTCCCCCTTTACCTCTCTACTTATATGTATCACATCTATCTCTCTCACTTCTCCATCCTTCTCTCTCTCCTTCCCTCTCTACTCTCTCTCTATCTTAACTCTCTACATATATATCCCTACCTCTCCCTCTCTTCTCTCTCTTTTCCCCCTCTTTCTCTCTCACTCTCTCCCTCTCTCTCTCCCCCTATTTCAATCTCACTTTCTCCTTCCCTCTCTAATTCTCTTTATCTCACCATTCTATCTCTCCATCTCTCCCTCTATCCACTCCACTTCTCTTTATCACATCTCTCTATCACCTCTATCTCTCTAAATTCTCCCTCCTTCCCTCTCTCTCTACTCTCTCTATCTCACCTCTCTGGAGGGTAGGAGAGGTAAAGAGGTATAGTTCAGATAGATTATAGAGAGGATGGGAGAGAGAGAGGGGAGGAAGGGAGAGGTAAAGAGGGATAGTTGAGATAAATAGGAAAGAGAGAGAGAGAGAGATGTATGTAGAGAGAGGATGAGGAGAGATAAAAAGAGGGAAGGATAGATGGAGGGAGGTAGGGATAAAGGGGAGATGGTGATGGAGAGAGAAAGGTGAGAGACAAAGTGATAGAGAGAGGGAGGGGAGATAGAGAGAAGTATAGAGGGAAGGAGAGGTAGGAAGGGGGGGAGAGGTAGGTGAGATAGAGAGAGAAGATGGAGGGAGGGATATATGTAGGGAGAGAGAGGTGAGATAGAGAGAAAGAGAGTAGAGAGGCAAGGAAAGAGAGAGAGTGAGAGAGAGAGGGGTGAGGATGAAGGTAGAGATATTTAGAAAGGGAAGGAGGGAGGGAGGGAGAGAAAAGAGGTATACATGGGTAGGCTAGATAGAGAGAAGTAGAGAGAGAGATAAATAGAGAGAGGGGACGAAAAGGTAGGGAGAGAGTAGAGAGGGAAGGAAAGAGATAGAGAAAGAGGGAAGGTAGGGAGAAAGAGAGTTGAGATATATCTAGAGTAGAGAGAAGTATAGAGGGAAGAAGGTGGAGAGATTGAGAGAGGGAAGGAGGGAGGGATGAAAAAAGAAAGAGGTATATAGGGATAGGTAGGTAGAGAGAAGTAGAGATAGAAGGTTGGTGGAAGAGAGAGAGGGGGGGATGGAGGGAGAGGTAAAGAGGGATAGTTGAGATAAATAAAAGGAGAGAGAGGTAGGTAGAGAGAGGATGAGGAGAGATAGAAAGAGCAAAGGAGATATGGAGGGAGAAGTGAGAGAGAGTAGAGAGAGGATGAAGGTGGAGATATTGAGAGAGGGAAGGAGAGAGGGAGGGAGAGAGAAAGAGGTATATAGGGATAGGTTAGATAGAGAGAAGTGGAGAGAGAAGGTTGGTGTAAGAGAGAGAGAGGAGGGGGGGAGAGGTAAAGAGGGATAGTTGAGATAGATAGAAGGAGAGAGAGGGAGGTAGAGAGAGGGAGAGGAGAGATAGAAAGAGAGGGGAGGGAGAGAGAGAGGAAAGATAGAAAGAGGAGGGAGAGAGAGATGGAGAGAGATAGAGAGAGAGAGAGGGAAGGAAAGGTAGGGAGAGAGAGTTTATATAGATATAATAGAAGGGAAAGGAGAGAGAGATAGAGAGAGGGAAAGGTAGGGAGAAAGAGAGTTGAGAAAGAGAGAGTGTAGAGGGAAGGAGAGAGAGGTGATAGAGAGAGAAGTAGAGAGGGAAGAAGGTATAGAGACTAAGAGAAAGGAGGGAGGGAGGGAGAAAGAAATATGTATAGAGAGATAGGTGGGTAGAGAGAAGTAGAGAGGGAAGGAGAGAGAAATGAGAGAGAAACATAGAGAGGTTGGTAGAGAGAGGGAGGGGAGATAAAGAGAAGTTTAGAGGGAAGGAGAGAGGGAGGGAGAGGTAGGGAGGGAGGGAGAGAGAGGTCAGAGAGGTGAGAGAGAGATGGAGGGATAGGTAGGGAGAGAGAGGTGAGATAGAGAGAAAGAGAGTAGAGAGGGAGAGATAGCTAGAGAGAGGGTTGAAATAGAGAGAGAGTAGAGAGAGGAAGAGGAGATAGGGGGTAGGTAGAGAGGGAGAGGAGAGAGAGAGAGGGGAAGATGAGAGATAAAAAGAGGGGGGAGGGAGAAAGAATGAGGAATATGGATGTAAGGAGAGATAATTGAGATAGAGAGAGAGCTGAGAGGGAAGGAGAGAGAGGAAAGGAGGGAGAAGTGAGAGAGAGTAGAGAGAGGAGTAAGGTGGATATATTGGGAGAGGAGGGAGAAAGAATTAGATATAGATGGATAGGTAGGTAGAGAGAGGGAGGGAAGATAAAGAGAAGTAGAGAGGGAGGAAGAGGTCTAGGGAGGGAGGGAGAGAGATGGAGGAATAGGTAGGGAGAGAGAGAAGGGGGTGAGATAGAGAAAAAGAGAGTAGAGAGGGAGAGATAGCTAGAGAGAGGGTTAAGATAGAGAGAGAGTAGAGAGAGGGGGAGGAGAGAGGGGGTAGGTAGAGAGGGAGAGGAGAGAGAGAGGAAGATGAGAGATAGAAAGAGGGTGAGGGAGAAAGAATGAGGAATATAGATGTAAGGAGAGATAGTCGAGATAAAGAGAGAGTTGAGAGGGAAGGGGAGAGAGGAAGGGAGAGAGAAGTGAGAGAGTAGAGAGAGGAGGAAGGTGGAGATATTGAGAGAGTGGGGAGGGACGGACAAATGGAGAAAGAATTATATATAGAGGAATAGGTAGGTAGAGATAGGGAGGGGGAGAGAGGTGAGATAGAGGTGAGATAGAGAGAGGAGGGAGGGATAGGTAGGTAGAGAGAGGGAGGGAGGGAGGGAGGGACAGGTAGGGAGAGAGAGGTGAGATAAAGAGAGAGTAGAGAGGGAAGGAATGAGAGAGAGGGAGAAGTGAGAGAGAAGTACAGAGGTAAGGTGGAAGGTAGAAAGATTGAGAGGGGAATGAGGGAGAGAGAGAGAAAGAGGTACATAGGGATAGGTTAGATAGAGAGAAGTAGAGAGCAAAGGTTGGTGGAAGGGAGAGAGACAGAGAGAGATAGTGTTGCAAGAATGAAGGTGTTGTCATTGATGTTAACTAGTTAATTGGTTATCAATTGGTTGTTGTTGTCATTGATTTCATGGATGCAGGTTATTGGTTTTTAATGTTGAGGATATTGAGAAAATTATAATGAAGGAAGATTGCAAGTGTTTGGTGGTTGCTCCGAGTTTTTCTCTGGAATTTTCTCCTATGTTTGTGCGGTTCAAATATGTTGATCATGGTTGTTGGAAGCTACTTTATCCATATTATGGGCTTTTGATTCATTATACAGTGCAAGTTATGTTCACTAGTGTAAGCTATGGTTTTCAATCTATCTGGATGAGATCTAGGAGAAATGTTGTTGGTCTGGATTTCCTTTTGGCGAAGTCTTATGACTTGCAGTTCTAGAGTTAAGTTGTTATGATCATGTTGAAGATAATTTTGGTGTCTAGATGGATTTGATCATGCTAAGAGTTGTGTGTGCTTAATTTTTTTATGTGTTTTACACTAGTTTGGCCAACCTCGTGTTGAACACTACTTTTCGAAGTTCATGAAGTGTGTTGAAGCATGTTTGGGTTGCCCTCATGTTCTAATTCCACCCTAGGATGTTTTGGTGCCGACCTAATTTGAATTTGACAATGGATGGCCAACTTTGGATATGTTTCTAAGTTGAAGATGGTATAAATATAGGATGAGTTATTGATGAAAGATGTATAAAGAGATAAGTGCAAATAAATAGAGCAGATAGATGCGAAATATATGTGAGTCAGTGGGTGTGTGTGATGTGAATGTGGTAGATCAGTACAAAGTCTAAATGTTGAGTTTCCATATGTAGTGAGCTGAAGGTGTACTCTATCATTCATGCATGTCTCCAAGTGGTTGAGAAAATTGTGGTGGAAATATCTATTGCATTGAGATTGTCTTCTCTCTATAACATATCTCTTCTATCTTCTTTGTACCTCTATGGATATGAGCACTCTGAGTGATTAAACTTGTTGGACAATGAGTCCTTATTTTGGAAATGAGTCTTCTTTCTCTGGTAGTGAACCTTTGTAATTGGTTTTGATATTCTCTATAGTGTGAGTTAATCCTCACCATGGTTTTTCCCTCATTGGGTTTTCCACATAAATCTGGTGTTACTATGTTTGTGTGATGGTTTTCAATTTCTGCACTTACACTTAATGTTTAATCATGTTATCGATGTTAAGGATTTGTTATTAATCTAAGTTACGGTGAAATATTTAAAAGGTTAAATTTGGTACAACTTATTCACCCCCCCTCTCATTTTTCTTGTTCAAAAGGTAGGTAGAGAGGGTGAGGAGCGATAGAAAGAGGGGGGAGGGAGAGAGAAATAGGGGAGAGGGAGAGAGAGAAAGAGGGGGGAGGGAGAGAGAGTAGAGATAGAGAGAGGGAGAGATGGAGAAGTGAAAGAGAGTAGATATAGGACGAAGGTGGAGAGATTGAGAGAGAGAAGGAGGGAGGGAGAGAGGGAGAGAGAGAGAAAGAGGTATAGAGAGATAGGTAGGTAGAGATAAGTAGAGAGGGAAGGAGAGATGGAGGGAGAGGTAGGGATGGAGAAAGAGAAAGGTGAGAGAGATAAGTAGAGAGAGAGGTAGGTAGAGAGAGAGGGAGGGGGAGATAGAGAGTAGATAGGAAAGGATGGATGCAAGAAGAGGGAGAGGTATGGATTGATAGAGAAAGATGAAAGAGAGATAGGTAGAGAGAGGGAGGGGGAGATGGAGAGAATTAGATAGGGAAGGAGAGATGCATGGAGAGGTAGGGATAGAGGGAGAGATACATATGGAGAGAGAGAGGTGAGAAAGAGAGATTAATACAGAGAGGTAGGTAGAGAGAGGGAGGGGAGATAGAGAGAAGAAAAGAGGGAAGGAGAGAGGAAAGGAGAGGTAGGGAGCGAGGGAGGGAGAAGGAGGTGAGATAGAGATAGAGGATGGAGGGAGGGATATATAGGGAGAGAAGGAAGAGGGGAGAGAGAGAGGTAAGAAGGTAGAGATATTGAGAGAGGGAAGGATGGAGGGAGAGAGAAAGAGGTATATGGGTAGGTTAGATAGAGATTAGAGAGAAAATCTTTGTTGAAGTAAGAGAGAGAGGAGGGGTGGAAAGGTAAATAGGGATAGTTGAGAGAGAGAGAGAGGGAGGGAGGTGGGGGAGGGAGAGAGAGAGGAGAGATAGGAAGAGGGGGGAAGGAGGAAGAGATAGAGAGAGAGTGAAAGGTAGGGAGAGAGAGAGGTAATAGAGAGACGTGATAGAGATAAATGGAGGGGGAAGAAGGCGAAGAGATTTGAGAGAGGGAAGGAGGGAGGGAGGGAGAAAGAAATATGTATAGAGGGGTAAGTAAGTAGAGAGAAGTATAGAGGGAAGGAGAGATACAGGAATAGGTAGGGATGGAGAGACAAGTGAGAGAGGGAAGGGGAGATAAATATAAGTATAGAGGGAAGGAGAGAGCGAGGAAGAGGTAGGGAGGGATGGAGAAATAGGTGAGAGATAGAGGGAGGGATATGTAGGAAGAGAGGCACGAGATAGAGAGAAAGAGAGTAGAGAGGGATGGGGAGAGAGATAAGTGATAGAGAGAAGTAGAGAAGGAGCAAGGTGGAGAGATGGAGAGATGGAGAGAGGGAATGAGGGAGGGAGGGAGGGAGAGAGAAAGAGGTATATAGGGATAGGTTAGATAGTGAGAAGTAGTGAGAAAAGGTGGGTGGAAGGAAGAGAGAGAGGAGATAGATAAAATTAGAGAGAGGAGGGAGAGAGATAGGTGAGATAGAGAAAAGTAGAAATGGAAGGAGGGAGAGGGGGAGATAGAGAAAATTAGAGAGGGAAGGAGGGAGGGAATGAGAGAGAGGTGAGATAGAGAGATGTAGAGAGATGTAGAGAGTGAAGAAGGGAGGGAGATAGATATTATAGAGGGAAGGATGGAGAGAGAGAGTTCTTGAGCTCAAGGGAGAGAGAGTCAGATAAAGGGATGGAGATAGTGAGAGATAGAGGTATAGAGCATAAGATATGAAAATGAGAGAGAAAGAGAGAGGGAGAAATATGATACGACTTTCTGACTACTGAAATTTGACCTCCTAACTATTGAGATTTGATATACTGATTATTGAAATTTGACTAAGTCTAAAATTTATAAGATCTTCCAAAAACTAGAATTTTCATTATAACTCCAGGAGATCCGAAACCATTCTCAAACATCTTGAAACAATATACATGAAATATAACTTAAAGTATAAGAAATTAAATGTCCATATGTAAATTTCAACTTATACTTAAATGTTTATTTCATGTACATATAGTTTCTTTGGTAGGGAGAGAGAAAGATAAGGAGAAAAAACAAAAGAGTTCACAAAAATACATTTCATAGAGTCATGCACCACTACAACAAATCCTTGTGATTTGTTCCATTTTTTGCTCTGTTTTTTGCTTCCACCCAATGTTTTAATGTATTTTTTGCCAATTTTTTGAAAATTTTGACGCTATTTATCTAGATGGCACTATTTTTGGCATTTATTTGTGTCGATCAGGACTAGTCGAAGCTAATTGAGGCACTGATTTATGCAAAATTTATCAATGCCTTTAGCACTGATATTGTCTTTGAGTGTGGTTTCATCTTAGCGCCGCATTTGGGTCTAAGTTTAGCTTTGATTTTAGCAACAATTTTAGCTCTCGACTTTAGCTTCAAGTTTAGCTTCAGGTTTAGTGCTGATTTAGACACCCTTATGTCGAAGAGACTTATTTATATGTCTCATTGACGATGTAAAATAATGAAATGTCAACAAGATACAGGTATATCGAGGAGAGAATCACTTATGTCACATCGACAAGGTATATCTACAAGTGCTCAAAAAAACACAACACTTGGATATAAGGAAGTAATGTTAATGAGACATTGAGACATCGGTAAGACAAATAAGATTGTCTCATCGACACTCTTCAAGTAATGATCAAAAGAATACATCGCCAGACCATTAGGAGGGTGAGCAACATATGCAGTAGAGCGGTATACACCACAACCCCACAACAAGAACCCTTGAGCAAGGCGGTAGTGCGGTAAACAGCTAAAGAGAAGGGAAAAACACTGCCATAATGTAGCGATAATCATGAGTCTTGCCGACATGGCAGAGTTACAATGATATATAAAGAAATACCCCTGAAGGAAAATATCGATGAGACAGTGGCATATCGGCAAGAGATATTGACTTCTCTCATCGACACCGGCAACCAACATCAGAGGAACATAAGATCTAATGTCGATGAGACATTGAGATATCGGTAAGACAAAGAAGATTGTCTCATCGACACTCTTCGGGTAATGATCAAAAGCATACACTGCTATACCACCAGGAAGGTGAGAAAAATATGTGGTAGAATGGTATACACTGCAACCCCACAACATGAAGCCTTGAGCAAGGCAGTAGTGTGGTAAACAACAGAAGGGAAGGGAAAAACACTGTTATACCGCATAGGGTATAATAAGAGACGATGGTAGTATGGTAATCATGGCAGAAAATGACATCAGTCACAATCCATTTGAATAAATCATTTAAGGAATCAAGAATATAGCCCGCCAAAATACTCTAAACTCTAATAAAAATACTCTAATTTTTTGGTCAAAATCTTATTTTCAAGCATAGCCCACTAGAATGGAGTTTTCATTTTAATAAACATACAATAAAACCTTTGTTGAAACCTTATTTTCAGGCATATCCCTCCAAAATGGAGAAGTGTTTCAATAAAGAATGACAGGGAATGGTAAGGAGATGTGTGTGGTAGGAGGCATAGGATTCATTGTTGTTTATCAATTCCAGCTCTGATCAACAAGGGCTACAATGTACGTGCTACTGTTTGTAATCCAGGTATTTAATTGACATATGTTTGCATAATCTCAAATTCCTTCAGATATTTTTGAAGTATCAATGTATTCTATATAGGGTTTAGAATGAATTCTTTTAATTTATAAAAATAAATCAGATGCTTTTGAAGTATCGATGTGTCCTATATAGGGTTTAGAATAATTTATTTTAATGTAAAAAATAAAATAAATGATGTATTTTCCTGTGATTAGATAATGTGGAGATCTCCTAAATCTACCCTAGCACACTGTCCTCTTTCACACTGTGTTCATTACTCCAGCTGCTAGGGTTTTGTATTTGACATCTTTAATATATTCATGATAGTGGCTTTTGAATAGATCTCAGTCTTTGCTTTAATCTTTATCATGGTAACCCTTGAGTTCCCTAATCCACCTTCAATCTCTTTTGAGAACATTGTCTTAAGCTAGATTGCATAGTATGCATATAAAGCAAGTCCTTCATACCTGCCATTGTTCCAAACCACCACTCACCACCTTGCTTAACATGTTGCCTCCATAAGCACAATACCATGTTTTAAAATCATGGTTGCTAGTGATTGACCATTAAGGTCACTACTTTCATCAAGATACAATGAGATTTTTATCTTCAAACTTAAGGCATTATGCAAGATAACAATGTGAATTGTTTTTTGTGTACAATTTGATTTTCTTGCACATTTACTACTTTGCTAACTACCTTTAAGACTGGATATTGCACCATCAGCTCCAATCTCAAACATCTCACTCACTATCACTTGAAGATTCCTTTCATGAGCATCCTTGTATAAAATCAAACTATGCCCTATAGACTGCCTACTTACTTACTAATATAGGGGACTCATTATTTCATGGTATTTTGAGTTTTATTTAGAAGGGGTTAACATGTGGCATTTTTATGTGCAGGAAGAATAGATTGTGATGCAACGTTTGGGTATGGACGGTTCAAGAAATATTGGATTTCTATCAGTGTCATAACTAGGTTGGATTGTACCTTGAGTCGGTGTGAAACACTTCCGAGTGTTCTCTTTAATCTTGCTCTTATCGCCCTAGTATGGTGTAAAGGATGGTTTGGATCTATGAAGGAGAAAAATGTACTAATCTAAAATGCAAAATGAACAAGAATGCAAGAAGAACACAAAACACCTCAAATGATTAGCCTAGTTGGATTCAAAACAAAACAAGATAAAAATGCACAATACGATTATACCTTGTCTCGAATCGATCCTTTGGTTGGCCCTTGATGTTGCTTTGATGTGTGCTCCTTGATGGTTATGCAAATGAGGATGCAAATGACTAAGATGGATGGATTTTGAATGAGAAATGAGGTGATAAATTTATGGAGGCTCAAATGACTCAAGATCATAAGTTGGCTAAGAATGCATAAGGATTTTCTAACTTAGAAGATGTAAGATCCCTTAATGAAGGAAGGGGGGGGTATTTATAGGAGAAGTTGAATTCTCTAGAGAATCCAACGGTCAAGATTGAGCCACCATGGCCAAGATGGAGGGCTGTGGTGAGTTGAGGACTCACAAGCCCTCACATTTGAACATGTGACAGGTGAGTTGTCCAAAGGACAAGGTGAGATGGAAAAGGTAAAAATGACATGGAAGAGGCCATGTGGTCCCAAGGTACTTGCAAGTACCTTGACATGTGACTGATGTGACCTCTCAATGATCACATGGGGAAGGGGAAAGCTTTGGAGGAATAAAGATGAATTTTTAATTCACTTTTTGGAAGAAACCAAAGGGTAAGACAAGTTTCCTTCTAGAAGGTGTCTTTTTCCCATGGGTACGATGTGACACATGAGATGTCATGGGGAAGACAAATGCATGGGGGGAATAAATGTGAATTTTTAATTCACATGGGGAAGAGGTCAACCCGAAAAAGGTAAGTACCAAGAAGGTTGACTTAAGGACATGTTAAAAGGGGTAAGTGATTAGGATTAGGATTGTGCAAACAGATGATTAGAGCAAAGTGGCAAGTTATGGAGGATGTGACATTAATCCTAATTAAGGATATGCACACCTTAATGGAGGATTAATTAAATTAATCCAATTTAGTGAAAAGGTTATGGAGGATGTGACAAGGAGAGAGAAAGAAAGAATTTAAAAATGAAAAGGATAATTGACTAAATTAAATAAATTGATTTATTTAATTTAGAGATGAAGTGGGCTAATGTATAAAGTATTTAATTGATTAAATTAAATACCTTAGGAACATTAGGGAAAAGGGACAATATTAATTAAATGTGTCATTTAATTAATATAGATGGATTAGATGAATAAATGATGGGATTATGACCATATGAAAGTGGTCAAATTTAGGTGTCTACATTTTTCCCCTCTTTGAGATGGTGTTACGAAGTAGCATCATTTCAAAGAATATCAAAATATAGAACTTAAAGAAGATGGTTAGATTAATGAAGATGCCCCACTCATTTGAGGAGTGACTAGGAGGAAAGATGATGGGAGTGAAGATGAAGATTAAGGATTGAGGATTCCCCCTCGAGAGGACATGCAGGGTTAAGAGAACATGGATGTGCTCTTGAAATGGATGAGATAATGCAATGGTAGATGTGGAAGATGATACAAAATGATGGATGAGAGAGGATGATGATTCTAGGATAAATATGATGTTGCCCCATTCAAGCTACAAGCTAGGATGGATGGATGGTCGATGGAGTGTTGTTGATGAGGGAATGATACATCCCCAAACAACACAAGGATAGGGAAAGATACATCCCGATAAGAGTGTTGTTGATGAGGGAAGGATACATCCCGCTGATGATGATGAGGATTCGGTCATCAAGGAACAAGACCAAATATGTGATGAGAGATGATTTGAGATTGAATGGATTAAGATGGGATGGAGAATCGAGTTGAAGATGATGGAGGTAAAGATGCAATGCAATGGAAGATGCAAGTTTCCATTTTTCAGAGCACCGATTTTTGATATAGCATAAGACACTAGATATCATAGTATGTGGAACCAAGGCAGATTAGTGTCTAAGGCATAAACAAACACAACAAATAAGAAGGCTATCCCAATACCCCAAAGTCATGATGACTTCGGTTGGGCTAGGTATTGAGATAACCACAAGCACAAAAGGATGCCCCAACGTAACATAAGACCTCAAGGGTCTTGGTGGGTACTACGTGGGTCAACCAAGAAGACAACAAAAAAAAGAAAAATCAAGATATGCCCCTATGCTAACTAGTCAAAACACACCATAATATGATATATCATGGTGGCCTTGAGAAGTGATGATAGGGAGCTCAAATGATAAATGAAATTTCAAAAACATCAAAAGATCACAATCAAGTTTCAAACGTTCTTTGCCATAGGATCAAGATGATGGATGGGGTTGATGGGGTCTATTAGGAAGGATACATCCTGTCGAGACCAAAGATGGATGCTAAACTAAAAGATTGATTAATGACGCAGGATATCTGAAATTGATTGAACCTCATGACACTAGTGACCCTTATTTGTAAGCACCAGCTAGGATAGGGACATACTTGACGACACGTCAAGACGACAGGATGACAGGATGACCTAAGGAAATAAAAACCCTAAAGACCTAGGGGCTCAAGGGTTGATCAAAGATCAACCTTGCCTATGTGAAAGCCCAGAGCTCTCATAGTTCGATAAAAGACCATGGATAAAAGTGAAAAGCAGACAATGGAGACCTTGATGACTAACGAAGACCAGACGAACAAACACCCAGGGGGCAAATCAAATGATTGACCTTGCCTACGTGAAAGTGCAGGGGACACATAGTTCAACACAAGGCCAAAGACAAATGATGTAAGAGGACAAGAAAGACAAAAGACAGAACCCTGGGGGCAGATCAAATGATCGACCTTGCCTACGTAAAAGTGCAGGGGAAACATAGTTTGACAAGAGACCAAAAAAAGACAATGGATAAGGGGTGATGAGATGACTAGGATAAATGGATAAAAGGATGGAGCAGATATGATGAGCCATGATAGGCCATGTGGATGGGATGGTTGATATGTTGGATGTGGGTTATGCAAAGCTCAGGGATGGGATAGTGATCTAGATTATTAGAGGATGAATTGGGAGGATGACAGGATGTATAGATGAATGATGAAGAGTGATAAGATAGGAGGAAGATGTAGGAAATAGATAGGAGTGATGATAGTGAGATAGCATGGCATTGGATTGCATGGAGGTAGCCTATAGCTAGATACCAATGACAAGGGATTATGAGAGGGAAGGAAAATGGATGGATTGATAAAGATGGGGAGATAGAAAGATGCTAGGATAGATGGATAGAAGAATAAGGATTTGGAAAGATGGCATGGATTACTGGGTAGATAAATGAATGAGGAGATAAGGATGAAAAAATGGAAAAGGACTAGTGGATGGGTAGATAGGAAGATAAGGATGGGGAGATGGATCGTCATGGATGGTGTCTACAAGGACTAAGACACAAAGAAGGAGATTCCCCCACTCTAGATGTGTCATGTGTGATGAGGCAAGAGGGATGGAAGATAGAAGGATGGAAGAGATTGCAAGATGGATGGATAAAGGGATGAGGAAATAGAAAGATGTTAGGATGGGTGGACAGAGGGATAAGGATAGGGAGATGGATTGGATGTTTAGATAGATGAATGGGGAGATAAGGATGAAACGACGAAAAAGGACTAGTGGATGAGAGGATGGAAGATAAGGATTTGGTAGATGGAGGAGATAAGGATGGGAAGGATGGGGAGATGGAAAGGATGCAGATGATGAAGGTAGATAATATGAATGTATCAGAAAAGTAGATGGGGAGGATAAGGAATATGATAGTGGATGAGGGGAAAATATGCCAAGAGATGTCCAAAGCATGTATATATATGTGCCCCTGTCTTTATCAAGATCACAAGGAATATGGAGGGATTGGGATATGAATGGGAGATGATGGGTAAGATGTGGAAGATAGGCAGATGTAGGAGATGGAGGAAAGGAATGCGTAGGTGGAAGTTGCCCCCAATTGTGGAATGAGATCAGATGGGGGATTTACGCATGACATATGTTTGCTAGGTTTTCATCATGGTACTTATCCAAGGTGCTTGTTTGCCAAGTTTTCATCATTGGATGGATGATTTTCTCTTTACTATTTTCTTTTTGCTCTTTTGTTTTTTTTATTTTTTTTATTTTTTTGTTTTTTGATTTTTTTGAATTTTTGGACTAGGATATGGGTGAAGATGGATCAAGATATGGATTCGGAAGACATATGATAAATTGGATGGATGAAGGACTCAAGCATCAAGTTCCAGATGAGGTAAAGAAGAGCCCACGTGTAAAGCAACTATGCGGATGTTGGTACAACCATATGAGAATGGATGGATTATGCAAGACGATGGATTAAAGGGATTTGATGGGGGAGATATGGGGGATAGTGGATGGGATGTTGGAAATTTTATGGATGGAAAGATGGAGTGGATGTGTGATGGGGGAAGGTGTTCATGACCAACATTGGCACATGTGGTAGATGTGAAATGATAGGAGAGTTGATGGGTGGAGAATGTGACGATAATGGAGGCATTGGGATAGTGAATTTTGGGGCATAAGGACCCAAAACAGATTTAGGAGATGGAGGATGCAAATGATTAGCATCAGGATTAGCAACTTTGGATGGAATTAGGGATTTCTCATTTGAAGGCATGACCTCTTTTTTCTTGTGAATCCACATGGTTTTGATTTTTCTTTAGTGGGCCTTTGTGGCCATTTGGATTGATTTGGCTTTTGGATTTGATTTTTCTTTTCTGTAACATGTATTTTGAAGGGGACATGAGGAGCTTTAGATTTATGTGGATGTTTGGATTTATGCATTGTTGCTTTGGCATCCAAAGTGCTTTTAGTAGCAATGGGATGGGTATGAGGAGATGGATGATATGGAGAAGACATGGATGGAGTGATAGAGGTAGGCTTGTGATGATGGTGTGTGTGAATGGAGGATGCGAGATAGCATGCATGGACGGGTGCCTTTGTTGATCCCAATTAGGGTTTATGAATTTAGGATTTATTATGGTGGATGGAGGTACATAATGGCCCAAAATAGATGGAGTAGATGGAGGGTGAGCGATGGTGGATGGAGGCACATAAGGACCCAAAATAGACTTAGAGGATGAAGGAGGAAAATGGATGGTTGTTTCACAGTAATACGATGGGGGAGGAGGGATGGAAACAAAGGATTTGGTAGAGCGACGGGAAGTGCCTCTCGTTCCTTGGGAAGAGGCTTGGTTAGGATGTATGGAGGTTGTACCAACATTTTTGGATTGTGAGTCTTGGGAGATATATCCAAGACCGTGCGCACCTGGATGTTCTTTGACCTGAAGGGGTACTAAAATACCTTGCTCATGAAGGCCTAAACCTTTTCCTTGATAGTTCATATTCTCGAGCATGCAATCTATGGTAGGATGCTTATTCATTTGGAAGAATTATGCATCTGTTAGCAGGTGGAGGAGGAAAGGTGGTGCATACACTTTGTTTTGCAAGAAGACCACCATGGAAGAGCGTAATGTTACCAAGGTGATATAACAGTGGCATTGGGATGGTGGAGTTGGGGGGCAATGAAGGATCATGCAGCAGAGATGGTGGGATGGTAGCCTCCTGATTTGAAAGAGGAGGTGATAAGGGATCGAGAGAGGAATTAGGGAGTATGATAGGATCTGGATTTAGGGAAGTGGATGATAAGGGCTTGTGAGATGGAGTTATTGGATCTTGAATGCAAATGGGGTCATGGGATGGAGTGGATGAGCTAGTGTGATCTTGAGACGGGGTGGATGTGAGGATAGGATCATGACTTGGTTGAGGATATGGATCATGAGATGAAATGGATAGAAGACTATGTTCTTGAGATGGAGTAGATGGGGTGGAAGGATCTTTATTTGGAGGAGGGGATATGCTCATATGCTTTGGATAAAGCTCTTGGCATGACTCATCTTGTGTGGGATGTATGATGATGGAAGAGTGTTGAAGGGACTCCTCAAGAGATGGAAGGAAAAAGGAGTCATGAAGGTCATGGGATTGAAGTTCAGTAATATGAGGACTAGGAGGACTAGTAGAAGATGGGGATTTAATGGATTCAATAGGTTTGACGAGTTCAACCATTTGGATGGTGTTAGGAATGGTAAGGGGAGTGATAGGTGTTGGATGAAGGAGGGCCTCATCAGTAGTGACCGTACATGATAGAGTGGGAGGGCATTGTGCCACAACATCAAGATGTGGATTTGGGGATGTCTTTTCGGTCATGAGTCCTTGGACAACATCTGGAAGGGATGTAGGATTAGGTAGGGTGATGGAAATGGATGGAGGATTAGGGATGGTTGGAGAACTGGGATTAGGGATTGGTGGATTAGGGTTAGATGAGGGGATGGGAATGGATGGAGGACTAGGAGGAGATGGATGATTAGGGTTAGGGATTGAAGGATTAGATGAGTGAATGGGTGGATTAGGACTAGGAGGAGATGGAGGATTATTATTAGATGAGTGGATGGGTGGATGAGGATTAGATGTAGAACTAGGAGGAGATGGGGGTTTATGATTAGATTAGTGAATGGGACTAGATGGAGGATTAAGATATAATGCGGTGAAAGGGGGAGTGATGCAAGAGGATGCAGATGATGAATTAAGATAGGGGGATGTAGATGCTGGATTAGGTTGGGGAGATTGGGATGGTGGGTGATAGTAGGAAGATGTGGATGATAGATTAAGATGAGAAGATGTGGGTGGTGGATTCTCGTAGGAGGACATGGATGGAGGATTAGGATGGAAATATGTGGAATTAATGTAAGGATATTGGGATGGGGGATTATGATAGGAAGGTGTAGACGTTGGATTAAAATAGGAAGATTGAGGTGGTGAACTACCATAAGAAGCCATGTATGGTGGGTTGGCATAGAAGGATATGGATGATGGACTAGGATAGGAAGATTGAGATGGTGGATTAGGATAAGAGGAATATTGGGATGGTAGAGTATGATAGGAATGCATGAGTGATGGATTATGATGGGAAGACTGGGATGTGGGATTAAGGTAGAGGTGATGATAAGGATAGGAGTATGGGGATGGTGGATTACTAAAGGAGGATGTGGATGTTGGATATGATAGAGGTGGAGAGGGAGTACATGATGAATATGTCGATGGTGAGGATGTTGGATATCCCTTTTCAAGGGTAGCATAAGGACTGTTACTAGATGTGGATGAAGGCATGGTGGGATAGTTCGAAGAGGTGATTGGATTGTGGGAGGCGATTGGAGAGAGATTTCTAGCAATAATTATGTCAAGGGGATATATATAACACTCTTCATGAGCAACCAGACTTTCGTTATCATTGTCAACGTAGTTAGGATTCCCCTTGACTACTATTATTGGTCTAGTGAGAGGGGGATAAGGATTCATTATGGCTACAAAATGGATACGAATTGAGAAGATGGAGGGGACTAGACGATGGAACGATAAATAGGATGGATTGGAAGAAGGTGTAGGTGGACTAAAGCTCAAGTTGGGATATTGGATTAAAGCTTAGATTCAGATGATGGGATGTGGCAGGATAGGATGATTGATCAGATAAGAGGATGAAACAGATATCTAGAACGAAAGATCACATGTTTAGAATGGGGAAACGGATACTTAGAACGGATGAATGGATGCTCGAAACTTGAATGGGTAGATAGATACTTGGAATGGGTTTACCGATGCCCGAAGTAGGAGAATGACACTCGGAATGGGAAAACAGGTTGTCGAAATGGGTGAATGGTTTCCTGAAACGAGTGAAAAGTTGGTCGAAAAGAGGGAATGATTGCTCAGAACAAGAAAATGGATACTCGAAATAGATAGATGGATAGTTGAATTATTAGGATGGATAGTTTGGTACCTCGGACAAGGGAACAATACTCTGAACGAGGAAACAGGTTGTTAGAATGGGTGAATAGCTTCTCGGAACAATAAAAATGGTTGTTTTGAAGGTCAAGGCCGCCCAAATAGAGGTCAAGGCCACCCAAATAGAGGTCAAGGCCACCCAAATAGAGGTCAGTTCCACCCCTTGAGGTCAGGGCCGCCCAAACAAAAAAGACTTAGCCAAAAATAACCGATCGAACACCAAAACGGACCCAAATGGGGTCCCAAATAAAGCTAACCTCTAGAATGCGTAGTTGGATTCACAAAACGGGTAAAATACTACTCAAAATGATTGAACGTATGTAGGAGCATGTGGAATAGCGCTCGAAACAGGAAAACAAGTTCCCAAAACAAGTGAACAACTTCTCGAAGCAGGATCCTGTTAAAGCTCAGATTTGGGTTGGATGAAAGCTCAGATTAGGATTAGATTAAAGCTCAAATTAGGATGGTGTGATTAAGACTCAGATTGGTATTAGATCAGATGATATGATAGGATCGATTGGAAACCAAGTTCAAGGGTTTTAACTAGAGGACGTAAGGTGTTGACAATCAAATTTTTGCCAGATTTGGAAGTTATCAAAAATTATCAGATTTCACCATTTTAGGAAACGTCATAGGTGTACCCTTGAGAGTCCAATTTTTTCCAAAAAATTACCCAGTACTAAGATAGGATGAATTGCCAACTAACATCCCAAATCTGAGACATGCATTCCGAGTTATTAACGAAAACGTTTTTTCAAAACTTGGAAAAAAAAACACTGAATTACGATTTTGAGGGTCTAGATGAAACTTTGAGGTCTCAAAAAGTGTTGAAACGGGGTCCAATGGACTTTTAGTTAATTGGGAATTCACATGCCACCTTATAACACAACCACCCATAAAATTTCAGCCAAAACCCACATCTGAGTCAAAAGTTATGGCCTCTGAAAGTTTCTACATAAAAATCAAAACCCTCAAAATGAGTCTAGATGATTAGGATGGATGATTTGATGATAGATACGGACTCTGATGATGTCCTAAGAAGCACCTATGTGTTTTGGTCGATGAAACGATGACTTTTAGAAAATGTTGATGGATGCCCGGAATGGGGAAACGGCCACTCGGAAGGGGCAAACAACTTCCCAAAATGGGTGAACAGTTGGTCGAAAAACAATGGTTTGAACCTAACTTAGTCAAAAATTGTGATGGCAAAGGATGGAAACAATAAGTTAAAAGGCCAAAGACTGATTGACAAGTACTGGTTTCTCACAAGAAGACACTTCAAGCAACACAAGCCTAATTTTAGTGTTAAGGTATGGCCAACACGATCCTCTATCTAGGTTTAACAAGTTTGCTAGTGGCGTCCCCGATATACGCACGATATGTGGGGCACAATCGTGAACACCAACCCGTCTTCAAGCATGAGTCGGGAGTAGCCAACAAGAGACTAGGAGCTCGAACTAACCCTTCACGTCTATCTAGGTATCAACCTAGTTTCGATGCTTCGCCAGACACGATGTGACTGGATTAAGGTACAGCTTTCGCCTGCCCCCTTTGTATACCTCATCGGTAACACATGGTTGGAATCGTCCCTTGGGGTGATGAAATCCCCAAGCAGGTCCCGCTAATAAATGAAAAAGGGATATAAAAATGGACTAAGTGAGCTACAATTTCTCTTCACCCAAGATCGCCAAATGGTGCAAGGGGATTGGATATGTCAATAGCTTACTTCAAACATGGAAAACAGATTTATTGACCCTTTAAATAGTCCTATGTTCCTATTTTAAGAAAAAAAAGAGGATAAGACTAATTGAACATAATTTTTGTACCTGCAAAACACTTGTTAGTAGTTTCATTTTCTGTCTTTGACAAGCAGACCTAGAGGAAATAGTTGTCAGAAAAAAAATGGAAAATAGCAACAAAAAAGTCTGCTGTCAGGTCAGGGCCGCCCCTCCAGATCAAGGCCGCCCAAACATGAAATCTGCAAGGAAAATAGTTAGAAAAATGATAAAAACAACATCATAAAATTTTGTTGTTAGGTTAGGGCCGCCCCTCCAAGTCAAGGTCGCCCAAACACGAAACCTTCCAAAAAAATAGCTAGAAAATGAATAAAAACAACAACAAAAAAGTCTGATGTTAGGTCAAGGCCGCCCAAACATGAAACCTACCAGAAAAACTGTCAGAAAATGAATAAAAACAACAACAAAAAAGTCTCATGTTAGTTCAGGGCCGCCCAAACATGAAATCTGCAGAAAACAGAGTCAGAAAATGATAAGAGACAATAACAGAAAAGTCTGCTACTAGGTCGAGGCCGCCCGTCTAGGTTAGAGCCACCCAATCATGAAATCTGCACAGAAAATAGTCAAGAAAATGATGAAAACAACAACAAAACAACCTACTACTAGGTCAAGGCCGCCCCTCCAGGTCAAGGCAACCCAAACATGAAACCTGCACAAAAAACAGTTAGAAAAATGATGAAAATAGCAACAGAATAGTCTGATACTAGGTCAAGGCCACCCCTCCAGGTTAGGGCCGCCCAAAAATGAAATTTGCACAAAAAAACAGTCAGAAAAATGATGAAAAAAGCAACAAAACAGTCTGCTACTAGGTCAAAGCCGCCCCTCCAAGTTAGGGCCGCCCAAACATGAAATCTACATAGAAAACAGTTAGAAAATTACAACAGAAAAAGTTGCTGCTAGGTCAAGGCCGCCCCTCCAAGTCAGAGATGCCCAAACAGGGAACCTGCATGGAAAAGCAGTCAGAAAACAACAAAAACAACAACACAAATTTTTGCTACTAGGTCAGGGTCGCCCCTCCAAGTCAGGGTCGCCCAAACAGGGAACTTGCATAGAAAAGTAGTCAAAAAACAACAAAAACAGCAGTAGAAAAATCTATTGCTAGGTCAGGGCCGCCCAAACAGGGAACGTGCACAGAAAAACAGTCAGAAAACAACAAAAAATAGCAGCAGAAAAATCTGTTGCTAGGTCAAGGCCGCCCCTCTAGGTCAAGGCCACCCAAACAGTGGACAAGGCCACATCTCTGTGTCGAAATATGCAAAAATCTTCAAAAAAACGGCAACTGTTAGTACAAAAAGAAGACCCATGACATGGGTCCCACCGGGCGTGCCAGAAATGTGAAGGGGAAAAATGTACTAATCTAAAATGCAAAATGAACAAGAATGCAAGAAGAACACAAAACACCTCAAATGATTAGCCTAGTTGGATTCAAAACAAAACAAGATAAAAATGCACAATACGATTATACCTTGTCTTGAATCGATCCTTTGGTTGGCCCTTGATGTTGCTTTGATGTGTGCTCCTTGATGGTAAAGTGATGCAAAATGATTGAAATGCAAATAAGGATGCAAATGATTAAGATGGATGGATTTTGAATGAGAAATGAGGTGATAAATTTATGGAGGCTCAAATGACTCAAGATCATAAGTTGGCTAAGAATGCATAAGGATTTTCTAACTTAGAAGATGTAAGATCCCTTAATGAAGGAAGAGGCAGGGTATTTATAGGAGAACTAGAGAATTCAACGGTCAAGATTGAGCCACCATGGCCAAGATGGAGGGTTGTGGTGAGTTGAGGACTCACAAGCCCTCACATTTGGACATGTGGCAAGTGAGTTGTCCAAAGGACAAGGTGAGATGGAAAATGTACAAATGACATGGAAGAGGCCATGTGGTCCCAAGGTACTTGCAAGTACCTTGGCATGTTACTGATGTGACCTATCAATGATCACATGGGGAAGGGGAAAGCTTTGGAGGAATAAAGGTGAATTTTTAATTCACTTTTTGGAAGAAACCAAAGGGTAAAACAAGATTCCTTCTAGAAGGTGTCTTTGTCCCATAGATACGATGTGACACAAGAGATGTCATGGGGAAGACAAATGCATGGAGGGAATAAATGTGAATTTTTAATTCACATGGGGAAGAGGTCAACCGAAAAAAGGTAAGTACCAAGAAGGTTAACTTAAGGACATGTTAAAAGAGGTAAGTGATTAGGATTAGGATTGTGCAAACAGATGATTAGATTAATTAATGATGATTAGAGGCAAGTGGCAAGTTATGGAGGATGTGACATTAATCCTAATTAAGGATATGCACACCTTAATGGAGGATTAATTAAATTAATCCAATTTAGTGAAAAGGTTATGGAGGATGTGACAAGGAGAGAGAAAGAAAGAATTTAAAAATGAAAAGGATAATTGAATAAATTAAATAAATTGATTTATTTAATTTAGAGATGAAGTGGGCTAATGTATAAAGTATTTAATTGAGTAAATTAAATACCTTAGGAATGTTAGGGAAAAGGGACAATATTAATTAAATGTGTCATTTAATTAATATAGATGGATTAGATGAATAAATGATGGGATTATGACCATATAAAAGTGGTCAAATTTAGGTGTCTACAGGATCATCCGGCTGTCCAAATCTTAATAAGCCAGTTGGATCTTTGGTATTAGTACGTGTTTCATCAAAATCTTCTACTTATCAACAAACACAAACATTATTTCATGTTTGGCAATAATTGGAATGAACCTATCTTTTTAAGTTTTTATGTTATGTTAATTATGCTTTAGTTAAGAAATGATGTAACTTTTGTGAATGGACCTGAAGCTTGTTGCTTCCCGTATAAATAGGGAAACCAAGGTCTAATTTTGATCATCATATCATCATCATTTCAATCCATTAGAATAGATACTAGACTATCTCATCCACTTATTCATATCAAAAGAACTCATGTTATGTATGTTTATATTTTGAGAAATATAATTGAGCAAATACATTATAACTCATAATCCATCTTCAGTGTTCAATTCCTGTGTCAATTTTCATGCTTATTTATTGTTTTGGTATCTCCAAAGTGGTTTTTTCAAATTGTTTAAATCTGCAAGATTTATCAGGGCACATTTGCTTTTGTTGTTTGGTCCAATTTGAGGTACAACTGTAAGGATTTGTCTTTTAATTATACTTTCTGACATTTGTCTTGATACAAATTCTTACTTTAGAATTATGGTATTCCTATGGAGGAAACTTTTCGTTGTAATTAATGCAAGAAGGAGTTAATGCATTGATGAAGGTATTGTTGGCGGCGCTGGACATACATTCGGCATTAAAGGTGAGGGTTGACAATAGGATGTGTTTTAAAGACACACAAGGCATTTCGTTTGATGCTTCTCGGTTTGTGGTGGCAAGGAATGTAACTGGTCTACAGTGTGAGGCAGTTTGGAAGCTAGCATACCAGAGAAGAAATGGAGGCCAATTTCACTCTACATTCGAGGAGAAAATTGGACCCTTTTGTTGGCAAAGCAATTGAGAGGATATAATCTAGTTAAAAATCTTTTAGATGAGTCTACTCCCATAGCTCTCTTACTCGCTTGACAAATCCTTAAGGAGGAGGAGCAGTAGAAGGACGAGGATATGTTTATGCCTTAGTATTTCATGGATTTGATAGAATTGTGATTGATTTTCATTGCAGTGGATCAGCGGAGGTTCAAATTTTTTTGAACAATGGATTTTTGTGCTTCAAAACAAGGTTTGTGGTGCTCATCTTGGTTCACAATTTACTTTTGTTTTTTATTTTATTTTGTATTATATTGCAATGCCCTCTGTTTGTTTGTGGAAGTGTTTAGTGCAGAGGCTAGTCTATTTAAGCCCTAAAAGGCCTTACATGTATATGTTTTAAACTGATGCTCATTTTTAAGAAGGCTTTAGTAATATTTGGGGTTTCAATGAAAGCATTTATTTTTAATCTACCATTAAGCTTGCGAGGATCTGTTAAAGAAAGAAAAAAGTGTGAGACAAGGTAGTGAAAATGAAATAAGCTCAATGAGTCTCGATTCTTGACCTCTGGACACAAATATGTGGTCGAATACTTTTGTTCCAGAAGCTTCAATTTTATGTGATTCTTTTTTGCTTTTTCTTCTTGGGTTTTAGAGGATCCTAATCTTAATTTTGGTGTTTAAGTATTTTGTGTTTATAATTTATATCCATTTTGATTGTTGAGAATTTGGGGTTTTGTCTGTGAAGGATTCATGCTTTTTGTGATTGTAAGGGAAGGAGGAGGAGGGGGTTGTAGAAACAAGAAACCTAGACTAATTGTAATGAATATGATTTTTTTTTTTTTTTGCAAGAGCAGCTTGAGGTGAGACTGGTGGTCATATAAATGAAGAGAGGAAGGGAGGAGAGCTACATGGGGGGTGCTCAAGTGAAGCACCCTTCTACATCTATAGGTGAATCGTAAGTTCTTGTCCTTATCCTTGTTAATTCAAAGCTAATTGTTTTATTATCGTATGTTTTTGAGAGTTCATTGTTAAAGGAATTTTAACCTTGGTTACTATGTATGCTTGTATTTTAGTGGGGAGAATATATCTCTAATTTTTTTTTTGAATGCCTTAAAATGAGTGTGTTTATTATGGATAGCATGATCTTATTTGCGGGATATAATCAGTCTGTAGTTTTAGCATCTTTCCTTTTTTACATGTTTTGTGTTTCTACAGTCCATGATTATGTAATCTAATCTTTTAGATGAGGTTGCTCCCATAACTCTCTTACATGTTTTGTTTTTCTGCAGTCCTATCCCTCTCCTTTTGTTCTTCCTCAATTTCATTAGGATCGTACATTGACCTTCTTGCCCCTCCTAAAGTTTGGACCACATCCATTACCTCCACATAAAACTCGACATCCTTAGTCTTCTTGGTTCCCATGCCATGATATGGTTATGCAAATGAAAATGAAGCAAAGTAATCATCTCCTTCTCCATTGGCTGGAAGAATGCATGCTTAATGTTTTGATATGTGATATCAGCTCTCTCTTCTTCTCTAATGGTTGAATACCAAAATACATTAGATGAGGCTACTCCCATAGCTCTCTTACTCGCTTGACAAATCCTTAAGGAGGAGGAGCAACAGAAGGATGAGGATATGTTTATGCCTTATTATTTCATGGATTTGATGGAATTGTGATTTATTTTCGTTGCAATGGATCAACAGAGGTTCAAATATTTTTGAACAATAGATTTATGTGCTTCAAAACAAGGTCTGTGGTGCTCATCTTGGTTCACAATTTACTTACGTTTTTTATTTTCTTTTGTATTATATTGCAATGCCCACTATTTGTTTGTGCAAATTGTTTAGTGCAGAGGCTAGTCTATTTAAGCCTTGAAAGGCCTTGCATGTATATGTTTTAAATTGATTCTCCTTTTTAAGAAGGCTTTAGTAATAGTTGGGTTTTCAATGAAAGCATTTATTTTTAATCTTCCATTAAGCTTGCGAGGATCTATTAAAGAAAGAAAAAAGTGTGAGACAAGGTAGTGAAAATGAAATAAGCTCCGCAAGTCTCGATCTCTTGACCTCTGGACACAAATATGTGGTTGAATACTTTTGTTCCAGAAGCTTCAATTTTATGTGATTCTTTTTTTTCTTTTTCTTCTTGGGTTTTAGAGGAGCCTGATCTTAATTTTGGTGTTTGAGTATTTTGTGTTTTTAATTTATATCCATTTTGACTATTGAGAATTTGGGGTTTTGTCTATGAAGGATTCATGCTTTTTGTGATTGTAAGGGAAAGAGGAGGAGGAGATTGTAGAAACAAGAAACCTAGACTAATTGTAATGAATATATGATATTTTTCTTTTTTTGCAAGAGCATCTTGAGGTGAGACTGGTGGTCATATAAATGAAGAGAGCAAGGGAGGAGAGCTACATGGGGGGTGCTCAAGTGAAGCGCCATTCTACATCTAGAGGCGAATCGTAAGTTCTTGTCCTTATCCTTGTTAATTCAAAGCTAATTGTTTTATCATCGTATGTTTTTGAGAGAACTATTAGAGGAATTTAATCCTTGGTTACTATGTATGCTTGTATTTTAGTGGGGAGACTATATCTCTATTTTGTTTTTTGAATGCCTTAAAATGAGTGTGTGCATTATGGATAGCATGATCTTATTTGTGAGATATAATCAGTCTGCAGTTTTAGCATCTTTCCTTTTTTACATGTTTTGTGATCTAATCTTTTAGATGAGGCTGCTCCCATAGCTCTCTTACATATTTTTGTGTTTCCGTAGTCATGTCCCTCTCTTGCTATTCTTCCTCAATTTCATCAGGATCATACATTGACCTTCTTGCCCCTCCTAAAGTTTGGACCACATCCATTACCTCCACATAAAATTGGACATCCTTGGTCTTCTTGGTTCCCATGCCATGATATGGTTATGCAAATGAAAATGAAGCAAAGTAATCATCTCCTTCTCCACTGGCTGGAAGAATGCATCCTTAATGTTTTGATACGTGATATCAGCTCTATCTTCTTCTCTCATGGTTGAATACCGAAATCCATTATGGTGGGCCTCCAGAGTTCCAGTCATCTTTCATCCTCTTCCACCAAATGTTGGCCTGATCCACATGTCTACCAGCCTAATTGGATTTGTTTTTAAAAGATGAAGTTTCTCCTGAGTCACCAATGTAGCTCTCTTTGCCTTTTCAGACTCTTTCATTGCTATAGATTGTCTCTGGGATTTAATCATTTATACCACATGGTTGATGTTCTTTGAATCCTTGCATCTAAAGTAAATTTCCTTAACATAAATATTGCTAGGGAATTTCAATTTTGCCATTATAGTTGGCATTAAAGCCAGTACCTGCAACATTGAAAATTATCCTTATATAAGAATTCCCTCCATCTTGTTGGCTTGTAACACTCTTGATGGTGGCTACATGAAATCTAATTTTGATTCCTCTTCTACATCAAAGGGTTCATATCCTTGATCTGATTCTTCTGAATTATCAGAATTAGAATCACTAGGTTCCATATTCAAAAATTCCCAACCACCATCTTCAATAAATTTATCTGGATCCTCAGTAATAGTCTTCAAAATTGACCACTAGTTCAAGTTCATTCTACTTTCATAATACTTTATATCCATGGAGTTCAGCCATTCCTTGATGCCATCAAGCGAAGATTGAGGAATGACATACATTCAGAGTACATCTCGCTTGAAGTCTTTGAAAACAATAGCCATATCAAATGCCTTTTGCCCAGGTCCTACTCTCTCAAGGTTAACAATTCTCAATCTCACTAATAGCAATTACTAAGAAAGGTAATTCCACCAACTCTACCAAATAGTTTACCATAGGAACAATAAAAGAAGAGGCTTTAAAAGGAACTCGTTGAAAACCAAGCTCTCTAAATGGTATATCAAACTCTAGTTCAAAATCTTTTAGATGAGGCTGCACCCATAGCTATCTTACTCGCTTGACAAATCCTTGAAACTTTGTATTGATTTTATTTTTGCTATCCCTCTCTTGTTGTTCTTCCTCAATTTCATTAGGATCATACATTGACCTTCTTGCCCCTCCTAAAGTTTGGATCACATCCTTGGTCTTCTTGGTTCCCACGTTGTGATATGGTTATTCAAATGAAAATGAAGCAAAGTAATCATCTCCTTCTCCACTGGCTAGAAGAATGCATGCTTAATTTTTTGATACATGATATCAGCTCTCTCTTCTGCTCTCATGGTTGAATACTAAAATCCATTATGGTGGGCCTCCAGAGTTACAGTCATATGTCTTCCTCTTCCACCAAATGTTGGCCTGATCCACAAGTCTGCCAGCCTAATTAGCTTTGTTTTCGAAAGCTGAAGTTTCTCTTGACTCACCAGTATTAGTTGTAACTTTTTAAAATTTTATTATAGTATGTGCACTTTGATATGATGTAATATGATTATGGTTTCGTCTCATATGTTGTAATATTAGATATATAACAGAAAAATAAATTATTGCATGAAATAAATAAATAAAAATCATTTTAAATGTTTTTTTTTGCAGAAGACGGGTCTTCTAGAAGATCAAGATGATCCTCAACATGATATAGATCCACAAAATATTGGTTCTATTGGTACAAATCACATGGAAAAGGATGATGATGATGTAGATACGGAAGACACCTAGGCTGATGACAATGATGATGATGAGACAGTTGGTGATAGTAGCCAGTGACATTCATGATCACATAGACTACATTATGGATCATTGTTGATATATCGTTATGATGACTCTTTGCATGGTTACTGCCATATGTATCATTTTCACGGCCTACAGTACTATATTGTTGAGTTGTATCATATTGACATGTATCATTTTCACTATATCATTTGGACATGTATCATCTTGACTTGTATCAATTTGAGTTACATAATTTATCAATTTTATTTATATCATTTATACATGTATCATTTTCACTTATGTCAACTGTTGGACATGTATCATTTTGACATGTTTTTGATGTACTGACGTATTTGAATTTCACTTGTTTTAGTTATATATGATAATGATCTTATCAGTATTGACTTGTCAATTTATATATATTAAAAGTGGTCGATGATTTTTGGATGAATATTTATTAAGTATGATGATTTTAATTTACTGCTTAGGATGGATGTTGTCAAACTCAATTAAATTATAGATATTTGACTCACTTGTTTTAATTATAGATGATGATCATGTTACAATAATTATACTGTTATTTAATCATATGAGTTAAATAATTAAATTACTTACTCTATAATCATATGAGTTATTTAAGAGACACGATATATTTAACTAATCAAATTGAAATAAAAAATATTAAATTAATAAATGGAAGCAAAACAAGAAGCATTTTTAGAAGCAACAATGGAAGCTAAAGTAGAAGCAATCTTGAAAGAAAAATTGGAAGCAAAACCGGAAGCAAACCTGGAAGCAAAACTGGAAGCAAAATTGGAAGCAAAATCGGAAGCAAAACTGGACGCAAACCTGGAAGCAAACCTAGAAGCAAAACCGGAAGCAAACATGGAAGTAAAATCGAAAGCAAAAATGGAAGCAAAACTGGAAGCAAACTTGGAAGCAAAACTAGAAGAAAAACTAGAAGCAAACCCAAAAGCAAACTTGGAAGCAAACCCAAAAGCAAAACTGGAAGCAAAACTAGAAGCAATATTGGAAGCAAACCTAGAGGCAAAACTAGAAGCAAAATTAGAAGCAAACCTGGAGGCAAAACTGGACGTCAAATTAGAAGCAAAACTAGAAGCAAAAATGGGAGTAGACATGGAAGTAAAACTGAAAGCCAAATTGGGCGCCCATTTCGGCGCAACTTCTAACGTTACTACCCAGTGCAATTTTAGGTGCCAATAAAGGCACTATAAAGTCCCTGCACTAAATCAAACGCAAAAATTGGCACAAAATATGACACCGAGCTGACCATGCCTGTTTGCGCTGAGTTGGGCGCCAACCAAATTGTTCAATTCATGCACTCAAATACACTAAATTCTGGTGCAAAAGTTGGTGCTAATTTCCTATTGTGTTGTTGTGCACTTCATTTGGTGAGCGCCAAATTTGGTGCTTGCCAAATGAGTTGCTTTGGGAATTACCAACCCAAATAATTGTATTTTTCCTTGGGCTTCCAACCCAAAGGATTGGACGACCATTTGATGCCATGGACATGATTTTCTTAGGAGGGTACCAAATTTACACATATTTTTGGTTGTGTTAACCGTCTCGTTTGCACATCTTTCAATGCAAGTTTATAAAAAAACCGTGATAATTTTAGGCTCTCTCTTAGCTATCTAAATTTTTTTTTTACATTTTAATTATGTTAAGGTTCTCATCCATAACTTCTCTTGTTATTGCCTCTATTTTTTGTCAAAAACCAACATGTGCTAGTTTTAGGATAGATTTTTACTCGTTCATCAAATCTTGAAACAAATTACATTTTTTAAACTAGACTCCATTCTACACATGATGAAAAAAAATAGGGGGGAGCACACTCAAATTTCATCTTTTCAAGATGTGTCGACTTCGAAAATTCATAAAATATTATATATTCATTAAAAAAATTAGCCGAAAGAATGGGGATAAACTATATTGTGTTAGCTAATTTCTCACCATTTGGATTTTTAAAATTCTAAAAAGAAGTTAATGAAAAGGGCGGGGCCTTAGATTCTATGCTATTTTTTTGATAAAAATAGGAGCTATTTTGGCCCCCCCTTTTTGAAACCCTTAATCTTCATTATTTTCAAAAAAATAGTAGCTTAGAAACTATACTCAGAGCACTACAACTCTTGTTCTTGTTGCGTCTTCAAATTTTGAGCATAACTATCTTCATTTTCTCATGCACATCAGATTTTGTTGATTTTAGAAGAAGAAAAAAAGTGGCATCTTAAGAGCCATTTTTGTGTCACAGCTTGGTGCACTTACCCTTAATAGGAGAATAAGGTGAATTTAACTAAACAATTAGATATTATTTACTTAAATAGATGAAATAGGTGATAATAATGAGAAATCCAGTGTTAGTAAGTGAAATCACTATGTGTGATATACTTAGGACATTTTTTGGTGTCTACAATTACATTTATTTATTTTTCCCTAAGTTGCACCTAAGGATGGGTGTTGGTGTGAATATGTTATATTACCTAACTAGTTCACCTAATAGATCCTATTCACACATGTTCACACATTAAGCTAATTAGGAATTTAGAATCTTTCTAGAAGTCGCCATTAGACAAGTGATCTTATCTTATCTTATCTTTAGTTGTCTTATGTAACATATGATTAAGACACTTTTCACAATATTGTCTTGTCCTATCTCTCCACCTTGCCTATATAAGCAAAGCCACATATGTACATTATGCAAGTACTATCATTGATCCATTATTTGGTTATTATACTATTATTGCATCCATAATAAATAAATTATCCTCTTTCTCTACCCTCTTGTGGAAGAACATATTTGGTTTTGCAACTGATCCTAAGGTATGATTTCTCACTATCAACTCTTACAAATACAACCCTCTTTTTAGTCTTTTTCATCTATTTTCTCTTTTCCTTTATCCTAACAAGGGGAAGAGTATTGCTAAGTTAATTTGTCATCCTTGGTCTTGGGGTTTTATTTTTAACATCTTATTGAGAAGGGCCCTTGTGTTTTCCATATTTAGATTCTAATGTTCCATTAGATTCATTTACTATTAATCCCTATTGCTTAGTTCCTCAAGGTCAAATTTCATGAATAAAAAATAGTTTTTCTCATTCTCATTGAAATTTTTCATAGAAATTATCAAAATTTAATGCCACATAGTAGAGCCCAAAGAATATTCCTAAGTATGAAAATTTTAAATAAATATCAAGGAATCATAAGTTATTATTTTTAAATGGTCATGTAATGAGTTTTTGATCAAACTTTTTTCACTAGTTCCTACAAGGAGAAGTCTTGAGTTCTTGAATTGAATGATGGAGTATTCAATCTAAGGGTAGTCATCTAGTTTAGGATTTCCATGCTCATTTTATAATTTATATTCTCTCAATTTACTATGATTCCCCAAAAAATCTTCTAAGGTTGTCCAAACTTCCTAAAAGTTCTTGAATTGAATGATGGAGTATTCAATCTAAGGGTAGTCATCTAGTTTAGGATTTCCATGCTCATTTTATAATTTATATTCTCTCAATTTACTATGATTCCCCAAAAAATCTTCTAAGGTTGTCCAAACTTCCTAAAAGTGAAACTTCAATTTAAAGGAAGTTAGTTGACCTATGAGTCCTTTAGCTTTGCAACTACATCTTTCCACTCGATTTATTTCCAATAATTATTAGGAACAATTTTTTCACCTATTTCAATGTGTCAAAGAACCTTACTTAGTAGTACATTAGTAATGTACCTTTTCCAACTAAAGTAATTTAAACTTATGAGAAGTACCATGTTTTGAATCATAGAAATTGTTGCTTGGAAAATAATCCCAAAAATTTATATAGATTTTTTTTTTCAAAATACACAAGAAAATAATTATCTCAATGAAAAAACTAACAATCATATAATATCCTTATGGGAAAAAGAATCTAAATTGTTTTTTAGAATTCTAAAAAATATCCATTTTTAATGGATTTTGTTAATTTAACTATAAATAAATGAAAAAAGGACCACCTCAATGAGAAAAACATGATAGTGCTATTGTCCAATAATAAAATAAGTGTACATTTATCTTTCTTCTATGAGGATATTTTATACAATTTCAAAAAAAAATGCACAAACCAAAAAATCTACTTCCTTATTTTTTTTCAAAAAATAATCCTCTGTACTCTTTAATTTTTTCTCAAACTAAATCTCTCTGTACTTTTCTGAAACATAACCCAAAATAGGCATGCATATGATCTAGAACAAATATATTTCGAAAGGAACTAGATTTGTACTAAGAAATAGTAGGTTTAGATGTGTTTGATTTGCAATCTCTTTAATATATTTATCTCAATAAAAAATAGTTAACATGACCTAATTTTTCAAGGCACTAACTAATGAAGATTCCACTATCACATAGTTTCACTACCATGTCTTTAAAGTACATATAAAGTAATTTATTGGGGCTAACCACTTAGTGGTGCATAATAGAATTAAACAACAACAAAAGATTCTTATTGGCAAAAAAAAGAAAACTTGAACATTTCCTATTTATTGTGAGGTACATCAAAGCTATATTGAATATTTAAAAATTCTAGAAGATAGTTCTAACATAAGGGAATTCTATTATGAACTAGCTTTAATTCTTAATATTCTACAACATTCACCAATTTTTTATCAACCAAGATCTCATGAAGGGTAAAGTGAGAATGATCATAAGACTAGTTATTAGTAAAAAAATAAAATTATAGTAGAGATTTAGAAAAAAATTAAATCTATAGATTTATGATCTATATTCATGTATTTTGCACGAAGTGAAGCTTCTATAGATATATTACTATATCAATACTTTTTGTTCACTCAAACCACTATAGCTACCATGAAATATTCACTCGTATACATATAACAATATAGTAAATAAGTGGAAATTAAATAAATAATATAACAAAAAAATTAGAACATAGATAAAATTACTACAACCTTTTATTAGAAAATCCTAACATAAATTCACTAGAATAAAAATAGCTCTCTTTCACAATGATACCTCAACAACTAGCTTTCTATATGCTTATATAGATAAGACATAGGATAAGGATAAAATTTGGGCAATTGTTATCTAAAAGAATGAGTCTACTTAAGAGATAGTCAACTAGTAGAACACAACTCCTTAAAAATATTTGAAACACAAAACACATTTATACTTAAAATTGAATTTTACTATCCTACAAATAACATGTAGACAGGTGAACACCAATTAATACATTATCAATAGAATATTACAATGAATATCCATGAAATATTACAAAGAATACTCATACATTATCTATGTATCTTGAAACCATACAAAAATATATAAATAATTAAATACACTAACAATTTTCTCCAAAATTATATTTCCAACCATATATTTTTTCTTTGGTTTGTATATAGCTTGCTCGTTTTTGTCCATAAAGACCTCTTCAATTGCATTGACAATTTTGGTTGTATTGGCATAATAGACATTCATTTATGGATTGTCCATGGACATCATTACATGCTTCAAACTTCAATAGATTGACTTCATAGTCAATTGACTAAGTTCGATTTTTATATTTGAATCCTAACACAACTTTCATTGTTTTCAAAATCCAAGCTATAGAATTTACAATTTAAAATTATTTTTTATCATAAAGAAAATGTGCTTTTACTTTTTGTGGAATATAAAGTTACATGACTTTTTAAGTTTTCCTATATTTAAATAAAGTTGATTTCACATGTTTTTAATTTCTATATTGTGAACATATATATTAAAATTATGTGATATTTTATTAAGATTAGCAGTTTAGTTTTTAAGTCGGTCTCATTAGCACTCATTAGCACTCATTACATCTAGATAAAGTTAATAAGAATGAAATATTGAGATTTCTTAAGACATCATCCATCTAATACTTCTTCAACTCAAATTTGTTTCATCATAGAAAAATTCCTAAAATCTACCTCATTTAACTTGGTACCCTATTTACCATATCTTTAATAAATATTAGACTTTATAAATCATTTACTACAAAGGTATTTACCAAATCTTCAATAAATCTGATACTTTGTACATCATTTAGGGCGGGGGCTAGTTTGATTGGCTAAAGCATCCTGTTGCAAGCAAGTGGTTACGAGGTCTAGTCTCCCCCCAAACCCGTGGTACCGGAGGGCATGTCGTGCCAGCATTACCAGTAACGTGAAAAAAAACTACAAATTATATGACAAAAATATAGAATAACTTCTACCCAAAATATGCACATATTACCTATCGATATCAATGTTCGCCTCTAAACAAACACATTTAAAAAACAACATAAAGAGAGATTCCATTTTAAAGAAGTTCATATCACTGTGGAAATAAATTAGTTTTAGTTTAAAAATTATGATCAATATCGGATGCCCCCAATGAATAGAAAGAAGGGGATATCTTTATTTAGCCCTTGCTCCGGAAAACGGGAAGGATCCCTACTACACAATGAATTCCAATAAAACTATAGCAGCCTATATTATTGCTTTAAGCTACATATAAATCTCTTATGTCACGAATGACTCCATAGAAACTCCAGCAGCTCTCCCTCTGAACAAGTGAATGAATGACCTCAATCTCCATACGAGTTTGATTAACTAAAGATCCCAACGAACAGATGAAGCAAGGTAATGGTGAAACCGCAGGAGGCAATTAGAGAAGGAAAGCAGCGCCTCCCAACAAAACAACTCCAAAGATGGCAATGTTGTGGACGCCTGTGGCAGATGAAGCGCTGTTTTGTGATGGGGTTGGGCCTTCACCAGGTGCTGATACAGAGGGCGGTGGGACGGCCCCTCCTTGTGGGGGAGAGGAGGCGGAGGAAGAAGGTGCATCTGCAGGCGGTGGGGAGGTCGGGAGTGTTGATGGGGATTGAACAGGGGACGCCGTTGGAGAAGCTGCGGGAGTCTGGGCTATACAACATTCCATCAATCCTACCACCAAAAACATCGCCACAACTGCACTGAATTTGCCCATAGTTTCTCCTTGTCTGGCTAAAGAATTGCAATTACAATGAAAGTGAGAAAGCAGTTATATAGCAGAGTGTAGAGGTTTCCGCGTGGAAGGTAGGTCTTTTACCTTTTCCGCCAAATCTCGTGAAAGTCTTGCTTTCCCAGTGCGTGAGGGGAACTCCAGCATGAGTGATCGTGCGGCTGGGCTGGGTCGTGTCTGACAGCTTTTATCGTTTTCGTCACGGTTGGAGGAGAGACGCGTAAAACACGAAATAGGGATAGGGGAAAGGACCCAGTAGGTAGTGACGCCTACATTTCCTAGAAAAGATAAGAGGGACTTTTTCCCGCTAATGTTGGTGACTTGGTGCTTTCCTAGGCCAAGAGATGTGTACGTAACAATTTTCTTCTACTATCTTCTCTAAATACGTCTAGAAAATAAGGTAATTCAAGATATGGAGATAACATTTGCAAAATTAGAAATAATACCATGCCAATCTTTTTAGACTTTTGGATTTTGTGGATAATTATCTAAGCGACCACCTAACAAATGGCATTGATTTTGTAGTGCCAAAGCATTAACATGTATAACTTGTGACATTCGTATTTTTTAAATTTATAATTTTATTCATTAATACAATTTTCAATCTTATCTTTGATCTACTTTTTAATGTAATATATATGTGTTAAATTAGAATATTTTGATAAAAATTATGTATAAATTTTATATATATATATATATATTTTTTAATCAAAATATATTGGTTTAACTATTACTTAATTGAAAATAGATTCTTTCAAGATTTCATTTCTCTTTATACATTTCATAATCTACAAAATATTTATAACAAATAAGATATAGCTTTCACTTAATATATCTATAGGAGTGAAAAAGAGGGGGTGATCATTTAGAAATATCTTTAGTTTCAATTTAGAAAGAGGCCCCATCAAAGAGAGAGGAAGATACTTGAAAAATGCCTACTATAGATAGGATCGACCCAAGGGAAGCTATGCTTGAAGCTAATTGAAGGAAAGGGAAGGTGAAGATCAAAGTTTAACTAAGTAAGAGGTAGGGGAGGTGGAGATCAAACATTAGCTAACTAATGGGAAAGTAAGCTATTTGGAGCATAAAGATAAAATTGTTGGTTCCCCTCTTCCTATCTTATATATTGTTCATTTTCATTGTGTCTTCTTTTCTACAAAATATATCTTGTTATTATCATAATAAACCTTAGTTTTATATTGTGATATGGTTTTAAAACTATGAAAATTTCCTAGTATAACATATAATAACTTCAAAAAATGCATGCTAGTAATTTAATCTATTCTTGATTTAAAATTTCAAAATAAAATTAGATTAATTTTATTTTAATTTATGTCAATGTGATTTGTGTTGGTGTAGCTTTTTATTTTTTTTATTTAGTCTTTATGTGTTTCTCCTACATATTTGTTTAACTTAGGTTGTTAGCAATGGGTCATTATGAAAGTAAATGGCATCTTCTGTGAGAGTCATTTCAATTTATTTTTGGTAATTTGCCTCCTCTAATCTATATGTACTCTCTTACTTTACATGTATTAATCATTTGTTGTAAGCATTTGATTATTCTCTTACTTTGAGTTATTTTTACTCCCACGCGAGTATTTGCATGTTCTCTTATTCTTAAAATTTAAGCTTCCTTCCATTATTTTGATATTTAGAATAACCTTGTTATATCTTAAGAATACATCCAAGATCAATAACATCTTAAAGCTTATTTTCCTTTTAAGAAAGTCATATGTTGATAACCTCATCCTAATACATGTATTAGGTATTAGCTAGTATTAGACTGAAATCATATGATTTATTTATCATCTATATGGTAAAATAAATTAGAAGTATTTATCCCACATGCATCAGATAGTAGTAGTTATCTTTAACAAGACTATATATTATAATGACTTCCCAAATATAAAGCATGTTGAATATTATAATTGGAGTTTTTGTTTTATGGGGAGGATTTCTCCCTTGAAGTGTTATAGTAAATATAATATACAAGCATTATGTTACTCTTATTTTTTATATAAATTTATATATTGTCTTTACTCTTAGTTTCTTGCAACTGGTGTGAAAGCTCTTTCCAAATCCATGTTCTCCAATAATAAGTGGCTTACTACAACTACCAAGTCTATGATATCACCATTCCCTTATAAGATCTTAGTGATCAAAAGTGACAAAATTATTGATCTAGTCATGGGTGTGTTGTTCTCTTACGTGTTAATACCTTTAACCTTGAGACGTTTACCAAAACATAGAAAAGGTGACCAACTTAATCAAATAGGAAGACACAGACAACTCAACAAGAGGAATAAAGATATTTCCTGCACTTTGGGCCTTACCAAGATTAGGAGGGTGTTCCCAGAGATCTCTTAAGATAAAATAGAAGGAAAAATTAGAACGTGAACTCTCAAACAAAGATGAAACTATTTTAATCTTTGAATTTTATTCTTCATTGGGGATTGTTATGTAGGAGTTTAAATTGTGAACTCCTCAACACCCCAAGATCACTTGCAAGACAACAATAACTTCCACAAGAGAGAAATGGTAGAAATATAATGCTTTGGTTATGGATGTAAGATTGCCAGATTGAATATGATGTGTATATGATTTGTTACTTATAAAGGAAAGTTGTGAGATAGGATTAGACAAGATCTTCACATGTGGCTTAATCATGTATAATGAGACAACTACCTCCAAAAATATTAAATGACCTAGGACACAAGCATTAAATGACAAAAGATAAGATAAGATCTAGTGACAACTAATACTATCTAGAAAGATTCCCTCATAGGACTTAAGTGGAATTAACATGTAAATAGGATCAAGATAGGTAAAACACCTATTTACACCACCCCCTTAAGTACGACTTAGAGAGTAGATCATTATGCAAAGATGAAAAGATGGGTCCCACCTACGAGGCCATATTAGGTACCCATGTACAAAGGAAATCCAATCTCTCATAAATAGAGAAAAGAAGAAAACCCAATGGGAAAAAACTCCTCCCCAAATTAGATAAAAAATGAGATGCTCTCAATGATGCATGAGAAACACAAAAGACCATATGAGGAAAAATACCCCCATAAGAAAGAAGAAGAGAGACCATGCAACCCTCCTTCAATATAGTGTCTCCTACAAAGATGGTAGATTTTTGAAAATGAGTGTTGAAGATGATCCAAGACTATTGAACAACATTCCTCCCCTTGGGAAGAAACAAGACCAAGATGGTATGCAAGATGTCTTCCCATTCCTGAAAGGATGATGTGGGAATAAATATGATGTGTGATGTATTTGAAGAATGCTCAAGTGTCTCCATGTTGATGTAGAAAGGTGTCATCATACAAACAAGTATTCTAGGTCACACTACTAAAGAAGATAATCTAGAATCTCCTATAAATAATTGTAAAATAGGGTGATCCCACAATAGTGGTTTACAATTTTTGGCCAAACTGGACACTTAAATTATTATTTTTAACTAAATCTTCACATTCAGGCACCTATAGTGGCTAAACCGTCAGGAATTTGAAGATGATGCAAACTAGAGTCTCGTCAAATTTTTTCTTTAGATTTTCAAAAAATTTAGAATTAGATTGCACTTCTTTTTCCATCTCCCACGAAAACTGGTTTTTTTCATAAAACAACACTTTTTTAAAAGTGACACACACCGTATAACACATAAATTTTTTCCATGAAGGATAAAATTTTAATTATTTTGAATTTAGATTTGTAACTCCAATATCTAGTGCTTCCACTTGGTTAGATAGTTTTTTATTGAATTTTTTTTCTAAAAATCAAGTTTCGAAATCAAACCAATTACAATTCAAACATAGCACGATCGTATAACATGTAACTTTTTTGGTGTATATCGAAATTAAATTTTATTTTTTTGTTGGATCAAGGACTTCAATATCTGGTGCACTCATATTTTTCAAAAAAAAAAATTGATAATCTGCTATTTTTACACATGTGCAAAACAAAGACCTTCATTTTCGATGAAAAACCTATGTTTAATAAAACTAAAAAAGAAAATACATAATAAAACCAAAACATATTAAAAATATATTCGTTGGATGGCTCGTTCTGAGGACTACCTAATTCCAGATGGGTTTGTGAAGATTCCTCCATTTTCATCCTCAACTCGAGCTTTGAAGCATAAAAATTTAGGTTATTTTGGTGAACAAGGTCAAAAATCAGGGAAAAGGGGGCTTCGCTAGAACCAAGGGGGTTCTAGCGAACCCCCAGCGATTTGAGTGAACCAGGGTTCATTCAAACCCTAGTTCATTCAAACCCCCTTCCCAAAAGGGGTTTTCATTTGTTTTTTGTCTGTGCATGCATTAAATGGGTTTGATCAAACCTTGGTTCGAGCAAACCCTTTTTTTGTTCATTCGAATCATTGAGTTCATTTGAACCCCCAAAATGAATTTTTTTGGCATGGGGTCATTTTTTGCAAGTTTTCCTTCCTCATTCGAATTGTAAACCACTTTTATAGGTTTATCCAACACAATCCAAAGACAAAGATACCTTCTCTAAAAACAAAGAATCCTTCTCCAAATGTTTTCCAAGAGAATAAACACTCATGTAAAACTATGAAGGATGATCATGTAGAGAATGAACAAGAGGGTCAAAGTGTTCCCTCACAACAACTGGAGAAGGGTCATCTCCATCAAAGAGAAGATTGATGCAATCAATGGTGTCTTCCAAATTAGAAATGTGGGACACAAAATAAACTAGCAATGTTCATCAAGTTCTCATCTCAAGTAGCCATCTCTAGAAGATAATATATGTCTTGTTGCACTAAATCACAAGGAGCCAAAAATATGGCAATGTGCAAGCATCCTCAATTATAACAATAGATTAAGGAGATGAGATCTTGGTGCATGACATTCTACTACAATTATCATCCCCATTGTTCCCTCAACATGTGATAAAGTAAGAACACTAGATGATTTTTCCAATGTCGGATTACAAGAGTCCTCATCCTCAAGATGTTGACTCATAGATGAAGAAGATTAACCCTCTAAATCTTGATTAAGATCCATAAAAGTTGAATTCTCAATAGAAGTCTTGGTAGGATAAGGAGAAGGTTTTGTGTCGTCAAAACAACCATACCTTTCCTAATCAACAAGCAGTGCAATTGTTTTATTATCAATTGGTCGAAACTCATCAAGTGGAACAAGACAATCTGTAATAGGATCCTTTTCATGCCTCCTTTGTAAATTTATCACTTTATAGTTTTAGAAAGCTCAATTTCCTAGAATAGTAAATTAGGTCCTGCGAATGAACTGAGGAAGTTGATATCTCAATATGATTAAATTAAATAAATCTTGGTGACAAATTAATAAATATTTATAAAATGATTTTGGGGTCCAAGATGGGGTGTGATTTTTTGTGAAAAATCAATTGATTTGGAATTTGGCTTTTATTTGGTGCATGTTAATAGTTGAATTTGGAAAATCAATTTGGAGTAGTGTATTGATGAATGCACACTTGGTAATAAGGGTTTCTTTCTTGGCATGCAAGCATCTTCATCATGGGTGTTGTGATTTGGGTGCCCAAGTTGGTTGGGAGTGATTACTTAACATTTTTGTTTTTGGAAAACTTCATTCATCTTATGCTTATATTTTCCTTTCACAAGTGGAGGATCCTCCAGAGGCCAATAAACCAAATGTAGTGTCAAAAATTGCATACCCTTGTAATTTTAACTACACCTTTGTATCTATTGATGCCAAAATTTGACAAGCAATAGCCTTATGGGAAACTCGGTTAATGGGGGAACCAATTACGCTAAACTAAGTAACCTCTAGGTTTTTAAAGAAGTTGGATTCTTCTATAATTTGGGGTTTGGAATGGGAAAAGGAAGCAGGTATATAAAATAAATATCTAACTAAGGCAATGCGCCAAGATTTAGGTGTGTTCAGGCACGGGAAACCTTCCTTTTGGATGTGGTTTGAGGGTTGTTCAATAATCTGCTATGTCTGAGACTAACAGAAATCAAAGATGAAAACCTGAATAGTTTATCAAATAACATAAAATAACTCCCATACACATTCACTAAAAATAAGAGTCCAAGACATGGTCTAAATCAGCAAAATTTAAATTGAAATTATAGAAGTTCTACAAATAAACTACCCAATACAATAATGGCACAGTATAATGTTTTGTCAAATAGTTAAGAAACAGAAAGGTTGAACAATGGCATAGTCTATAAGTCTTATACAATAATCTAAAGACAATACAAAAGGCCTAGTGTCTTTTCACTAATTTTCTGTATGTTCCAAACTCATTTTCAAAAGGAAAAACTAGTATATATAGAAAATGATCCCACCGCCTAAAGGCTAGTAATAGAAAAGATTCCAAGGCAAGAGTAATGATGTCCATCGCAATGATTTCACCAAGTTGTTGCAACAAAAAATATTTTGAGCCACAAAATATAGTCGCCTTTGAGCTAGATGCATCCCCTACAAATGATGGCGGTGGTCCCACTGTAGAAGCACCAAAATCTTATATAGACATGTGTCGCTTGCCCACAAAGTTAGTTAGGACACATGGAAATATGGTGAGGCTTGTTGCTCATTCCTTCCTTCCCTTCGATGAAATCCCCATTGAGAAGACATGTAGAGAAGTCTTTGTTACTCACTGATTGTGGGGTCCTCCAAAAAGGTGTATGTGGAAAGATGCTACGTGGTGTGCAGGCACAACTCGATACAGAAGCGAAGGGAAGCAATCCTCAAAGGTGCGTGATGCTAACACATGGAAGCATGGCGGAGCTTGGTAGAAAAGTGAGAGATGAAATCTTTGTAAGGAGTGCATGATGGACATGTGGCGATATTAGGTGAAGCTCTTCATAAAGAGGGCCAAAGATATTCAAATATATGGGGCGCAGGTGGAAGCTAAGCAAAATAATACTATCAACCTGAAGGGAGCTCAGGGGATTTTATATCCATGGTATCCACTTTAGTGTCCACTCCCTTAGTATTTATGTGGGCTCATTTCAGCCCTTGCATCAGCCTTTTTCCCTTGAGGATGCTCAAGACCCCTTTTCAACAACTACCTTCTTATGTCAGCTTTGCATTAAACTTTGTGTTTTTCTCATTCCCACTATTTTTTAGCGTGATTTGTCTAGACACTAGCACGTCTCATGGAGGTACATGCATCATGCTAGCATCTCATGAAATTTCAACGTTCAAATGGTCATCTATAAGCATGTTGCCACTTGTCACCTACCTTGATCAATGGAAATAGCTTGAGAACCTTATTTTCTCTCCTCTTCTCTCTTTTAAATCTATCTTTTCACTTCTATTGATCTCTCTTGATTTTTCTTTCTTAGTCTCTTTCTCTTTCTCTCTTCTTTCTCTCTCGAGAAGTCTTTCTCTCTTTCTCTCAAGCTTGAACAACTCTCTACGGCTTGCTATAGCAATCTCAAGCTCTTACAACACTCTCTACAACTCTCTTGGCTCTCACAACTCTTTCTCTCTCTCTCTCTCTTTGGCTTCGTCAAGCCTTACAAGTATATATATTTGGATTATGTCTTTAAGCATCTTGGGATTTTATCACTTCCCTTGTCTTTTCATTTTATTTTCTTGTCTATCTATCTTTCTATCCATTTGTCTATCAAGAAATTTGTGGGGGTTGAAACACTAAAACAGGGGGCTGATTGAGGCAAGCCCCTAAATAGCCCCAACATTTTCTCCTTGTCTTATGTGTGCAAGTATTGAAGACATTTATTTGTTGGAGGATTTATTTCTTGGTTTGTTGTAAGTGGTTTATTTCTCTTCCTTCATTTTATCATCTACATTCTATTTAGTATATACCTCATTTAGTTTGATTTATTTTAGTTATGTTTCTTTTAGTTATTTTCTCTCATTTCAAGAGTTCCTAGTAAAATTCAGAAAAGTAGTAGTCATTTTTTTTGTTTTCTATGACATTCTAAGTTTTTGGTCCATATGAGACACCAACGTATTATTGGGATATACATGTGGCACACTATTGTCCTTGGTTGAAAGCTTGTCAGTTTGTTTAGAAGACCTTTGTGATCTACCCTTTCTATTTCTAGAACTCTCACCATTTTATCCTATCACTTGAGCTTTGTTCCCTGAGGTAGTTGAGGACCATTTTCTCCTTGAAGACTCTACTTGTCCTGAGACTCGAGGGTAGCGAATTTCCTCCTCTACACCAAAGTGGGAAGAAATATCCAATGTTGGTAAACCGAGGAGATAAAATCTCAAAGACAGTGGTTATGAGAGTCTTCAAAGAAATTTCATTTGGAATTTGTAGCAATGTTGAAGGTTTCATCATTTTATGTTTATTTTATTAGATAGTTGTTTAGAGGGGTGTAGTTTGGTTTGTTGAGTGTAATTTATTATATTAGTTTGGTCTTGATGTTGTTAGAAAAAAAAATATGTGTATCTAGAAAATTATTATTATGTACTTTGTTGTCCAAAACAACTTTCAGTTTTGGAGTTGTATGTTGTGATTTGGGTTTTAGCAGTAGCTTCCAGTTTGTAGTTTCCTTTTGGGAATTATATAGAAGTTGTACATTTTTTTTGGTTGTTATTATCAGCTGATATTTGATGCAATTCCATGTTCAAATCTGTATTAAATCATCCAATATCATTTTTTATTGATTTAATCTCAGTTTAGAGTGATTTAATGCTTTTTCTCTCATACCCGATTTATTCTATTGAGAAATATTTTAGTTTAAATTTGATCAATTTGATTAAGAGATATTATAGTCGTATCAGAGTAGTGATCTTGCTAGCATGAGGGTTTAGCCATTTTTATGAAGCTAAGTGATAGGGAAAATAGGTATTTATAGCGGGAAAAGAATAAAGAGATTGCTACAAAACCTCATCCAGAAAAGAGTGAATCTGAAAATCCTAAGAGTAAAGAAATGGATGATGTAGATGAAATGCATATAAAATTACTTTAGGATCTTCAGAGGATTCAAAATTTAACCACTTACAGTCTTGCTGAGAAAAGAAAGATGATGAGATTACTGGTAGGGAAACTTCAAAATCTGACAACACCTAAAGTAAAATGTAGCACTTCAAAGTCTCAACAAAGAAACTCAAAACCATCCAAATAATTTTTTTTCTTGAAGGTGATCGTACTACAACTAACCCCTCTTCCAATCCTATGGAATATTGGGCAAGAGAGATAGCAACCATTAGAGTTACTTATGACAATCAAGATGAAGGTTTTAGGAATGTTGTTCCCTTCAATGACTCACCCCAATGTAGAACATGATGGCCATTAAGGGTCATAGATATCATCTATACTATGGATTTCAACCCCTTCCTTTGATGGAATAGACAAAATATTAGCTAGAGCTTGTCTCCAAAAGTTACAAACTTATTTTATTCTCAGTCCCATGAAGGAGCAAGATGTCATATAGTTTTCCACTTTGCATATTAAGGGAATTGCATATGACTGGTGGTATCATGGTATGACCACTTAAGGTCATAGTTAGCTAAACTCTTAGTAGGTAATACTCCAATATGAAATCTTTTTTTGCAACCTTTTCCATTAGAAATTGATACCAAATAGAAATGTGTTTGGTTCTTGAATGCATCACTATATTCTTGGAAATATTAATCACACTGGTATTATCACACAATATAGGAATAGGTTCATCATAAACCACCTTTACATCCTTCAAAGTTTGCTTCATCCAAAGCACTTGGGTGCAACAAGATGTTGTAGCAATGTATTCAACTTCTATTATGGATAAGGACACTAAGTCCCACTTCTTATTGAACTAGGAGACCAATATGTCTCCCAAGAAAATGCACTTCCACTTGTACTTCTCCAATCATCCACACATGCTACCCAATCAACATCAGTATTCGTAGTCAAATAAAAATTGTTATCCTTATTATACCATAGACCATAATCTAGAGATCCTTTCAAATATCTAAAAAATATTTTCATTTCCTTCTCATGTAATTTCTTAGGATTAGCTTGAAATATGGTAACCAAACATGTTGCATGCATGATATCAGGTCTAGAATTTGTCAAGTATAACAAACCTCCAATCATAGACCTATATAGAGTTTGATCAACCTCTGGAGACTTGTTAGATTCGCTCAAGTGACAACCAGTCACCATAGGGGTACCAACTAGTTTGGAATCCTCCATACCAAACTTCTTCAACATATCCTTTACATACTTATCTTGAGAAATAAAGGTACCACCATCTTGGTGAACAATTTGAAGCCCAAGGAAGAAAGACAACTCACCAATCATAGACATCTCAAATTATTTTTGCATCTCTTTTGCAAACTTCGTACACATATCATCATCTCCACCAAAGATGATATCATCAACATATACAACCACAATCAACAACTTGTCTTCCTAAACCTTAAAATAAATATTGTTATCTATAGTACCTTTCTTGAAATCTTGTTGAAGTAGATACTTATCCAAAAGAGCATACCAAGCTCTAGCAGCTTTCTTGAGACAATACAAAGATTATTTGATTTTGCACACCATATTTAGATCTTTTGATAACTAGAAACCATCTGGTTGTTCAATATATACCTCTTCCTCTAGATCACCATTCAAGAAGGAAGACTTGGCATCCATCTGACTGATTCAAGTGGATCTCAGAACCCTAAAAATTGAACTATTCTAGATGCCCCTAGAATCAACACCATGTCAAAGTGCTCAACAAACTGGTCTCAATACAACTTGAACAGGCGAAAAGGGAGTTCATACGTTTGAGTTATGGTCGGTCAAAGTTTGGTCAAACCAAGTGCAGGGGGCTAGTTAGAAGGTGAAAAAATTATCGGACTCAAAATTGGTCAGAAATGATGTCACATCGAGGAGCTCGACGACATGAACCCATCGACATTCGTTTCATTGAAAAAGGAGCACGTACGCGCAAGATATGGCCAGTCAAACTTTATAGTTGACCAAGTTGACTAGGAGGCATGTAGTACGTTCGTACTGTACGGACATGATGTGGACCAATCCTGGCATGACACATGGCAATCGATGGGGAAGGTGACATCATCCATATGGGCAAATCAAAAACTGCCATGTGGCATCTGTATAGTGAGGTCGCGTATGTACACTATCATGTCGTACACGTGGCAGTGAGTTGGAAGTTGATGTGGGCTGACTGGATGGTGTAGATGAATCATATTGTGCCACATGGCATATCGATTGGGTGCCACGTGGCCCCTCATGTCTCTCCTCCAACGGTTGAAAACTTTGCTTTACTTACCAAAATTTTAGTGGGGGTCGAACCACTAACCTCCACGATACTAACCAATGCCTCTGCTGATGCACTCGCTGCTCAATCCTCACTCGATATAGGAGGCAGTTTTCTTTTGTTTTGAAACCATCCAAAATTAGTTAGAAAAGGATGGTCGACAAGAATTGAACCCCCGACCAATTGGGTGTTAAAAGGATTTTCCACCATTGCACCGTCGAAGCAGTTTAAACTATATGTGGCACGGGTCTTATTTACCAATTAGTTAGGCCCAGCGCCTAACTAAATAACCTTTAAATGGTTATTTGTTAAGTTTTAAATAACAAAACAAAAAAACCCCCAACCAAATAGCCCGAATGAACAATAAATCAAGGGCTCAAAACAAATCTAAATGATTTAAAGGGGATATTATTTTTTTATTTGTAAATAAGGGGTGATTGGTTTTGATTTTTCCCTAAAGTGGGAAAATTAAAAAAATTGGTGGTTTTATCCCAAATGGGAAAATTTCAAATATAAAAGGGAAAGCTAGGAGGCATTCCAGGATCACATTATTGGATTCAAATTCTTTCATTTAGAAAATCAAATTCTCTCATTTAGAAGATCAAATTCATCCCATTCCTCCAGTGATCAAGTGAGGAGATTTTACAGAGCAACCTGAGATGAGGATTGGAATCTCGGAACTTCGTACAAAAGGTTGTGCTTGAAGGAGTGTCATTCAGAGTCCAATTTGAAGACTTTTCTCTTGCAAGGTTGTGGTGAAACTTTGCATGTGTACATCTAGTATTAGGTATAACCAAGGTGTTTTTGATACTTGACTTTATTCTAGAATGATGAATTTAGTTTTGTAAATGAGGCAAAGTACCCTTGTTGCTAGTTTTGTTGGGAACAAGTGCCTTGACTTCTAGCTTGAACATCTGAAAAGACTTGGAAAATTTATCACCATTCTCAACCTTTACTGCTCTACTGCTATGACACTTTCATAGAGGCATGGTCTGGTGATTTATCGCTTTATCGTAGGCCTCTATCGGTATGTCCGCGATTGGGCGGTGTCACCGCCATACTGCGAGTTCTCCGTCTCAGGCTAGTGGTAGCGCAGTTGACGAGTGACAGTTAAGCAAAGGTTCACCACCATACCGTGGGTATGGTTCAGCAATGGTGCGACGACACGGTGAAGGGCGACAGTCAGGATGACGGTTACCGCCTTATTGTGGGTGTCGCTCAGTCAAGCCATGGTGGCCGTTGTAAACAGTTGGCGATCTACGAAGAATTCTTACTGCCCTACCACGATGGCCTTTCAGCCATGTTGCAGTGGTGCGGTAAGCCATGGCAGTCAGAGATTACGGTTACCTCCTTGTCACGAAGGTCTTGCGGTTAGGGGGCGATAGCATAGTGGAGCTCAACGGTCAGCACAGGTGGTTACCACCAAACCACGAGAGGCTTTGCTTGGCCTCGCGGTTGGGCGGTGTCACCGCCATACCATGGTGGGTGCTTTGACTCAGAGAGGTGGCACGGTAAGAGAAGCTCGGAGCTCGGGTGGTATTTTTGACTCATGGTCAAAGTGATGAGCGAATGGGAAGGAGACATGTGGCAAGAAATCAATACCTAATTGGTCGATGTCTGGAGTGGTGAAGGCAGTAAATGCTAGATGTGTTTCGACTGGTGATAGGATCTGATTAAGGTAAGGGAAATTAATGCCTGGGCGGCCCGACATAGAGAAGATCGGTCAAAAGATCATATTGCTTGATTGGGTGGATGATGCATCATTAAGGCCTATGATTGGTTGGCATGATTAATGTGATGTATGACTTGCATAGTTGATTACATTGATATAAGTCACATAAAGGTCACGGTGAGAGAAAGCAAGACAAAGAAGTTAGATGTAATTCATTGTATACTGTAAGAGTATTATAACAGTGAGTGTATGAATACTCAAGTCTGCTGCTATGAGCTAACTATCAGAGAGTGAGGACTATGAGCTTTTTATGTAATTTATTTTACTGTAATACAAAGTGTCTTCTCTTGGTGTGGTGGATTTTTTCCCGAAAGGGTTTTCCCACGTAAATCTGGTGTTATCTGTGATTGCTTATTTTTGTTATCCCTTTTTACTCTGTATGTGTTTATCTCAGTTATTTTAAGAAGCTTTAAAAATGGTCTTTGCACTTCTCCTTTGATGTATTAGTGTTAGGAAAGTGATTCCGCACCTCTATTTTCCTTTCAAGTTTGTATTTAGATGATACTTTAGGAACTAGGAGTGCATTTATTGTTGTTGTTGGAAGCACTCATTCAGTGTGGATTCAGAAAGCACTTGTAGGGCTTTGAAAATTCCTGGTAGTGACAAATTGTACATGTAGTCCAAAGACCAAATGTTGTAAGCAATTTTTAGGTTCAACATTAATGGCAAATTGATCACACTTATTGAGTGGATCCAGAGACGTAGCCCTGAGAGGTGAATTCCATATTCAAACGTGTCTTTAATCTTATGGTTTACTTTTTGATGTTGATTATTGTTCTTTATTCCACATTTAACTAAGACACTAATCAGTGAGCTCAATAGATTGATGGAATAAATTTACACATTGGATTCAAACCATTAATTAAAGATCTTGGGATAGATTTGGATAAGTACTGTTTCAAATTTGATTAAGTGGAGACTTAGTTGAGTAAGCACACTCGCTAAAGTTTTTAGATCACTGATAGACTTTGAAGTTATTATGAGAAGCAAAAGAAAGAAACATCCTTAATGCCTCCATTTTGGCTACTAGAGCAAAGTTTTCCTCAAAACCAATACCCTCAACTTGTGAAAACCCTTGCAAACCAATCTGACCTTATTTCCCACAACTCCACCATCTTCATTCAGCTTGTTCTAGAACACCCAATTAGTTGGAAAATCACATTCTTATTAGCAGGTCTAGGAACCAATTCCCAAGTTTGATTCTTTTCTATCTAATCCAATTCTTCTTCCATTTCCTTTATCCAACTATCATATTTTCTAGCATTAACAAAGTTATTGGTCTCAATCTTTGACAGTAAATAGTAATTTACTTGCTCACTTGCTTTTGAAAGCCTTCTCCTAGCCAATACTCCTTCATTCTTATCTCCAATGATCTGATAGGATGAATGGTTCCTCTACACATACTTTTTTGGAGTCACAAGAGCCTTCATTGGTTCCAGTTCCTTCTCTTCTTCTTATTTTTCAATCTAGGGAAGCATATAAGATCTACAAACCTCTTGTTCTTGTGAGATCTGATATAAGTCTTCAGCTACTTTAACACTTGTGCTTTCAATAATCTTTCCCAACCTATTTTTGTAGAATCTATAAGCCTTGCTCCTAGTTGAGTAACCAAGAAAGATTCCTTCATCACACCTTGATTCAAACTTTCCAAGATCTCCTTCATCTCTTCTGATATAACATTTTCTGCAAAAAATTATGAAGTATTTAATAGTAGGTAGCCTTCCATACCACAACTCATAAGGGTTATTAGTTCTATTGACCATCAACTACACTTTTTTAAGCATATAGACATCAATGTGAACTACTTCCTTCCAATATATATATGGCAAATCAACATCTTTCATCATAGCTCTAGCCATCTCTTGGATAGTCCTATTCTTACTTTCCACAACCCCATTCTATTGAGGGGTCCTGGGAGTAAACAAATTTCTCCTAATTTACCATGATATTCATAAAAAAAATTAAATTCATTTGAAGTAAATTCACCTCCTTTATCTGATCTTAAGCATTTGATCTTAATATCCATCTCATTCTCTACTTTTTCTTTGAAGATTTTAAACTTATCAAAAGCTTCTGATTTATCTCTTGAGAATGTAACCCAAGTCATTCTATTGTAATCATCTATACGCAACATGAAATACCTTTCACCTTGTTGATTGCTTGTTCTTGTAGGTCCACATAGGTCAGTATGAATCAACACCAATGGCATTGTAGTAGAAAATTTCTTTCTTTTGAAAGTTGTCCTTGCTTGCTTTCCCATTTGACATTCTTTGCATAATGTGTTTGCAAGCTTGGTTATCTTGGAGATGTATTTTACAACATGAGATGAATTGATCTTCACCATATTGTCAAAATCGATGTGTCCCATCCTTTTGTGCCACAACCAACATTTTCCAGACTGAGCCAATAAGCATATTCTTCCATTAGCCTCCTTTAGATGATAGACATTTCCACTTGTCCTTGTTCCTTCAAGTAATCTTTTAGAACTTTCTTTCCCGATCTCACAACCATAAGCATTAAAATTAAGATTATATCCTTTATTACACATCTGAATAACACTTGGAAGATTATGCTTCAAACCCTTGACATAGATAACATCCCCAATTCTATTATTTTCGTCAAATGTTATAACACCCTTTCCACAAATTTGTACTGACTCATCACCACCAAACTTAATGGTTCCATCATAGACCTTCTTGGGACTAATGAACCTTCTCTTATCGTCAATCATGTGGTGAGAGAAACCACTATTAATCATCTAAGCATTTTCTTCTTCCTTTGCATGCAAATCAATCCATACTGCCATTGATCTTTCATTAATCTTATCAGCTTGCAAGATACTGAGCCTCTTAAATTCTCTAATATTGCTCTTTTTATCTTTCAAATCCATGAATAGAGTTTCATCATTTGAATCATTATCCTCATCTTATGAGGAATAAATTATTTCCTTGAAATAGAGACCTCTTTTAACCTTATCTCTTTTAATACCATCTTTAGATTCTTTTTAGGGAAATTTAGATGCACAATGACCAAACCTTCCACAATTAAAACACTTGAAAGGTAATTTGTACCTTTGTAGTTTTCAATGTCTTTCTTTAATATTCTTAAAAAATTTGCTTCAACTTCATCAACTTCATCAAATTCATCATTCTGATCAGAAAATTCATCTTCTATCCTTTTATTTGATTTGAATGTTGCTTCTTTCTTTGGAACATCTTTGTCAAATTCTCTCATTTCAAAGGCAGTTAGAGCACCAAACATTCCATCTACTGAATACTGGTCCAAATCTTTAGATTCTTCAATAGAAAACACCTTATGACTATAAGATTTAGGGAGAGATCTCATAACCTTTTTCACAATGTCATCTTCTTTTACTTCTCCACCAAGACCTATGATGCCAATAACTACTTCATGCACCCAAATCATATAACTTGCAATGTCTTCATCCTCTTTCATCCTTAGGGTCCCAAATTTTCTCTTAAAAACTTGCATCTTGGCTTTATTTACTTTGGTATCTCCTTCATAGATGTTGCTAATTTTTCCCTAAACATCCTTAGTAGAAATGCAATTCATTACCTTCAAGAGTTCTAAATTAGGTAACCCACACAAAATAGCATTATTAGCCTTGGCATTATTCTCATACAACTTGATTTTAGTTGGATTTGTTGGAGGAGTAGCGGGAGAAACATAACCATCTTCGATTGATTGCATACACCAAACCCTAGAGATTTTAGATGGCCTTCCATTCTCAATTTCTAGAAAGTGTAATCAGTCCCATCAAACTTAGGACCCTTGTATGATCCATCATGTTCCATCCCACACCTTTACCTTTAGTAGTTAAACTTCTTTAGATGAACTTGGCTTTGATACCAATATTTGAACACACCAAATACTAAAAGGGGGGGTGAATTAGTATCTTCAAAAACTTAAACCCCACTAAAACTTAAGACCTTCAACACAATTCAAACATCTTAACCAAACCAAGAAACACTTAAGCAGATCATCGACAATGAAAGATATATTAATTTAACCCTTAAACAAATCAGAAACAATGAAAGATAAAACAAGGAACACACATGCACAAGATGACACCAAATTTATGTGGAAAACATAATGAGGGAAAAACCACGATGAGAGTTAACTCACAATATATGAAGCTCACTGCTTACAAAATAAGGCTTACTACCAAAAGACTTGAAGACTAAGGCACACAACCTTAGAGAAAGATACACATGAATTTCAAAATAAAGAGAACAACTCCAAGGCAAGATACAAATTAGAAGGACCTGATGAGATTCACTATCTCAAAGCAAGATACATGAAGATTTAAAATTTATAAAGCATGTCAACAATACATTCTACTGACTGAGGCATTAAAGCACATTTGATCTATCTTCCACACACTTTCATACTTCCTATGCAAGATGTTCAATTGCATTCCACACTCACACATGGGTGATCCCACAATACTGGTTTACAATTTTTGGCCAAACTGGACATTGAAATATTTTTTTCTAACTAAATCTTCATTTTCAGGCACCTATAGCGGCTAAACCATGAGGAATTTGAAGATGATGCAAACTAGTGATTTTTGACATTTTGTCTATAGATTCTAAATATATATTTTTCAAATTTTTTGGAATTAGATTGCACTTCTTTTTCTATCTCCTTCGAAAAATAGTTTTTTTTAGCAAACAACATTTTTAAGGAGTGACGCTCATCATATAACGCACAATTTTTTTCCATGAAGGATCAAATTCTATTTTTTTTGTAATTTAGATTTGTAACTATGATATCTAGTGCTTCCAACTGGTTTCATAGTGTTTTATTGAATATGTTTTCCTTGATCAAGTTTCAAAGTCAAACCAATTACAATTCAGACATAGGCGGACTGTATAACGTGTAAATTTTTTTGTATGTATCGAAATTCAAAAAACAATTGTTGGATCAAGGACTTCAATACCTAGTGCACTCATATTTTAATTTTATTTTTTTATAATCTTCTATTTTTCCACATGTGCAGAACAAAGAGCTTGATTTTTGGTGAAAAACCTATGTTTAATAAAACTAAAAAAACAAATACATAGTAAAACCAAAACATATTAAAATTATATTTGTTGGATAGTTTGTTCTGAGGACTACCATCATCTAGTTGTTTTTGTGAAGTCTCCTCCATTTTCATCCTCAACCCGAGCTTTGAAGCACATAATTTTGGACGTTTTTTGTTCTTGAGGGGGAGAAGGGGGGAAAAGGGGGGTTTGAGCGAACCAAGGGGGTTTGCTCAAACCCCCATGGGTTCACTCGAACCAAGGTTCAAGTGAACCCCCTTTCCACAAGCCTTCACTTTTGGATTTTTGTCAGGAATGGCGGGCCCCATCATTAAATGGGTTCACTCAAAGGGGGTTCTATCGAACCCCCTTTGGGTTCGCTCGAACCAAAAGTTTGTTCAAACCCCCAAAAGCCAATTTTTTTTGCATGGGGTCATTTTTTGTAACTTTTCCTTCCTCACTAGACTTGTAAACCACTTTTGTGAGTTTACCCACTTCCACATGCTTTTCTCATCTTGCAACTGAGATGTTCTTGCATTGATATCCACCACAAGACCTTAAAACATCAATTAGCTCACACCAAGGAAAAAGATAAAAAATAAATTAAAACAAGTCAGCCACAAAATATCAATGTGATCATATCCAAGGGATAGAGAGGGAAAAAAACCTTATAACATCTTCCAATGTGATCCCAAACAACTCGCACTCTAACACACATCAACCCAAGTCGACATCGAGAAACGTGTAGATGAAACATGAACCACATAATTATTCAACCCAAAAAACATACTTCTAATTGGATTAACTTAATGTGGTTCTAATTGAGATAGGTCAGGACCAAAATACATCTTAACACACCTTCATGTGATGGTGCAAACTCTCAAGCACATAGCACAAGCAAGATAACAAGACCTATCAATTAGATATCCACAAATTACCTAGAATACCAACTCAAACACAGTGCATCACCAAAAGAGATCAACCAGTGACGTGCAAATCACAAAGAGATGTTCCTTAAACATCCAAAAACACTTTGAGACACTTCTTTAATACTATCATGCCACCAAAATCCACCCTAAATCAAACAAAACAAAATACTTCATCATAGATGAACAAGCATACAACCATGTGATATAACATTAATAGATCAACTTGCAAACCACTTCAACACATGAAATTTAAACTGAGATACTTCAAAAACACTAAGAGAACATTCACCAAAATTTCGGAGAAAAAAAATGCTAAGAAATGTGGAGAATTTTTCGAACCAATCTAGACAACCAACAAAATTGCCAACCTTCTATAATTCACATAAACCTCCTCAGAAACACTAGTGACCTGAAAAGATAGGAGTGCAATTTCCACATAGCATAAACACTAAGTCCCAAACTGTAAGACCACATCTCTAATCTAGTAGAGGAATGTTGAGCATTCTCCTAAATAGTCTTCACAACAATATTATGAAACAAAAACTTCTTACTCACGTGTGGAGGCTAGAGCGAACTTGTATCAACATATACCTTTTCAAGAATAACAAGAGAGAGCATACAACATGCTATAGGCCATCAAAAAAATCCCTCCACCATCAGCAATACTTCTAATCCTCATCTTAATATTTATAATCATCATCTTAATATATCATCATGAAAACAACTCTGCTGAAAACAACCACCATACACAATACTTCTTTACATGACATCAAACCATGAACTTCATCAACACATAATCATACATAAAATACAAACAAAATATAATTTTTTCAACAATGAAAACCAATTCCAACCAATAATGCAACTATCTTCCCAAGTTTTGATAACCAATGCCAACAACCAACACCAACAATCTCCCAAGCATATGCAACAATCTCTTGAGGTGTTGCTATCAATGAAAACCACTCCCAACACATGTCTCATATTTTTCTTCCTTCGTAGAGTTGATTAGCGATCATGTACACCTACTAGATAAAATTATTTCACTTATCCATGAGACTAATTTGATATGATAATATGGATTGTGATAGTGGATTTTAAGGAAGATCTACATTGTGATATGCCAAGTTATAGGATACACATAGACAATATAATTTTTCCTCCACCTATTCATGGCATTGTTGTATCTCACAATATTTCTTCCATGGGTCATGGAATTACATGCACACCTTAATTATTTTTAGATAGAATATTCCCTCTTATAAAAGATGATATTATATGTGACGATCAATCATTACATCTCATCTTTTCTTCACTCATACATTCCATAAATATGGCATACCTTATAATGATACATCTTAAGCTATTCATGTGGATATTAGTCATGATTTTACACCTTTTCATTCCTTGATGATATTATGAGAATTATTTAAAAAATTACATAATAATTATGGTGATTCTACATATGCATCTTCACATGTGAAGTCCCTTTTACTTGATAATTATATACATTTAGATTTAATGATATCTTATTGATTTATAAGCTTATATTATACTTAAGTGTTAGAAATTTACAATGGCTTGGTTCATCTTGTTTTATTTACACTTCATGATCTGAGCTCATGCTTTCATTTCCTATTTTCTAGCCACAACTAACCTAATGTTAACATAAACATAGAGATGTTCCCATTTAACTTATCTTTTGAACCTAATTCATTATCAATACATGTTTCTCATGCCACTCCTATTCATGTCCTTCATTAAACCCTTAATTCACATGATTATAGTCTTACGGGGAATACTCATTGAATATTAGGAAGAGGACAAGGCATTAACTTACCACTATTGATCCCACCAACCAAAACTCTTAATTTACCTCCAAGAGTTTTCTTGATCTCCCCATCATCCTCAAAAAACTCATAATCAGTCAATTTAAACATATTTTAGCTTTATTAGTTAGTATGTTCCATTTTCATGTCTAGATGTTTATAACATCTAAGGGGTTATCATAAAACACATTCATTGATACCTATATGGTATATTATTTTTTAAATAAGATGATTAACCTTACATGTTCAAACTAGCACATAGGTATATTGTGACACTAGTATTGGGATATATTGCACGTAGTGGGTATAGTTTTTTATAAGGGAGTTTAAATATTTTAATCATAATCGAACACCTTATGGAAACTCCCTTTGGTCTTGCAAAGTCAATACCCACCTCAATAATTGGTCCTTAGTTGTCCAACCTAAATAAAATTTTGTGGTAATTTTCCTAAGTTTGCTACCCTTGACACCTAGAATACTATCAAACATTAGGGATTTGGAACCCACATCTCAAATCACCAAAAGAAAATGGTACCATTTTTGGGGATAAGGTACTTTGTTTTTGTCTTGAAAACATCTGCAACTTAAAATGGGGAATTTTTTTCTAGTATTTGATGTATTAGCTACTGGAAAATATTCTTCCAAGTGAAGAGTGATGACTTTATTTCAACCAACCTAGAAATAATAATTAGAAAAAAATATTTTGTGAGGGAGAAAAGAAGAAAACCCAAATACCAACAAGGAGAAATCAAAGCTTCCACCAGTGCACAAAGACATCCATTATGGGAAGCTCAAAGTAATAGTAAGTCATTTAGACCTACCTATCGAATCTCAAAGCTATGTCTACTAGTATAAATAATTTATGTACATGGATTTTATAAATAAAAACATGTACACTTTTGAAGACTAATGTAGCATCATAACATTAAAGTAACATAAACAGATATCTAGGATTGATTATGAGGAAAGATGATATGATTGTTGGTAGATTGGATAGTGATAGATATTGTGATGCATATCATGATTAGCACTCTTACCCTTCTCCCAAAATTTCATATTATGATGATGACCTAGATGAAATGATAGATCATATCAAAGAGGATGCATATAAAAAAATGACAATTTTGTGAGAAAAGAGGTTGAATTAAAAAGAACAAGTATGCTTCTTGATAGGATGAATAAGGATAAACATTATAAAAGATAAAATTTTGGCATAAGTTATCAGGATATAGAAACATATGATATTGGTCAATACCATCATCTTCCCAAGAGGCCATACAATGAATAAGTTGAATATATAAGGTGTTGTATCACCTTAAGAAAGAACAATAACAACTTATTGCAAACATTAGGTTGGGAGAAGCTTGACTAGCTACCCTTAACAAGCCAAATTCCCTTTTAGTGAGTAGAGAGGAAGATATTCCTTATGAGGAGGATTTTTCTCAATGATATGAAGACTAGGATGATTAGTATGGTGCATTAGAAAATAGCTCCATAGATGGAGAAGATGAATACAATGATTATGATGCAACTGGTCTAGGTTTTCAAGATATACATTTTGTTGATGAAGAATAATATGAGTTGCCTTCTCACAACATAAAATACCCTAAGGAACTCACCCAGTCATGTCCCTATAGTCCAAGATACCATGTGAAGATGGAATCAAGGCATCACAATCCAAGGTATTTCCTACTGATACAAAAGATCAAGTTACACAATCCCTTATCATTCCTTGGATACTCTTTTAAAAAAATTATACATGTCTTGGGTTGATTATGAAATAAGTCATGACAACCAAGGTCTACAACTAGATACCTATATTTTATGGGTATTATATTAATAAAGGGGGAACACATTTTGGTGCATTTTTAGAATTTATGGAAAATTTTCAAGTTGAAGATGAAAAAATGTGGATTAGAATTTTTATTAGGTCCTTATGTGGGAAGGAAAGAGCTTGGTATGAATTTTTTCCTATGCATTATTTTTCCACTTGGAACCATCTTATGGCTACATTTAAAGAAGATTTTACATTTTATGTTCACCATGTTGTTATTGTCCAATAATTATCAAATATTAAATGACAAGGAGAGTCAAGCAAGGATTTTAGCCACAAGTTTTAGGTTGCTCTTTCCAAAATTCTAAAACATTTTAGACCTAATACACCTATTTTTATTGACATGTTTCTTGGAGCCTATGATGCTTCTTGGGTTATGGTTCATTACAAGAAGACTTTAATTTGTTGGACATGAGTCATGCATATGGTTCCCTGATTTTGTTGATAGTCTAAGAAAAGGATATGATTACAAAGTCATTATCCTTAGGAATATAGAGATCATTTATGGTGATCATGTTATTGTACACAATAACTACTTGAAGGCGGTATTAAGTAAAATCACTACATCAAATGCTGATTGTGTAACTTCCAAGAAAGTACATGAAAGTGTTGGTGCACTATATGCAATAGTATGGATTCAAATGTGTAAGTTGAAGTGCAACAATTTTCTTTTTCTTTTGATGTCCTTGTTTTTTTTATCCATATGGTATTGATTCCCAAACACTCCTTGTTAAAAATTAGGAGAAGGATTTCAAGGGGGTGTGTGATTCAATTTTTCCAAGTCGTGAGGATTTTGAAATAGGAAAAAATTTAGAGCTTGGTTTAAAGTTGTTTTCTTTTGCTAAGGTGGGTTGCATCAACGACACTTTTTTGAGCTCATTGGTCAAGAATATATATAGTAAAATTTTATTTCCTTGGATGAATCAAATTACTGGCTTACAAGAAGAACAAATTATTGATAGTTTTCGTTGTAGCATTTTTTCTACAATGAATTGAAAAGAGAAGAATGAAACAACAAGACAATTCAAAGAATTTAGTTCTTAACCAAAAATTTATCATGTGTTGTGTTGATGAAGAGTGCATCAACATAAATGATAGTTATGTATTCTAGTTTCTTGTTGTCCCAAAAGTATAAAAAAACCATATGAGGCTTTCCTCTATGATGAAGGTGTATCTTTTCACAGTTTGGATGAGAGTAATTGTGAGTTTAAGTATTTCAGTTGGGCCCAACATGCATCTTGCAATAGTGTTGAGAAATAATAATTTCTCTAGGGTGATGATCAAGTCATTGCTCAAATTCCTTATGTTCCCAAGATTCAAAGTTTCTAATTTGATTTGTTGGAAGATGAGTTTCCTTTTGCAGGTCAAATGATGTGAGCAAATATTTTTTTGTACATTATGAATTTGAGGAATTCTCCTTTTTCCTTGATTTATTTGAGGAGGTCAACATGTATGAAAACACCATGGTTTCTTGTGGTGTTGATCCGAGTTTTCAAGCTATGTCACAAAATTCTATAAAGATGAAGAATGCAATATTGGGTAGTTTTGTGAACTATGTTCTGTAGTTTGCATACAATGGAAAGGTCAATGGTGGAGTATATCGTCACTTATTCAAAGGTAATCATAGATTTTTTTAACAAGAGGAAGGTTTCACTCATTGCAATTGTGTGAAGGTGACAATTGTAGGTTGGGGTGATCCCACAATAGCGGTTTACACTTTCTAGGAGATCCTAATTTTTGTTGAAATCACATATTTTTAGAAAATATAATGATTTAAGCCTTGAAAAGTTTCATTTAAAGGATTCCAATTGAAGAGGGTTTGATCAAACCACCTTAGATCAAACCCCCTTGGATAGAACCCCACTAGTTTTAAACCATACCTATAACGAAACCTCTTTTACACTTATCAAACTATTGATAGAAACCACTTTTGATTTACCTTTTGGGGGATCAAATGAATTCATTTAAAATTTATTTTTTGTAAGTATGTAGTCCTTATTATAAGCTTCCCAAAAAGTATAATTTAAAATAAATTTAATTTAATTTATTTATTTATTTCTTGTGAATTCAGGGTTTTCACCAAAAATCAAGCTCTCTATTTTTCACATGTGGAAAAATAACAGATTATCAAAAAAAAATCTGCAAAATATCTATGCATTATATATTGATGTCCTTGATCCAACAATTTTTTTTTTAATTTCGATACATAAAAAAAAATTGAATTTCGATACATACAAAAAAGTTATGTTTTAGCTAGTAAATCATGTTTAAATTATAATGTTTAAATTTGAAACTTAATTAAGAAAAAAGTATTCCATGAAATTCTATGGAACCAATTCCATGCACTAGATATTGTAGTTACGAATCTAAATTAAAAAAAAATATAGAATTTTATCCTCATAGAAAAAAAAGTTATGTGTTAGCTAGTAACGTCACTCTTTAAAAATGGTGTTTACTGTTGAAAAATAGTTTTTGAATGAGATGGAAAAAATAAGTGCAATATGATTCCAAAATTTTTGAAAAAACATATTTAGAATCTAAAGACAAAATGTCACAAATCACTAGTTTTTATCATCTTCAAATTCCTCACAGTTTAGCCACTATAGGCGCCCGAAAGTGAAGATTTAGTTAAAAAAAATCAGCTCAATGTCCAGTTTGGCCAAAAATTGTAAACCAATATTGTGGGATCACCTGTTGAGGGAAATCAATTCTTTCAATAAGATTGTCTTTAATAGAGGCAAGTGGATGTAGTGATATTTTTATGGCCAAGTTCCATGGGTATATTGCAAGGTCTAAATTGTAAAAATATTGGCAAGTTTTGTGCAACCATATATTTAGAATTTTGCACCCTCATGTCATTGGTTGTAGGTTATTTTCCTCTCTGTAAATATTGTGTCTTGTATTGTATATATGTTTGTTTTCTTTTGAGTTTTAGTCTTGATTTTTTGTTCTTTTTGGTCTTCCAAGAGAATTGGAATCTCGTTGTTCTTGTAAGAGATGCATGTCCCCAACCAGAGCCAATGACAACACTCCAAATTTTTGTGTCCCATTATGTGTCTTAGCCATATTTTTTCAAATGTGTAACTAGTCTGATATATCAGTCATGGGTGATATTTTGTCCAAATTTCTTAACACCAATGGGTAGAGTACTGAAAATTAGGCCCAATTTTTTTAAAAAGTTTTGAAAAATATTCTAAGAGGTGAAAGTTATAGCCATGTGGATTTTTCTCTCCCACCTGATTGTGTCCCAATTTCTCATAATGTTTAGTTGAGTAAGTATTTCCACAATAGGTTTTTAAAGATGAAAAATTGACTTAGTGTAGGTCTTGTAGGATTTCCAAGTCCATGAAAGCTTCACCTTCCAAACAATCATTCAGTTCACTTGCATTCTTTTTGCATGTGGGAAAAGTGTGTTCATCCACCCATGTGGATTTTTTGATGTGATCTTCCCTTATCCTCTAGCCAAAGACTTTTCCACATTATCCACATGTGGGTCTTTTTTTGCAAGAAGAAAATTTCAAAATCATCTAAGTGAAACATTTGTGAGAAGATGGAGTCCAACTTCTTGCATTTTTCCCTAGTGATATCATCTTCCTTTGTAAGGTTTTTCCAATTCATCTAAACTTCTCCTTTATGTTTCTTTAATCTAGTTTAGATACATTTGTTCATGTATGATGCAATAGGTAGTCAACTTCTAGGAAAAGGTAAGTAAATATTTTGAGGATAATTGGTGACATTTAGTAGTAAGTCTTTGACATGTGTGGACCAGATGCATCTTCCAAATCTATATTAACCTATTGAAGACCAATAGAGATAAATGAATGGTTTGTAAGTCCAAGTGAACTAGATGATTATCCAAAATTTGAAGTTGACTTGCAACTTGTTAGAAATTGCATGCAAAAGATATCAATTAAATGTAGGTAAAGATTGAACAAAGGAATAAAAAATACACATAAATAATAACAGCCAGAGATAATTTTAATGTGGTTCACCCAGACTCGGGCTACATCCAACAATAGAGAGTCCAGTTATTATTATCCAGAAAATCGAACCGATTACAACCAACAATCCTTGCAACTCAATACTGTTGCAAATGCTACAATACAATATCAACAGAAACCCTAACCATTAACCATTTTATCAAGATTTATGTCAGTTACAAAATAGGGTTTTTTATGTCGACCAATAGAAAAATAACTCCTGACACCTTTATAAGATAATAAAAGTCATTTGAGGTTTCAAGGGTTGTGCCCCTCGACCCCACCATGTATCATGACAGGGAACGTGTCAGGGGCATTTCCCCTTGACCCCATCTTGGGGGCACTGCCCCCAAATTGCCATTAAATAATTTGGGGGGAAACCACATTGATAAAAGTAGGGAAAATTTAACCTCCGAGTCTGATTAGGCTCCATATAACAACACAACTAAGGTTTTCTCATAAACCCAATGGAATTCTAAGTTCCATTGAAGGAAAAACATGAAGGAAAATGCTTCTTGTAGGAATTCCTAAGTGATCTAGACATCTTTCCACAAGGTGTAGTTTAGCAGTAGATCTTTATTTTTCTTGTTCTTAATGCACTTCTGGAACTCGATAATGACAAAGGTAAAGATAAATAGTAATGATGACCCAAGTGAAGTGAATAGAGGCTTGACACAAACATGACTTGATGGAGTGTGATATCCCAAATATTAAATTTTGTGGGGACCTAACAGGGATGACAATGGCACCCAAATATATCCACTATGGGCCTAAATTTCTAGTAGATTAATATAGACCAATTTCTCTGATCGATGCTAATAAAATCTCTCCTACTTCCACTTGAATCTCATGTTGCATCCTTGATCCTGATCAAATCTCCATCCATAAGGGGTTATATTTTTGCAATCTGAGGTAAAGATGAAGGATTTATTTTCACATACCTCCATAAATGATACAACCATTGCTACAACTACTTTATTTGATCCATGGTTACTTGTAAAATATTTTAAATGTTTTTTGGTGACAGCTCAATGGAGAAAAGTGGCACCCATATCTCATTAATTATCTATAGATCTCTTTTCTATCACACAAAACAGGTCTTGGATGCAATTTGACCAAGATTTATGGGTGATTTCCTCTTTCTTATGGAATTCAAATGCATGAATCATTCATTACAAAGGCATGGTGAATGTCAAAAGAATTTTGTTCATGCCTCTTCATGGTCAAATATTAATTGCAAAGGACATGTGTCATCTAGGTATTGGATAAGGTCACAATTGGTGTTTCCCTATCTTGCATGACTCTTTAATGACTTGGACGCTTCCCTATAGAGGATGTATTTTCCTTGGAAACCATATTTCAAAAGGATTTGGAATGAGAGGATAACAATTTTGGAGAGAGGAACATAATATAATAGAATAACTTACATAACATAACCAAAAGGTTCATAGTTTCTAGCTTTGGGCATAGATATTTTTGCACTGTAATGATCTGGGTTTATCCCAAATTTATAATAACATCTGTAACCTTTGTAGATTAGGTGATTAAAGGAAAATTAGACCTTGATTGAGTGTCTCCATGTGCATGGTGTTTATTTCTTAATGTGTTATGATTAGTTAGCTAGCCAAACGACTATAAAATTCTTGTAAAGCTTTTGCAAAATATATTTTTAGAACAATAAAGGAAATGTATGAGCATGTTCTTGGATTACTAATTAGACTCATTTAATGTTCTGCAACTATTAGTGGTTTTTCTAAATATATGTTTAGAGCACAGATTACTTGTGTATTGTATAAAACCTAGTGTTTTGTGGTGTGTTGATTAATGCATCACCTTGGTTTCAATTGCTACATGTTTTTGTATGAGCACAAGGACTCTATTTCCCAACTAGATAAATGAATCATTCTATTATTTGTTTGAGATCCCCATCATCCTCAACATACTCATAATCAATCGATTAAAATATCTTTCAATTTTATTAGTTAGTGTGTTCCACTATCATGCCTTAATGTTTATAACATCTAATGGGTTATCATAAAACACATTCATTGACATCTATATGGAAAATTATATTTTTAATAAGATGTTTATCCTTACATATCCAAACTAGCACATAGGTATATTATGACACCAATATTGGGATGATACCCTATGCAGTGGGTATAGTTTGTTGTACAAGAGAGTGTAACTCTTTCAATCATCATCCAACACATTAGGGAAGACCCCCCTTGATCTTATAGAGATAGAAGTGAAGGATAGCTTACCCATCTCAATAATTGGTCCTTAGTTTCCTAACCTAAAGATAGGTTTGTGGTAATTTTTCCAAGTTTGACATCCTTGGCACTTGGAAGATTATCATACCTTAGGGATTTGGGGCCTACAACTTAGATCACTAAAAAATAGTTTTCTAATCTCATAACTTTACCTCTCCACATTTGTTTTGAAGACAAAGATAAGTTCTCCAAGATCCCAAAGTTATCTTCCTTCTCCAAGTTTCTCAACTAAGTTTTTTGTTGAATTTAGTCCCAAGGTATTTATACTTTGTTACTTCTTCTAGAATACTCCTTTCAAAATAAAATTCAAGATAATTTTATTTCTTTCACTTGGAAGACCATAATCCTGGTCTCACTAGTTTTAACTTGCATGACCACTTCTTTAAAAAGTTATCAAGGGAATATAAGTGCTCTTGCAACCCTATAGTAGACCTAGCAATCAAAATAAGATTGTGAATTTACAAAAGAGACCTTACAACATACTTTCCTAGAACAACACCATACCCACCTTGCAAATTCAATCATTTGTCAAGTTTTTCAATAGATAAGTCAAAAAGAGTAAGGGATAAAGGCATCCTTTCTTAACTCCAATGTCACTCCTATAACTTTCTAAAATGCTTTATTGAGTTTTGGATTTTACCCAAACCTCTTCATAGAGCCTCTGGGACACCAAGATCCTTCATTTCATGCCATGACATTCCTAGGAACCATGTTGAAAAACTTCTTGTAGTCAACAATACAACAATAATCAAGTCCTCTTTTTCATTTAGAACTTTTTTAATGATATGTCTCAAAGTAGTTCCATGATTTACTGTTGATTGTTTTTGTCTGAACCTTGCTTGTCTCTTTCCTCTACTTTATTTTTCTTTTGTCCACTTGTTACAAGCAAGTGTTTGATCTTGATGGTCTTCTAGGATGAAATATTATTAGCATCTCTACTCTTAACAAGAAGCATTGTAAGGTTGGTAGTCCAATCTCTTGGAAACTAATGTTGAATGATATTGTTGAACATTTTTACTATGTGAGGGGTGAGGATTTTCATCCCCCATTTTAGATTTTTATCCTAAATTTTAACCATTGCACTAGATTTTCTTGCAAATCCAACTTCTTAATACTTTCCTTAACCTCTTGTAAAGTGAATAATTTTGCTGTTGTGTTGACCATGGGGGGAGCATCAACCTCTTAGACCTACTCATACAATTATCTTCATATTTAAACTATTGAGCAATTGTAATTTTCTTTTTTCTTTTTTCTTGGAACTAAGTTACCTCCAAAATTATTTTGGGTTATATTCTTCCCTAGATATATTAGCTCTTCTAACGTGTTGATGAACTCTATTATTTACTTTACAATTTGCTTGTAAAAATTTATGTTTACCTTATCTTTAGCTGACTTTGTAAGAGATCGCCTTTAGCTTTGCAATCTCCATTAAACCAAATATTTGTAGAAATAATGTATTTCTTCTTATTGTTTGCTCTCTACAACTCTCAAGCACCTCTTGTATTATGCTTGTTAGCTCATGACTTCTAAGACCTTGTGATCTTTTTTTTGCCCTTATATATTAATTACCTTAGTGTTCCCTTGAATATATCATAACTTTCTTAACTTAAACATTTTTTTCTTTTGTTCCGAATTGGTGATTGGATTGGCCTTTTAGAACAATTAGAAATAATCAAATCTAAAGTATCATATAGAACAAACAATTCTTCACCAAAATGATTAATATTCTTATCAAAAAATATCTCGACCATTAATTATTTTTCTTTCTTGATAAGTCATATAAGATTGTTACACCTAACTACATAAAACTCTAATTTGTTCAATAGAAAAAATTCCCCCCTCTTACCCTCTTACCTCCTATTAAGAACAAAATGAAATATCCCTTTTAGAACTGCAAATAGACCATCTAATCTATTTTTAAAAATTTAAAAAAAAAAAACCTACAAAACAATAGAACAATATAATAAACTATAATTCTTATGTGTCTATTCTCTTAAATTAAGCCGCTTACTCCGGAAAACTGTACAAATCTTCGGTTCTAAGCAACGCATTCAACGGTCAAACTCCCATATTTTGATGGTCTGACTTGTAACACAAGAAAAGGCAACACAAATCTCCCATTAATATCGGCAACTGATTGTTTTCTGGAAGTTCCGAAGGGCATTGGAAACGTAAGCGGACTTTTTCAATAAAATTGGAACATCCTTTTAATTCTTTTTTTTTTTTTTTAAATTTCCCGTGATAGGCGGTTTAATCATTATCTTCACTTTTTTTAAGGAGGTGAAAAGTGTATCTTTTTACACTTTATATTTCTTGTATTATGTATTTTATGTGGATGTATTGAGCTTTTATTATGTATTTTTATGTTGATGTATTGAAGAGTTTTTAAGCATATTATTTTATTTTATTTGGTAGTTATTTCATTTTTATATTTAGAAATATTATTTTATTTTTGTTTAAGTTAATTTTAATTAATATTTTTTATTTAGGTAAGATTATTCAATGATTTTTTTTTTATTCGAAGTTCAAATTTTATTGTGGTTTAGGTTAATTCAGTTTAATGTTGTTATCATTCATTAATTTGTGGTTCAAAGAGTTCAATTTGTGCATGTAGAACTTGTATAAAAATTAACTCATTATATCATCAAATACCATTTCAAAACATTCATTTTAACCTTCTGTCATGCACTAAAATACTCTAAATTATAGAAGCCTCTAGCATAACTCTATTTGTTCATCATTCATCACAACTACATCAATTTATTACATCACTAATATCAAAATCCAACCCTTGCATTCAATCTACTACTTTGGCACACATTGCATGTCCCAAACAATCATTTTGTCATTGTATCACATCATTACCAACTACTTCTACATATGTTATATATGTTGCTTGGTGTATCTTCCAACTTATGACATCATTGAATCAAATATTGCATCAATAGTTTTCATTGTAATAGCAAGTTCCAATAATGCTTCTCAACAATCCTGTTTTGTATTTGCAAGTACAAGCATAGGTAGACAACTTCTATAGATACTAAAACCCTAATATATATGAGCTCAAGGTCACTTAGAAGGATCAATACTTCAATATTAGGGTCAAGTGCACCATTAGGATGTTCAACACTACCCATCCAATCTTTATCTTAGTGTCTAGATGGTCCTTGATCTCATAAATCATATATCTCATAACATATTCATTTCAAATCTAATATTAGGCACTAGGTATAAGATCTTTATCACAATCTAATCAGTCTCCTCTTATATGCATTGTATTTCAATTTCAATTTCCATCAAATATTTAATGCAATGATAATATCATTAGATGATACTTTTGGGCTTGATGGTGTATGTTATAAGTGTTCATTCCATTTGTTTTTTAGAGTTCTAAATAAATAAGGGCTAGTCCTTTCATATAACTTTCCGAGTGTCAAATGAAGTGTTTTGTGCATCAAGTCAACACGCATTAGCCAAGTAGAAGAAAAATAAGGGATCCCATATTTGAATTATAATTTTAAGAACTTTAGGATCATTTTTTAAAGTAGAAAATTACCCTCGATCATTTTTGCAAATGTAAATTTGAGCTTGGACAAGAAATGGATAAACCTTAAAATGTATTGGGTTCCTAGGAATGAGTACAATATGAGAATAAACAAAGTTTGGATTATTTATAAACTTTTAGCTAAAATCATCCCACTTGCATGTTAAAGTTAGCCATATATAACCAACATGAAAGTAAATATCTAGGCATTCATAAAGGGTATTAATAAGGAAGTAAAATTTATTTTTTTACATGTTCCTTTGTTATCAAGTTCCCCATTTGAAATCCTACAAGCATAGAAGAAAATGGTCCAAATAAGTGGTATCCATAAAGTATTCAAAATAAGCATTAAAATAGCTACTAATTAGTTATAAAAATATTAAATGAAAGTGCATAGTAGCAACTAGATACTACATATGTTGCTAGCATTGTAATTTACATAAGCAACTAGATACTTCACTTAGTAGGTAGAAACTATACTCAATAGAAAGATATTGCATTCAATAGCTAAGGTGGTATTGCACTCAACAATTGGATATTGAATAAGCATGTCATAGTCTATATGTTCATATCAAAGAGAGTGACATTAGAAAAATTATATGCCTCTATAATTAGACACAAGTACCTATGCAATTAATTTATAAGAATTAGATAATTTGAGATTAAATACATAAATTTCAATGATCATATTAATAGTATAAAGATAGCATCATATAACAACATAGAATAAAAGTAACAATAATGCTAATGAAAGAACAAGAAATAATAGGTAGCAAGATACCCCTAATTTTCCTAATATTTAATAAAATTTAATTGTTGCTAACGAATGGTGCAAAACCATAGATGGACAAGGCAAATTCGGGAATGCAGAGAGGCGATACCAAGACAATTTCATGGGTTTTGAGAGGCGTTCGTAGGCGAATGGTTGGCGCTATGGAAATCAGCCCCACAACTAGCATCATCCATCCCAAAGATGGAGGAATTTCCCTTCCAAGCATCTTGAATAGAGGACTGGTGCGAATACTCATCTGATTGGGGAGCAACGTGGAGGGAAGGTGGCAGTAATTTCAACCAAACAAAGGTACGATCTGGAGATGGAAATATAACATTCTCAGATAGGAATGGGGGGTTTTGGAAAAAGAAGGAAGTGCCCAACAAGGATGGCATCAAAACAAAGGTAGCTCGCAGTTAAGCTATGACAATCCCCTCTCAGATTTTGGTTGCGACAGTTGATCGGCTGAAGGATCATGCATTGATAGTAAAGTGGTGCAAGAAAGGAGCAACAAGTGACCAAATCATCCAATGGTGGTTGAAAATTTTTAAAGACAAAGTAATTCTTCGTACTCTGCTCAAGATTATCTTTTGATTGAGTTCATAGATTCGAAATTGAAGCATGAAATTTTGTACAGGGATACCCTTTTTTCAAAAAATATTGCTTTTATTGCATGGAGTGGACAACAAGTTTCAATCAGGCAAAAAAAATGACATCAAATCTTTGTATGGTTAATTTCACAATAGTGGTTTAAAATTCTCTTTACGAAGAAAAATTACAAAAACTCTCTCAAGATTTTTTTTTTGGATTTTTAGGGGTTCGTTCAAAGGAGGGGTTTGAGCAAACCCCTTTCAAAGGGGGGTTCAAGAAAACACAAAAAGGGGTTCAGTCGAACCCCCCTTCGAGCGAACCCCTTTGTGATTCAACCCCATTTAGCGAGTTTTTTAAAAAATGAAATCAATGGGAAATTGCAGAAAAAGGGGGGTTCGAGTGAACCCCCTTTCTAGTGAACCCCCCTTTGCTCGAAGGGGTCCAAGGGGGTCACAAGAAGGGGGGTTCACTCAAACCCCACTTTTTTCCCTTCTCCCTCTCCTCTAGCAATTTTCTACAAAATTTTGTCTTTTTGAGCTTGGGTTGGAGATGAAAATGGAATCAACTTCACATACCCAACTGGATGATGGTAGTCCTTAGAATAAGCTATCCATCAAATATAATTTTAATATTTTGATTTTATTATTATTTTTAGTTTAATTAAATATAGGTTTTTCACCGAAAATCAATTTCTATATTCTACACATGTGGAAAAATAGCAGATTATCAAAAAAAATTCTAAAAAATATTTATGCACTTGATATTGATGTCCTTGATCCAACAATTTTTTTTTGAATTTTGATACATACAAAAAATGTTATGTGTTAGCAAGTAAACGTATGTCTAAATTGTAACTAGTTTGACTTCAAAACTTAATTAAGAAAAAAATATTCAATAAAACACTATGAAACCAATTGCATGCACTAGATATCGTAGTTACGAATTTAAATTTAGAAAAAATAGAATTTTATCCTTCATAGAAAAAAAGTTGTGTTAGAAAGTACATGTCACTATTTAAAAATGGTGTTTACTATTAAAAACTAGTTTTCAAAGGAGATAAGAAAATAAATGAAATTTGATTCCAAAAATTAAAAAATATATATTTAGAATCTATAGACAAAATGTCACAAATCTCTAGTTTGCATCATCTTCAAATTCCTCATGGTTTAGTAGCTATAGGTGCTTAAATGTGAAGATTTAGTTTTAAAAAATCAGTTCAATGTCAAGTTTGGCCAAAAAATGTAAACCACTATTGTGAGATTGCCCCCATGTGGCTTTCTTTGGAGGGTTTGCTAGCAGAGTATTGGAGTTGCAATGCCCTAATGGCAATTGGGGACACTTTAGGGTCCTTCCTGGGGGTGGATGAATTGGTCCTAATGACGGAAAATGGGCGATGGTGCCAAAAGGTGGTGGTTGAACAAACTCCCACATAATGCAAGTTCATGTAGACAAGAAATATGGGCGTCAAAGGATCTGAGAAGGATCTAAGCAGGCTTGATTCCCCCATTCGAGCTCTGAGACCAGTGGAAACACAATCAACTCTCAATTGTGGAGTGGTTGTCAAAAAATGGGAAGGCTGGGTGGTCGGAAATGAAAAACAAAAGTAAAGGGAAGGAACCCAAAAGTGCACTAGTGCTTTCAGAGTCTTTCAAAAAGAGGAAAATCTCTCCATAGGTGGAATATGCTGAAACAAAATAGTTGAATGCTTTGATAGGAGGTGAAAATGAAAAATCAATCATTTTGGTCCAATTTCCACCTATGGTTAAGGAAGAGGCTTCTAAGGAGGAGCCGATGGCCACCAACATTGAGGAGGACATCAACAATGGATTAATGATGATTGCCATGGAGGCTGAGAGAGCTTGGCAAGAAAGGGGGGAAATGACACCGACCTTTCCCTTGAACAGTGCAGTGGAAGGTTTGGTCGATTTAGTGAGCGAAGATTTATTGGAAGAACATCAAATGTTGATGATGTGGAAACTAAGGATAAAAAATAGGAACCAGATGGGTGATCCTACAATAGTGGTTTACACTTTCTGGGAGATGCTGATTTTTGCTGACATCATATATTTTTAGAAAATATAATGATTTAAGCCTTAAAAAGTTTCATTTATAGGATTCCAATTGAAGATGGTTTGATCAAACCACCTTCGATCAAACCCCCATGGATAGAACCCCGCTAGTTTTAAACCATGCCTATAACGGAGTCTCTTTTACACCTATCAAAATGTTGATAAAAAACACGTTTGATTTACCTTTTGGGGGATCAAATGAGTTCATTTAAAAAAAATAAAATTCTAAGTATGTAGTCCTTATTATAAGCTTCCCAAAAAGTATGATTTTAAATAAATTTAATTTGTTTATTATATTTATTTTTTATTTCTTGTGAAAGTAGGTTTTTCGCCGAAAATCAAGCTCTCTATTCTTCACATGTGGAAAAATAACATATTATCAAAAAAAATCTGAAAAATATCTATGCACTAGATATTGATGTCCTTGATCCAACAAAAAAAAAAAAATTGAATTTTGATACATACAAAAAAAGTTATGTTTTAGCCAGTAAATCGTGTCTAAATTATAACGGGTTTGACTTTGAAACTTAATTAAGAAAAAAATATTTAATAAAATGCTATGAAACCAATTCCATGCACTAGATATTGTAGTTACGGATCTAAATTTGAAAAAAATAAAATTTTATCCTTCATAGAAAAAAAATTATGTGTTAGCCAGTAACGTCACTCTTTAAAAATGGTGTTTATTATTAAAAACTAGTTTTCAAAGGAGATGGAAAAAGAAGTGCAATATGATTCCAATTTTTTTGAAAAAAAAAAATATTTAGAATTTACAAACAAAATGTCACAAATCACTAGTTTGCACCATCTTCAAATTCCTCACGGTTTAGCCGCTATAAGTGCTCGAAAGTGAGGATTTAGTTTTAAAAAATAGTTCAATGTCCAGTTTGGCCAAAAATTGTAAACCGGTATTGTGGGATCACCGAGATAATGTTAGTTTATTGGGGGTCAAACAATAGGCAACAAAGAAATTGAAACCATATTGTGGGAAAAAGAAATCCAAGGGAAGGAAATCACACTAAGAGCTGAGATCTTTGGATGGTGATGCAGAGGGTCAAGTTAAGATAACAATGCTTTTGAGGTTAGGGAAGGGAGGCCCCCTTCCTCTGTCACCATGCAACTCATATCATGGAATGTTAGGGCCTTGAATGCCCCTAACAAGCAATGTTTTGTTAAGTGAAGAATGGAAATGGACAAAGCAAATATCTTCTTAATCCAAGAAACCAAGCTGACGAAGGTTGATTTAGATTTGTTTAGGAAAAGAGTGAAAGATTGGAATGTTGTGGATGCTCAAGAAAATGGGGTGACTGGTGGCATAGGGTTGTTTTGGAAGATGCAAATAGTTCAGCTTGAAATGCTCATAGAAGGTGTTTGTTGGCTCGGATGTCGATTCTGCTATGTCAACTCAAAGCTAATGTTCAAACTGGTGAATGCGTATGGTCTGAACTCCTGCATCAGGAAAAGGCTTTGTGGCAAGAAATATAAACTTTCTTGAGGCATCATAATGGGGAAAAACATTTCATTGTTGGTGAATTCAACACAATACTTGATGGCAGTGATAAGAAGGTTGGAGTCCAAAAAGAAAATCAGTCTCAGGAGGATTTTAGAGACTGGGTAGAAAGGAATCAATTGCTAAACATTGACTTTAAGAATGGATCATATATGTGGATAAATAGGAGAATGGGATTTTGTTATATTGTCATATTGTGGAAAATTTGGACAGATTCCTATTTAGTGGATGTCTTGATAATTTCCCATTTTTGTTGGAGGTTTGCATTGTCCCCTGTGCTGGATATGATCATCTACCAATTCAACTAGACATTCATGTGGATTGCAGCTCGATTCGTTGCCCTTTCGAGTTTGAAAACACGTGGTTTAAGGACCCTAGATTTTCAGGATTGGTGGAAGAATGGTAGAAGGGGTTTCAAGTAAACACATCCAAGATGTTTTGTCTAATAACAAAGCTCAAGTGGCTAAAGTAGAGGATAAAGGATTGGAATTAGATGCATTTTAAAAACATTTTTGGCACAAAGAAAGCCTTAGAAGTAGATCAACAGAGTCTTGAAGAGGATATTATATGGGATGGGATGAACTAGTAGTGCTACCTTAAAGGAAAAGATTTGATGGGGAAATATGAAGAAATTTTAGCGAAAGAGAAGGTGTTCCAAGGGTAGAAGTATAGAGAGTTTTGGCTTAGATGAGGAGACAAGAATACAAAATTTTTACATAATAGCACTAAACAACGTAGGGGCATGAATATAATAACTAGTCTATATATTTCAGATGGATCGATGGTAGAGGACCCTAAACAATTGGTTGAAGAAACAGTATGCTTTTTTAGCAAGCTACTTAACAATGACAAGGGTTTGAACCTTAAGCATCAACAATCTATGCTTAGGCATATCCCAAAGTTAATTACGAAAGAATATAATAAAATGGTGAATGGGAAATTTTTGGAGGAAATAAGAATGACTCTCTTTCAACTCCACCCGAACAAAGCCCCTGGTCTGGATGGGCTTCTAATAGGTTTTTTTCAAAGATTTTGGGGCCTTCTTGGGGATGAATTGGTGGAAGCCATTGAGGCTTCATGGAATTCTAGTAATTTTCTCAAAGAAATCAATAATAAATTCATTTCATTGATTCCTAAGAAGGAAGCTTCAAAATCACTGGATGATTAAAGGCCAATCTCTCTCAGTGACATGATATATAAGATAATTACAAAGGCCATGGTAAACATACATAAACTATTACTTCCTAACATTATAGCAAAAGAACAAACCAGATTCGTTCCTATAAGATCAATATTGGATGGGATAATTTTTTCTCAAGAAACCATTCATTCAATTCAAAAATCCAACCAAGCTAGCATGGTAATAAAGCTAGACATAAAAAAAATCATATGATATGGTGGATTGGAGGTTCTTATTTAAAGTTTTGGAGGCCTTTAGCTTTAACAAACGATGGTTGAATTGGGCGTATTGTTGCATATCTTCACTGAGGTTCTCAATGTTGTTGAATGGCTCTCCTCAGGTCTTTTTTGAAGTGTCTCAAGGGTTGTGCCAGGGCGATCCCATATCCATGTTTCTATATATCCTAATGGTAGATGCTTTAGGCCAAACAATCACTGTTGGAATTACTAACAAACAAATTGAGGGTATTGAAGTAACTAGTACACTTTAGGTGATTTATCATTAGCAATATTTTGATGATACCATGCTCTTGGGCTTGGCTAAAAGGAAAGAGGTTATCTAATTGAATGCAATCTTGAGGAAATACACTCTAGCTTTAGGGCATGCTATGAACAAAGACAAATCAATGGTATTCTTATTTAACACTAACACTCATAAAGAACAAGAAATACTACAGATTTTCAACTTTAAGAAAGGGTCATTGCCCTGCACTTATCTGGGCATTCCTCTGGCCAAAATCCTCAGAACGAAGGGGCTCTAGGACCCTCTAAATAACAAGTTGGGGGAAAAACTAAACTCATGGAAAGGCAAATGATTGTTGTGGGCGGGTAGAACTAGATTGGTGAAAGCGGTATTGTCTTCCCTTCCCATTTATCTAATGTTAGTTATGACACTCTCGAGCAGATTTAGGTTTGATCTAACAAAACAAATCAAACAATTCTTTTGGCAAGGAACTGATGAGAAAAAGAATATTGCATTGATTTCTTAGGATAAGCTCTACAGGACAAAGGATGATGGGGGACTTGGTTTTAAATATTTGGACCTACCAAATAAAGACCTTGGGGCCAAGTTGGTGTGGCAGATGCATTGTGAATCATAGAGAAAATGGGCTAGGATCCTACACCACAAATACTTAGATATTGTTGGAAATGGGGACATCTTGACAACATCTAATCCACCTTTGGGTTCACAAATTTGGAAGTTTATACAAAAATGAAAGAAGGCCATTTGCGGATTTCTGACATGGGATATCCATGACGAGAGCAAAGCATTGTTTTAGGAGGACTCATGGCTTGGTTATCTGAGTTTGGACGGTTTGATCAAGGTGGAACAGGTCAAGGAAACACTAAAACAACTTTGGGGCAGCTATGTTAGGGATAATGTAACTTTGGATTAGGGGAATTCGATGCTAGGTTGGAAATGGAAAGACTTACAGGTAGAGTCACAGGTGTTGAAGATGCTCTTAAATATAGAACCTTATTTTTTAGCAAAGGTGTTGACTCCCTACTATGGGCTGGTTTTAAATTAGGATGCTATAACGTGAAGGATAGTTATAGTATTTTGCATAGTGTGTGACATTTGGCTGGGGTGAGTCTTCTATTGTAGTTGTGCTCGAATAGCATTTATCTCCCCAAGGCAGGGACCTTTTCCTAGGAAATAATACAAAATAATACTTTGATTGTAGATAAATTTCGTCAGTTGGGGTTTCATGACCCTTCTAGATGTGTCCTGTGTGAGGCTGAGGAAGAAACAAGTGATCATTTTCTTCTTGGTTTCTCTTATACTCAGGCATGTTGGAGGTGTTTGTGTGCCAAATTGGGATGGTTAAGTGCTCTACCAAATGATCTCATAAGCCTCTTCCGATCGTGGCTGATCCTTAAGCAAAAATCGGTGTTTGGTGACATTTAGATTATGAGACCCTCAATCCTGATATAGGTGTAGTGTAGAAAAAAGTATCACTTTTTCACACTTAATTTAGAAATACTTAGTATTAAAATAAACCTAATGTTGCCTTAATTTAGTGTTGTAATATGTTTTTCATATTCACATTAAGTTTAGGGCCCTTTTTAATTAAATGGACTTAATTGTGCCTTGTTTTTAAAGGTGTAAGGTGTATCTTTACACTTTCACATTAATCTAGGGCTTCATTAATTGATCGAGGTTAATTTCCCATAATTGGCCCCTTCAATTCAAATCCAAACCTAATTAAATGCAATTTTTGAGGGATAAAACCTGACATTCTTAAATGTCATTTCACAACACTTAACTTTGGAAGATGTGTGTCCTAGTTAAGTGAACTAGGACCCATTCCCCATAGGGCGAATGGGTCCTCACTTAGATCTATGACCCTAATTTTGCATAAGGTTTAATATTGCCCAATGTGTGCCCTAGGTAAGTGGCCTAGGACCCATTTTCCCTATGGTGAATGGGTCCTCACTTAGACGTAGGACCCCCCTTTCAAAAATGTTTTTGGTGGTATTTTAATGATTTCAAATCTATAATTCAATGTCATCTTGTGATATATGAATTTCGAGAATTAATCTTAGGATACATATAAATATAAGGTTATTTCATTAAGTTTCACCTAACAAACAACATTTTTCTCTCTTTGATGTGTGATTGCAGATTTTAGGTTGAAGATCATTTGAGGAGAAAAATTGAATAAAGTTTCAAAGTTGTCAAAGTTGCAAGTTGTCAAATCATAGAAACTCCTCTACAAATTTTATTTCCAGTTGTTTGACAGTGAACATGTAGAATCTAAGAGTGCAGATCGAGTAGAACAAAACCCATAAAGCATTTTCCAAAAATGTCATGTCCCCCAAAATTGTAGCATTGAGATATAAAGCATCGGAAACAAGATAAACAAAATACATACTAAAAAACTAACAATTTAAAATTATTATAATTATAATTATCAAGGATAATATTATAATTATAAATATAAAATATAAAATTATAATTACCAAAATATGATAATCATTATAATATATTAATATGAAATACCTAACATAATAAAATATTGTAACACATTGAAATAGAATAATAATATATGTATATATATATATTGACAATTTATTGTTATTATACTTTAATGATTAAAACACAAAATATTAAAATACAAAGGATCAATAAACAAATAAAATAAATCCAATAAATATCAAAATGTGAGAAATTACAATTTAAATAATATTGTATAAAAATATGAGTAATTAAACATGACAGAATAACATATATTATAATATGGGATCTGTTTATAATATATGATCATTATAATGTTATAATAGTATGTCATAAATATGATATATTGTAATAATAATATGTAACATAATTATCATAATTAATATATTCTAAACTAACAAATATTATAAAAAGATTACTATTATAATCATAAGAATCATAGAGGAAATAAGATTAAATAAACAAACGTAAAACTGTATAGGCGTGAATTTGCACCCCCCTTGCAAGTTCCCCCTTTACACCCTTCACCTTAGAAAAATCAAACTCGACAATGTAATTCTACATCCTCTGTCTATACTCCATCCACTTGGTGCTTGTATGTAGTGTTGATGGAGGAATTTCTATCGGGGACGCACACGCAATGTACAGACATTTGCACGACGTGCTTTCGTCTTGACAAGATTCATGTCTCTAGAACCTACAGAGGCGTTATGTTCACCATTGGGTCTAAAGTGTAACATATCTGTGCCTCCTAACCGACCTTTGAACGACTCTTTCCCTCCTAAACCACCTTCAAATTATTATCTCTCATTCTCATTCACTCTCTCTAGACATTCTTGACAATCTTCATGCTTCTACATCACTCTTGAGTACATTCTGGCAACTTTTTGGCTACTTGTTGCACTATCAAAGCTTGCACTCCAATATCACAACATTCTTCACATATACCACATAAGTTAAAACTCCGTGTCTTGCGAGAATTCCTTCAGCATCATTGTGGCCACGTCAACTATACCACAGTTGTAGACTTGTGTTCCTCTCTCATTGGCCTTGAGTGCCTTTGGTCGAGGGTGCTATTATTTTCTCACTATTGCATTTGTTGTTGGATTTGAGTAGCATAATGCTTCTTGTAGTGTTTGGTATCTTTTCCTTTCCAACATACTTTCTTTATCATATTTCCATTTCTTTATCGATCTGGCTATCCATGGAGGTGGAAACACCAAAATAGTGGTTTGACTGTAGCAAGCCCCGAAATAGCCCTAACATTTTTCCTTGCTTTTTTTGTGTAGGTACTTCATTTGTGTGGAGCTTGCAGGAGAACTGGACCTTTTGTGAGTTGAACTCTTACCTCTCTTATTCTTGTCGCTTCTTATAGCATCTTAAGTATTTCATTTATTTTGTTATTTCTTGTTTTCAATATCAATTCAAACTTCAATAACTAAGTTGATAGTAGGTTTCTAGTACCTCTCATTGTTATTTTTCACTATCTTTTCGTATGGATGACAACGCACCTATGAGATGCCAACACGTTGTGTCATCATCTTTGTTGTGCACTGTTGTCCTTTGGCAGAGAGTTCATAGAGTCACAATCCGAGCTCTAGAAACCTATTTGCTTAGTCCAAACATAACCTTCAAGTCAGTAGATTGATAGAAGCACTGAGAGTGCTCTTCATTCTCTACCCTTAGCATCAAACACTTGTCCAACTTGAGGTAGATTAGGGAATCCTTCAAATCTCGCCTCTCCGTGACCTAGAGTCATTGAGTGGCCGGTCCCCCTCCTCTACAAAATCATAACATACAAAATAAAAGAAATGAATAAACACATGATACTGATGCATAACATGGTAATAGACACAATGAACACAATTGGTAAAAAATTGTGAAAGGAACCGACACATGCTTGTTCAAACAAATGTAGCGAATATCCAAAATACATGCCCTTGATCGGGCCATAAAAGGATATGGATAGAAGACCAAAGAAAGGCATCAACTAGAGAAGGAAAAAAGGAAAATATCACAACCAATAATGATCAAATAAAGTCTGCATAACTATCGGGTAACTCTAAAGATAGGTTGTTTGGATTTCTACCAATAGCAATCAGGTAGAGTTAGGTTAAAGAGAATTTGTTTCTGATAATACCGTAGAGTTAGAAGAATTCTATATAGTTGCTAGTATACATATATTTGTAATTGGTTGTAGAGTTAGAATAATTTGGGATAGTTGCTAGTATACATGTATTTTTAATTGGTCAATTATTTGTAATATGATATCCATGTCAATCATTGCATTTTTCAAGCTATTGTATGTTTATAGTTTAGTCATGTTCAATATCAGTATCTATATACTTGATAATATATCTATTTCTATAATCAATCAATTGTTTATCTGTGTTCCCCCATGGTAGGAGTGAGGAATTACAAAGGGGAAATGTAGAAAAATGGAGTCTCCTAGATACACCACTCGGGTGGGGAATGTAATGAGCCTCCATGGGCCAGAGGGGTTTCCTCTACGATCAGAGGATATTGCCTTTGGGTCTAGGTTTATCTCTGGATGTAGAAAAAGGGGCCTCCACTAGATACACCACCCAGGGGGACAAGATAAGCCCACATGGGCCAGAGGGGTTTTCCTTTGGGATTAACGAGTGTTGCCTCTAGGTCTAGGTGGATAACCAAAATAACCATTGTAATCTCACCTCCCTACCATGGTGTAACAAGGGAGAAAGATCAGTTATGGGAGATGAAACAAGGATGTTGACAAGGAGGTTGAGATTCTCACCAAGTTATAGGAATGGCATGCACTAGATGAAGATGGGAGAGGTCAAGACTTCCTATCACCATCCTCATTTTGTATAACCCATAGTTGATCAAACACAAAATGGGATTAGTTAGTTCATTATGAAATTTCTAAGATTAAGGATATTATTTAAATAGAGTTAATCATGTTTAATTCTAATGGTCAATGTTGAGTACTAATTGCTAGGCTATTTTAGTGATGAATTTCTAACATACTTGCAGGGACTAAACCAATTCAAGGTATCCTCTAGGGCCCATTGCTTGTAAAATTGATAATTTAGAATAGAGTTGGTATAACTCCTATTAAGGACATTACAAGTGGTATCAAAGCATGTTCCTGCCATTCTGTGAGACATTCCCATTTTAACTACCATTCAACTAGACTTAACTGTTCAACCTTCTTAAGTAAGCCAATAATGTATGTGTATGCCTTCCATGTGTTAACTCTGTGAATTACATGTATTTATGCAACTATGTGTATACCTTGCATATAATTTGTGACTTCAAGTGTATGTTGTGTGCTCATATGTATAGTAGAGGAAAGGATAGGACTTGTTGGAGCCTTTACAATTTTCCAGTCTTGGGGTTTTAAGTTTTAGTCACAAATTTTGGCTTTTGGTCTTTTGGTTGCTTTGGCTGTCTATTCGTGCATTGACCTGCTATTATGGTTCACCAGTTGCATAAGTTGTGATTTGAGCCTTGTTAGTCATTTGTGTTACCAACCCCTTTTTACCTGCCCTATCGATTTTTATTCGTTGGGACTGTGTTTAAAATTTATCTGCATATCGGGTTGATAAATGTCTAAAATTTCGGCCTCGAGGGTCATTTCCCTATCCGCCTAGCTAGTCCCCCTTTTATGATTAAAAATTGTTGCATGTTTAAGCTTTCTAACCATCAGATGAAGATGAAATAGTCAAACCCTGACCATTCCGGGCTAACCTCGCAAGGATTTCACAAAATTGTTGAGCGGTGTGCAAAATAGTGACGTGTGGATGCCAATGCCGAGCATGGGCCATGCAGAAAGCAAGTGGAGCTCGACCAGAAGGAAAAGGATCATCCCAAAAGGAAGCCCTAATAATACGACACGTGGCGATGATAGGAAAACTGTGAGCAGTATTGGCAACAGTGAATGATGGAGATCAAATGGAGCTTTGATCTGATGTCTTTCTGGGAGCTTGACGTGAATATTGAGTATTTGTGGGCCATTTTCCATGATGGAAGTCAATTTCAAATTGACTAAAGCACAACCCTTCGATGATCTAGCCTAGATGAAGAAAGATCAATGACCAAGATTGAGGGATAAACGTAGCCAAATCAACATCGTTCTCCACGAGCTCGCGAGATTAAGATGCAGGATCTTTAAGATCAGTGAGACTTGTGAATCGCTGCCATGTACACTCTGTAGTTGCAGACGAATGGAGCCCACAAGTATTCGGAGAAGCTCCACATGCTTATTTTCATCAATGGCTTAGAAGTAAAGATTAAGATGTAGTTCAATCTCCACCCTTTCTCGCTAGCTCACACCTCCAAAATGCTCACCAATTAAAACTCGTGAGATGTGCGATATGGTGCCACGTAGCAAGCAGTCAGAGCTCACCAAAAGTGAAAAGAATGACTTGAAGGGAAATCTCGATGGGACGCCACGTGGAAATCTCCTGACAAATTGTGAGCAACAGAGATTAATGGATTAGTTGTCATTATTATTTTAATCTCCTGCTTTGTTATCAATCGACGTGACCTTTGGTCAGAGGCTGGTTGCCTCTCATGAGAATTTGAAAAGACCAAGATCAAAAGGCACTCGGGATTTTTTTGGGAAGATATAAAAGGGGGAGATAGATTAAATATGGAGGGAGGAATTCTAAGAATGTTATACACAGTGAATACCATGATGCATGTATAAATATGGAAGAAGTCAATGAAGATATTTGCTTTTGCAGCTTAATTATGGTATCAACTGTTTGTTGAAATTAGTCAATTGTTTGGTTGTCTCCATTTTAATGCTTCTCTAATATTCAAACTGATATATCAAGTATATGTTTAGTTTTTCAATGCACATTTGTTGTATTCATGTGATGTGATTAATTGGTTCTTTCAAGTGAAGATTAAATCCTTATAGTCATTCACAGTAATTTAGAAGTGTTAATTGGATCAATAAGAAGAGCCATATAATTAGGGTTGTCAATCTGTCTCAAATAGAGTTTGTCAACTATTTACTTGCATGCCTATACAAGTTATAAACCCATTTCAATGTGCCAAATAGTTTGAGTTATTGCCATTACAAGTCACATTTTCTAGGTCTTCATTGGACTCCATTTTACCCAACAAGGCACTGGTTTCACCCATTTTTATTTTATTTAGTTTCATCAAATATTTTTCAGAATTTCGCATCTGTTAACTGAACATATTGAATTGCACTTTGATATTGCTTATACAATTTATACCAAATTAGGATCACATCTCTCCACTGTCAAATTTCCATTGTGGATAGGTTGATCAAATAGGAAACATAGTTCAAATCTGCACCATTTACATAGGTACACCCGCTTAGGTTTAGCAGAGCCTAAAGAGTAGAAGGTTCAAACACATTGATTGGCCTTGTACATTAGCCAAAAACATGTCAAGAGCTTGGAAATCTCTTGTGGTTCAAACCTGCATTTTTGAGAGCTAACAGTTTGGCAACTCTGTTGGGGAGTTAAAATGAGCCCAAGCCTTCATCATAGAGTCAATATCTTGCAGAAGACTCCATTGGGAACAACGAACTACAAAGTTTTCTCACCTTTTGGAAAGTGAGTGGTGACTCTGAATGAAGAAGTGCATTAAAACTGATAAAGTGGAGTATACATCAAAAAGGAACCATCCTAGAGTTCAGAGTATCAAAATTACTCACAACATGCATGGCAAAAGGTCTTTGTATAAGGAGGATCCAAATAATGATAAAAGTAAATGGACTCAAAAGAATGATAATGACAAGAAGGTGTTTGATGACATGGGACCAACGAATAGACAAAAAATCAAAAGCACACCTGGAGACATATAATTCCTATGGTACATTGGCAACTGAAAACAACCCATCTAGAGAACCTCACACTCCTGAGAAAAAGAGGAATCCCTTCTATCAACTAGACCCCAAGAAAGTTGAGGAGTTCATGGATGGACTTGAGGCTGAAAGGGAAAGGGGACAACATGAATATGATCAGAAAATGGCGTTACTTAAAGAAAATCAGGATGGACTTGGCTATGAAGCAACCTCTGAAGAGAACTATGAACACATGGCTTGGGATGAGATAAATGCATTATTGGAACATGAAAGACAAGAAGTGGAAAGAATAAGAATGGAGTATGAGTAGAGGCTCTAGGAAATAAAAGAGCTTCAATAATTGAAGTTATAGAAAGCCCAGATCAATGCTCAGATGGCTAACTTACCTAAATATGTGCCACCTCACAGGTAGGAGAATAATAATGTAGGACCTTCAAATCAACCAAAAGCACAACAAAATCAGTCAGGGAATCAATATAGACCCCCAAATGCTCCACCACAACATCAAAATGCTCAACCACCCCCTCACCAACAATGTATACCCCCACATGGTCAACAACACATGCCTCCATAAGGTCAACAATGTATGCCACCACCTCACAATAATCCATTGTACCAGTACCAGCATCCTCAAAATCCTCCTCCTCCACCATACACAATCATGATCAAACAATTTGATTTGGTTGGATTTCAAATATATCCTTATCCCATGGATAACAATTGGAGAAGCCTTGTCCCAAAATTCATAGGAAGTAGTGCCGTCATAGTTGAAGAACACTTAAGGAGCTTTAATGCATTTATTGAAGACTTGGATATGCAATATGAGGATGTGCAAATGAGATTGTTTATGATGTCATTAATTGAAGATGCTACAGATTGGTTTAACATTTTTCCAACAACTTCTATTGACTCCATTCAGGAGTTTTATGAACAGTTCCTTGAGCAGTATGGGAATCAATGTGCACCATAGTTTTCCCAACATGAATTGGTAACTATCTAGAAGCATCATAATGAGTCAGCTTATGACTTCAACCAGAGGTTTTCTAAATTACATAATAAGATACCTCTTGGATCCAAATTAGTTGATCCTATTGCATTAAGTATCTATTTAAAAGTTTTTAATCCTAAGATAGGATATGAGCTTAGGAACAGGTGTCCCAGGAATTTAGCTGAAGCTCAAAAGATAGCACTAACTATTGAAAATAATAGGAAAGTTGTAGGAATGATTGGCAAGAGGGATAATCCTAGGGTTCCCCAATATACTCCTCCAAATAGGTAGGAAAATACATACAAAAATGAAAGGCCAAGGTTGCATGACATGCCATATAATAAAAATTGGAAGGATGGAAATCCAGTGATTGAGGCCAAAGAATAAAGAGACACCCGATCCTTTAAAGAAAGAGGGGCGTATATGGTAAATAATATCCCTTGGTGCTCAGTTTGTGACTTGCCACATTCCCCAGATCATTGTATTGTAGCTCAGTCGATACTAAGAAAAGAAATTCCAAAAGACAACAATGAAGAGGACCATAATATCTATTTAACTTCCCACACTCTTCACTATGATGAGCAGGGATATTCATTTTCAGAAGAAGGAGGGTATGAATATGATGTTGATCACCAAAAGTACAATGTCCATATGGTAGAACAAAAAGTTTTTTTTATCATGAAGAAAGTGATGATGGACAATGTCCTCCTAGTACATCATATCAGATGAATAAATGCAATATGAGAAGACTGACTGAGGAAGAAATTAAAAGGTTAACTATTGCATAAGTTGAGCAAGCCAAAAGAAGATACTGGTTGAGAAATAGAACAGTAAATGAGAGTGAATGTTTTCCAAGAGGAATATTTTTGAAGGATAAGAAAATGCCCCAAGAAGTTTCAAAAAGGACAGATGATAAGCAGCTTGATAAAAAAGAACAAAAGTATGTTCATAAGGAGGAGAACAAAGAATTTCCCAAGGACAAACAAAAAGGAGAAAGAGGAGAATAGAGGAGAGTCAACAAAGAAAAAGAGGATGATCAGAACAAAAGGTGCCTCTTTTGATTTCATGCAAGCTTTCTCCCAAGTAAAAATGTCTGTCCCATTACTTGAAATGATGAAGATTAAAGAATATAGGGAAAGTGCTATTCAATTAATGTCTAGTGGAAGTAATAAAAGTACAAACCTTGAAAATAAGGAGATTTCTGAAAGTAGTAATAAGAAGGAAAAGATAAAAGTTCTAGAGGTTTGTCTAAGTGGCGCATTGATGAATCCACCACAAATTGATCCATTCTTTACTACCCTACTCATAAATGACAAGCTGGTAAGATATTGTATGATAGATTCAGGTGCTTCTATGAACATCATGCCAGTAGGGGTGATGAAACAACTCAAAATGTGGGTAGATGTTGAAGGTGGTAAATGTTATGCCATGGATAGTAGACCTGTCCTAGTCATGGGAATTATGAAAGATGTGGAAGTGAAATTGGCTACTTACCCACAAGCAACTTATCATATTGATATAACTATAATTGACACACCTCCTCAATTTGGAATGCTTTTGTCAAGACAATGGACTGCAGCAGTTGGAGGAAATGTAAAGTTTGATTTATCATATGCCACAATACTAGTCAATGGTGAAGAAGTCAAATTGTATAGAGAACCAAGGATGAATCAGATTGTCAATTGTGTTCCTCAAGGACAACTCAATTATTTCTATGATGTGGATTTAGGGAGTTTTAGAGTGGAACTGTCTCAGCCTGAATTAGCAAATACTGACCCAATTGATAAGCATGTTTCTAAAGATCAGCAGGGCGTGTGGAAAATGTATTTTCATGGAGCATGCAACCAAGAAGGAAATGGAGTTGGGGTAGTGTTTATATCACCTGAAGGTATTACATTCAAATATTCATTTTACTAACCTTTGAGTGTACAAAAAGTGTGGCAGAATATGAGGCCTTGTTGATTGGTTTAAATATGGTTGTCAAGCACAAGATCAATTTGATAACTGTCCTCGGAGACTCTGAACTGGCTGTCTCATAGATCAAATCAAGATATGCTGCAAAGAATAAAAGATTGAAACAATATAGAAATGTTGTGTGGGATACGATTGAGTTATTTTATGCTTTCTCAATTGATTGGATAAATAGATTAGAAAGCTTAATGGAATAGTTTCTAGCTAACGTGGCCCTGAAAAGAGATGATATTACTTTGGCTAGAATATCTCAGGTTGAATTCAAAACAAGACCTGCTATCCCTGACAACATATACAGTTGGAAAAATTTCAATGATGATACCGACCTCCTAAAATTTCTTCATTGCATAGATCAGTATGAGGCTCAGGAGATTGACTTCAATTCTTTTGTGGAAGAAGTGGATGGGAAACATACTATATTTGGGAAGGAAATCTTGCAGCTTAAAACCAACAAGCTCCCCAAAGGGCTTGTGGAACTACAAAGAGTGTATGATGGGAATGATTGCTCTCTCATGAAGGAGACACTAGTTAAGAGAGAAGATATTGAAGAAATAAATCTAGGAACTGAGTTAGCACCAAAAAAGCTCTACATTGGGAACGAGATAAGTCCCACCATCAGGGGAATGTTGATTGCCTTATTGAGAAAATACAAACATGTGTTTGCTTGGTATTATGAGGATCTCAAGGTGTATAGAGAAGATCTTTTCCAGCATGAGATTCCACTTAAACTAGATACAAAGCCATTCAGACAAAAGCAGAGGCCTATTAACCCAACATTGGAACCTAAAATATAGGAGGAATTGGAAAAATTAAGAGATGTAGGTATTATTAAACCCATTAGACATTCAACATGGGTCTCAAACCTGGTTCCAGTAAGAAAAAAGAATGGGGATATCAGACTATGTGTAGATTTCAGAAATTTGAACGTTGCTTCCCTTAAAGATAATTATCTTCTCCCAAATATGGAGGCAGTATTGCACAAAGTAACAGGGTGTGAGTTATTATCAATGATGGACGGATTTTCTGGATATAACCAAGTAAAAGTCAAAGATTTTGAGCAATATAAGACAACATTTACTATACCATGGGGAACATGTGTTTATGTTAGAATTCCATTCGGTCTCACAAATGCAGGGTCCACTTTTCAAAGGGCCATGGATGTGGCATTTTCAGATTTAATTAAAGCCATAATGATAGTGTATCAGGGCGATCTTACTTCTTATTCCAAAAGGGAAGAAGATCATGTGGGGCACTTGGAGAAGATATTTATCAAAGCTCTGGAATATGGTATTAGTCTTAATCCTAAAAAATGTCATTTTTTTGTTATAGAAGGTAAGCTTTTGGGACATATTGTATCAAAAGATGGGATTAGAATAGACCCTAAGAGAGTAGAAGCCATAGATAAAATTCCCATTCTCAAAACTGTCAAAGCAATCCAATCGTTCTTTGGTCAAATTAACTTTGTTAGGAGATTTGCATGAAATTTTGCTGAGATTGTTAAACCTATATCCAAGATGCTGAAAAGGGGAGAAAAGATAGATTGGACTGCAAAATCCATGGAATTCTTTATATCTATCAAAAGAGCTATCAAGGAGGCCCCTATCCTAAAGTCCCCTGATTTTACTGAACCTTTTCAAATATTTTATTTTGCCTCATTTCACACCATAGTAGTTGTTATGTTACAAAAGAATGATGAAGGTCATGAGCAACCTGTATCTTTTTTCAGCAAGTCTTTGCAAGGGTCATAATATAAATATGATATTATGGAAAAACAAGCCTTTGCATTGGTCAAAGCAATAAAAACTTTTAAACCATATCTTGTCGGATCTAAAGTAATTGCCTATATTCCACATGCAGCAGTGAAATATATCCTCATATAGACATAGGTGATAGGGAAAAGATGCAGATGGATTAATAAAATCTAAGAATTCGATATGGAAATTCAGAGTACCGAGCTGGTAAGGGGACAGGGTTTGGCCAGGCTAATGGTAGAAACCAACATTGAAGCAAACCAAATCTGCAATATAGGAGGTGAGGAGAATGCAGTTGCAAGTATCGAACATACTCCTTGGTACACAAACATAATGTATTATCTTAGGCACATGAAATTCCCTTAGGGGTTGAATGATAATCAAAAGAGAACTTTGAAGCTACAAGTGTCTAAGTATGTATTTATAGAAGGGGACCTATTTTGGAAGAATAGGGATGGAATGCTATTGTTGTGTCTAGATGAATCACAAGTAGAACATGTTTTGAGGGAGATGCATGAAGGGGTGTGTGGAGGTCATTATTCTTCCAAAACCACTACACATAAGATCCTCAGGGCTGGCTATTATTGGCCTAAAGTTTTTAATGACTTTTGCATATGTAAGGAAATGTGAAGCTTGTCAGAAGTTCTCAGGGAATTTGAAATATCAAGAAGGCCTACCCCTTAGAAATTTTCAAGTAGAAGCCCCTTTCCACCAATGGGGAATTGATTTCATTGGAGAAATACAGGAAAATTCAAGTGGAGGACATAAATGGATACTAGTAGCCACTGATTATTTTAATAAGTGGGTGGAGGCTATCCCAACTAAACAAGCGACAAGTAAGGTGGTGATAAAATTTCTGATGGAAAACATCATAACTAGATTTGGCACACCAGTGAGAGTGATCATAGCTAATGGGATGTGGTTTAGGTCTGATGAATTCAAAGAATTCTGCAACACATATGGCATTAATATTTCCTATGCTGCCCCTTATCATCCACAAGCGAATGGTCAGGCAGAATCCAGTAACAAAAGTCTTCTAAAGATAATAAGGAGGATGTTAGGTACAAATAAAAAGGTATGGGACTCAAAGTTGAGAATGGTTGTATGGGCGGATAGGATTACGATGAAAAAAGCAATTGGAAAATCTCCATTTGAACTGGTGTATGGAACACAAGCCAGGATGCCACTACAAAACCTTTTACCAGTTTATAATTTTATTCTGCAAGAGGATTTGGATATTTCTAAACCAATGGAGGAAAGAATGGAACAACTTGCAGAACTTGATGAGATAAGGAAAATGGCTCAAAAGCAAAATGTGAAGTTGCAATCATGGGTGAAATATCTTTTTGACAAAAAGGCCAAAGATCAAAAATTTGAGGAGAATGATTTGGTGCTAATATGGAATGCTCAATGTCATGAAAAAGGAAAACATAGAAAGTTTGAAACCCTATGGTTGGGTGCTTTTATGATCATTGGCAAAGGAGGGGAGGATTCTTATTATTTACAGAACATGTCTAGAGAGGAGCAGGAATTGCCAGTACGTGGGCAGTTCCTAAAGCATTTATTCTCTTAAGGAGAACTAGAGGATTAAGGATTGCCAGTGCATGGACAATTCTTAACAAATCTCTTAAAAAATTATTTTCCATGCACAGTAGTCTAGGAATTTAAGGGGTCTCAGACATGCTAGTACATGGACAATCTCGAAAATCCCTCATTGGAAACAAATTTTCTCTCCATGTATAGTAGTATAGGTTAATTTCCATTTTTCGCCTCCCTTCATTTTCTATATCATTTGAAGTCTTGGTTTTCTCTCAGAAATATTCTGGATTCTTGTAGTGATTGGCAAATCACTCATCCTCAACAGGAGCCACTGTTGGAGCCTTTACAATTTTTCAGTCTTGGGTTTTTGGGTTTTAGACACAAATTTTGCTTCTGGTCTTCTCGTTGCTTTGGTTGTCTATTCGTGCATTGAACTGCTGTTATGGGTTGTTGGTTGCATAAGTTGTGATTTGAGCCTTGTTAGTTGTTTGTGTTACCGACCCCTTTTTACCTGCCTTATCGGGTTTTATTCATTGGGACTGTGTTTAAACTTTATCTGCGCATCGGGTTGATAAATGTCTAAAATTTCAGCCTTGAGGGTCATTTCCCCATCATCCTAGCTAGTCCCCCTTTTATGATTAATAATTATAGCATGTGTAGGCTTTCTAACTATCAGATGAAGATGAAATAGTCAAATCCAGACCATTTCGGGCTGACCTTGCAAGGTTTTCATAAAATTGTTGAGCGGTGTGTGGAATAGTGACGTGTGGATGCCGATGTCGAGCATGGGCCACACTGCAAGCAAGTGGAGCCTAGCCAAAAGGAAAAGGAGCATCCCAAAATGAATCCCCGATAAGATGCCACATGGCGATGACAGGAAAACTACGAGCAGTATTGGCAACAATGAACGGTGGAGATCAAACGGAGCTTTGATATGACATCTTTCTAGGAGCTTGACACGAATATTGAGTAATTGTGGGCCATTTTCCATGATGGAAGTCAATGTCAGATTGACTAAAGCACAACCATTTGATGATCCAACCTAGATGAAGAAAGATCAATGACCAAGATTGAGGGATAAACGTAGCCAAATCACCACTGTTCCCCATGAGCTCACGAGATTAAGATGCAGGCTCTTTAAGATCGGCAAGACTCATGAATTTCTGCCACATACACTCTGCAACTATAGATGAATGGAGCCCACAAGTATTCAGAGAAGCTCCACATGCTTATTTTCATCAATGGCTTAGAAGTAAAGATTAAGATGTTGTTCGTTCTCCACCCTTTCTCGCTAGCTTGAGCCTCCAAAATTCTCACTAGTTAAAACTTGTGAGATGTGCGATATGGCACCATGTAGCAAGTAGCTGAAGCTTAGCTAAAGTGAATAGAATGACTTGAAGGGAAACCCCGATGGGATGCCACGTGGAAAGCTCTCGACAAATTGCGAGCAACATACATTAATGGATTAGTTGTTATTATTATCTTTTTATTTAATCTCTTTCTTTGTTATCAATCAGCATGACCTTTGGTTTGAGGCTGGTTGCCTCTCATGAGAATTTGAAAAGACCAAGATCAAAAGATGTGAGGGATTTTTCTGGGAAGATATAAAAGGGGGAGATAGATTAAATATGGAGGGAGGAATTCTAAGAATGTTATACACAGTGAATACCATGATGCATGTATAAATATGGAAGAAGTCAATGAAGATATTTGCTTTTGCAGCTTAATTATGGTATCAACTATTTGTTGAAATTAGTCAATTGTTTGGTTATCTCCATTTTAATGCTTCTCTATTATTCAAACTGATATATCAAGTATATGTTTAGTTTTTCAATGCACATTTGTTGTATTCCTGTGATGTGATTAATTGGTTCTTTCAAGTGAAGATTAAATCCTTATAGTCATTCACAGTAATTTAGAAGTGTTAATTGGATCAATAAGAAGAGCCATATAATTAGGGTTGTCAATTTGTCTCAAATAGAGTGTGACTATTTACTTGCATGCCTATACAAGTTATAAACCCATGTCAATGTGCCAAATAGTTTGAGTTATTGCCATTACAAGTCACATTTTCTAGGTCTTCATTGGACTCCGTTTTACCCAACAAGGCACTGGTCTCACCCATTTTTATTTTATTTAGTTTCATCAAATATTTTTCAGAATTCCACATCTGTTAACTGAACATATTGAATTGCACTTTGATATTGCTTATACAATTTATACCTAATTAGGATCACATCTCTCCACTGTCAAATTTCCATTGTGGATAGGTTGATCAAATAGGAAACATAGTTCAAATCTACACCATTTACATAGGTACACCCGCTTAGGTTTAGCAAAGCCTAAAGAGTAGAAGGTTCAAACACATTGATTGGCCTTGTACGTTAGCCAAAAATGTGTCAAGAGCTTGGCAACCTCTTGTGATTCAAACCTGCATTTTTGAGACCTAACATGACCCACAGTGTAGCATGCAATGAGCCAATATTCTTTCTATCTGAGATGCATAATGGACATGTGTGTGTCAGCCATTGTGATGTGCTAGTTATCCATTGTGTACATGTGATGAATGTTAGAGCTAGTCACTATGTATTTGGAACCCGTCATTATTTCTATGATTACTTTATGCTTTAAAAACTATGAAAATGTTAAAAATGTTATATATCAAGTTGCTTAAGTTGGTTGGTTGATTGCTTGAGCTACTTGGTTGTGTGCTAGAGCTACTTGGTTGTGTGTTTGAGCTACTTAGTTGTGTGCTTGAGCTACTTGGTTGTGTGCTTGAGCTAATTTCTTGTGTGCTTGAGTTTCTTGTGTATGTTCTTGAGCTACTTGCTTGTGTACTTGAGATACTTGCCTATGTGCTTGAGCTACTTATATGTGTGCTTGATCTACTTGCCTGTGTGCTTGAGTTGATTGCTTGCTCGCTTGAGCTAATTGTTTGTTGGGTTGAGCTACTTGTCTACTTGGTTGAGCTACTTGGTTGTCTACTTTAATTTATGATTTAGGTGGAGCTCATCATTGTGTTTACTATACACTTAAAACTATGGAAATATTAAAATTGTGTGCCACAAGTCTTATGGGGGTTGGGAGGCACTAACAAATTAACTTATCTAAAACTGAATTATTATTAGTATCCAATAAGGGTTGTGACTATTGAAGTGAAAAGGTGAAACTCCCTCAAATGGCAATATAAAAGAAGATCATTTCAATGGGAGAATCCATTTAAGAATATAAACTTAGTTAACCCTGCAAGAGCTTTAAATTAGGCCCTCAAGAATAGGGAGGAGGTGTGAAAGGATGTGAATTTTAATGTGAAAAGCCGTTGGAATTGTGATTGCTTTAGGACAAGCAATTTTGAGCAGGGAGGACTATCATGTCCCTCGAAATTGTAGCATTGAGATATAAAGCATCAAAAAGAAGATAAATAAAATAAATATTAAAGCATTAACAATTTAATATTATTACAATTATAATTATCAAGAATAATATTATAATTATAAATATAAAATATAAAATTATAATTACCAAAATATAAATACTAAATATGATAATCCTTATAATTTATTAATGTGAAATACATAACATAATACAAGATTGTAACACATTGAAATATAATAATAATATATAAATATATATATTGACAATTTATTGTTATTACACTTTAATGATTAAAATACGAAATATTAAAATACAAAGATCAATAAACAAATAAAATAAATCCAATAAATATCAAAATGTGAGAAATTACAATTTAAATAATATATTGCATCAAAATATGAGTAATTAAACATGATTGAACAACATATATTATAATAAGGGATCTCATTATAATATATGATCAAATTATAATGATATAATAGTATATCATAAATATGATATATTGTAATAATAATATTTAACATAAATATCATAAATAATATATTCTAAACTAACAAATATTATTAAATTATTACTATTATGATCATAAGAATCATAGAGGAAATAAGATTAAATAAACAAACATAAAACATAACATACAAAATAAAAGAAATGAATAAACACTTGATACTGATACATAACATGGTAATAGACACAATGGACACAATCGGTCAAACATTGCTAAAGGAATTGACATGCTGGTTCAAATAGATGTAGTGAATATCCAAAAGAAACACCCTTGATCGGGCCATAAAAGGAGATGGATAGAAGACCAAGGAAAGGCATCGATCAGAGAAGGAAAAAAGGAAAATATCGCAGCCAATAATCATCAAATAAAGTCTGCATAACTATCAGGTAACTCTAAAGACAAGTTGTTTGCAGGGATAACTTTAGTGGTGAATCTTTGCCAATTGGTGAATATTTGAAATCAGGACCTCCAAAAATGCCGAATAATATAGGTTAGAAAGGATGCCGAATCGCCAAGTTTTTTCAAAAAAAAAAAATTGTCTCGATTAATTCGCCAATGTATTATTTTTTAAACAACACATCGTCAGATCTGATTCACCAGTAGCTTATACTATAACTACAAATATTACTTATATTCGCCAATAATTTTATATTCTTGCAATGAATTTTTATGGTATATTCGCCACTTATAATAATTTACCATTTCATTTTAGGGATATTTTAGCCTTTAATAGTTTTATTATTTATTGTCATCGATTAGCTTTTTAATCGAATGGCTGCAAGTGAATTTCGTGACTTTATTTGCACGTGCCTTTTAAAAAGGTTGTTGAGGCCCGAAATTTTTTTTGGGCCACACAATTAGATTTGATCATGTGGCCCAAAACAAATTTCAGGACTCAACAACCTTTTTAAAAGGCACGTGCATATAAAGTCATGGAATTCACTAAGTGCCTATTAAATCGTTGTATCGGCGAGACATCCCTAACTGTCCCACTGATGATGTTCACTCACACCGATAAGGCTTCCATACTCCACCTGGGGTCCACCAAGGCACAGGTACACCACTTGTGTAATTCCAAAGAATCATGAAGGGAGTCTACAATATTCACACGAAGCTCTCGGAAAGACATCCGATCAAAGCTCTATATCATTGTATCGGCAGAACATCCCTAAGTGTCCCACCGATGATGTTCACTCATGCCGATATTCGCTCATGGAATGAACTTACAATCGTCCGATTTTCAAATGAGATTTTTTAAAAACACTTGATCCGTGTGTGTCATTTTCCCTGGACCCCACGAGGGGGCATTGCCCCCTCGACCCCCACAAGGGGGCTCTGCCCCCTTGACCCCCGCAAGGGGCGTTGCCCCTTGACCCCGCCGGTGGCTGTCGCCCCCAGGCCCCTACTTCAATATTAGAAAAAACAAAAAAAATATGGGGGAGCTATGCCGACTAAGTATGAAAATTTTTAAAGGAGAGATTCGCCATTTTAATGAACCGTTTTAGTGATTATTCACTAGGATTCGCCAGTGCGATTAATATTTTTACCAATTATCCATTAAGATTCGCCAGGATTTTACAAATTTTTGAATAATGTGCATAAGATTCGTGAAGGAAAATTAATATATTTTTCAAATAAAAGGAAAGATTCACTAGGATTTTACACTCTTGTTGAGGGGGGGGTTTCTTAAAGTTATCCCTGGAACTTGTTTGGATTTATGCCAATAGCAATCAAGTAGAGTTAGGTTAAAGATAATTTGTTTTTGATAATACCGTAGAGTTAGAAGAATTCTAGATAGTTGCTAGTATACATATATTTGTAATTGGTCATAGAGTTAGAAGAATTTAGAATAGTTGTTAGTATACATGTATTTGTAATTGGTCAATTATGTCAATCATTGCATTTTCCAAGCTATTGTATGTTTATAGTTTAGTCATTTTCAATATCAGTATCTATATACTTGATAATATATGTATTTCCACAATCAATCAATTGTTTATATGTGTTCCACCATGGTAGGAGTGAGGGATTACAAAGGGTATATGCAACAAAATGGAGTCTCCTAGATATGCCACCTGGGTGGGGGACATAATGAGCCTTCGTGGGCTAGAGGGGTTGCCTCTGGGATCAAAGGATACTTCCTTTGGGTCTAGGTTGATCTCCAGATGCGAAAAAAGGGGCCTCCACTAGATATGCCACCCGAGGGGGGACAAGATGAGCCCAAATGGGCCAAGGGGGTTTTCCTTTGGGATCAAAGGGTGTTCCCTTTAGGTCTAGATGGATAACCAAAATAACCATTGTAATCTCACCTCCTACCATGGTGTAACAAGTGAGAAAGATAAATTATGGTAGATGAAACAAGGATGTTGACAAGGAGGTTGAGAGTCTCACCAAGTTATAGGAACGAAAAGCACCACATGAAGAGGGGAGAGGCCGAGACTTCTTATCACCATCCTCATTTCATATAACCCATAGTTGAGCAAACAAAAAATGGGATTAATTAGTTCATTATGAAGTTTCTAAGATTAAGGATATTATTTAAATAGCGTCATGTTTAATTCTAATGGTCAATGTTGAGTACTAATTGCTAGGCTATTTTAGTGAAAAATTTATAACTTACTTGTAGGGACTAAACCAATTCAAGGTATCCTCTAGGGCCCATTGCTCAGAAAATTGATAATTTAGAATAGATTTGGTATAACTCATATTAGGGACATTACAAGAAACCCTATCCAAGATCCATTTTCCATAGGGCGAATGAGTCCTCAGTGAGGTCTGAAAAAGCATCTTTGGTGATAGCTACACATCATTCTCACCTTTCTAGATCTGCATTTTGATAGTTAGTTATGTTAGTTTTCAGATTTGTCTTCTATAGCTTGCATTTTGAATTAAATTAGAGAAATAGGTGCATCATACCCCCTTTATCATCAATCTCATTTTGATGAACCACACAACCTATTTTTCGATGTTTCATTATGGTGAACAAGGATGTGACATAACTAATGAGTATGAAATTCATAAACTTTTGGAGCAAATACCTATTGAACAAACCAAAGGATTAAGATATCAAGATCCTCCGCCCAACATAAGTGTCCTCCTTCCTAAGAAACAACCAATACCTCATAAGAATGATAAGGGAATCTTAGGTCCTCCTCCTCAACATCTACCTCAACAAATTGGTGAATCAAGCAAGCAACAAAAATCTTGCAAACTCACAAAATTTCCATTCCTACATACTCAAACAAAAATTGAACGAAAAATGGAACATTCTCTGTCTAAGATTGATTCATTTACCACCTAAAAGTAGAAGCAACATACCTAATAAAAACATGAATTATTGTGCATATCATAGAACTATTGGGCATCTTATTGATGAGTTTCATGCATTAAAATTGATATTGAGTGATTTATATTCTAATGATAATGAATCCTATGACCAAATAGTCCCTTCACGTATGCATTTCACTCCTTGCCATGTAATAGTTGTAGGATCATAGCAACCTCACTATTACATGTATTAAATTCATTGCAAATCATTCTCTTTATCACAAGGAGCTCATTCTCATCACTTGTCTCTACTCATCCTTGTCCTGCACTTAGTGGGGGCAAGGGATTGAATAGCCTTGTCCTAGTTTTGGTACTTAATGTTGTCCCTTTGGCTAGTTGTCTGCCTTCCGTATATATTGATTGAGATTGGGATGCAGACAACCTACTATAGGTTGAGTCACATGTGCCTTACTAGTCTTTTGCATTGTTTTCATTTTTCATATTTCTTTATGTGATTACATGTGCGTAATGTGATCCCCCATAACGTTATGTTTGATGTATCTCTCTTTTTGTGCATTCCTCTATTTGTATCTGCATTCTTCTATATGTCGGAAACATTTATCTTTTCATTTTTCTTGTGTTTTCCTTTTGGGGATGATGCAAGGCGTCAAGACATTTAGGTCTCTTCCATGTTGAACTGAAAGGATTTTTCTTTTTTTTCTCTCTTTGTGTCATTCTTCCAGTTCTATGAGTATTTGGGGAATGATGACGTTTCTGAGATTTATAACAACATTGTAGAAAAGATATACTGACCCCAAATCTATAGATCCCTTATTTACTTTTAGGGGAAACCCCTCCCTCCTTTTTCATGACATAGCTTTATTTTGGAAACATATGACTTGGCATAGGGATTTCCAAGGAAGCTCTCATGTCTTAGGATTGAACATTAGCTAATTTAAAGCAATTTCTCACAACAATGGTGTTAGCAACCGCTTTAAAGTGGGGGAATACATTCACAATATCTTTCAACATTTTTCATGTTTAATGGTGCGATTCTCTTTTTTCTAGTGATTTGTCCTTTTCTTGGTGGTTTCATTCGGTTTCATGTCCTCCAAGAGTGTGATATCTCTTAATGTACAACCTTCCTCTTAGCGGTGATGTGACACACTACATTCCCTAAGTTGCAAAACTTCTACTCTTGAATTGTCCTCTCTTGAAGGTCCATTAGGCATGATGTTCCCTAAGAAGAAGACCTTACATGAACTAAGAAAAGTCCCTTTGAACAAAAAATTATGTATATAATGTTCATAACTATTTGGCATAACGCGACTTGCTAACCTTGTGAAGCTCAAACCCTAAATTCAAGGCCACCTAGCATAGCACACCTTTCTTGCCTGTGGAGCCTTGTAGTGTGTGGACCCTCTTAGATTTGTTAGAGGGATAGCTTCGGTATGGTAATTATAGTGAGAGCCAACACAGAGGAATGAATTTTATATTAAGCCAATTTATTGGAAGAATCACCTAGTGGACAACCTGAAGTCTCGCTACCTCGAAGTGAGCATAAACCGATAGCTTAGATGTGTTCCACATCACATTGGATAGTCTAGGCTTGATCTTCCCAATCTTTGATGTTGTTGTGAGATGAGGATTTTAGTATGGTCCAATTATGCTTGATCCATGAAGAATCAAAGCATATTTGTGCCACTAATACTCGAATCTCAACAAGATCATTCAAATGAAAGTTAAACTAAACATTTATTGAAACAAAGTGTTCTAAACTATGAAAGAATTTAAAATGTCTACTCTAATCCATCTGAAACATATCTCGTTGTGGAATTAATGTCATGTTGATGTGGAACAATGAACCTTTCTCAATCCCATGATCAGTGAGCTTGTTCCAATCAATTCTATTGAAGAGAATCGATGAAACGATTGTGATATATGGATGAAAACGTGGTTTATGCTAAAATGAACATGATGCAAGAGTTAATCTAACATGATTTTATGCTAAAAGATGTAGATATGTAATTGCTAAGATACTCCAAATGAGATTAAGCTAAAAAGACACAAACCCTAGTTAAACACAAGCTAAGATGGATGCATGGAAGCTTAAACTATTATGCAACTAAAAATGGACTAAAATATGCTAAATATGAGTAAAGTATGAGTGTGAGATGGATGATATTCAACAGCATAAATTTTCTCTGAAAAAGATGGATCCATTTGTCTCCAAATAGGGTTCTATTTATGGGAGAACAAATGAGAAATAGAGGGTTGAGATTGAAAAGATTAATCAACGGTCCAATATGAAAGGAAGGAGAGGCATGGATCATGGATTCTCATCAACGAATGAGAATGCATGATGGGATTTAATCAAGGGTTCACATTTGCTTCAAACAAACACACTTTTGACCTACACACATAGGTTAGAAGGTGACTTGCTCAAAAGGTTAAAGATAACTTGTATTTCAAGTTATAAGGTAACTTGCATTTGAAGCCAAGTGAAAATATCCCTTTTTCAAATGATGGAGGAATAAGAATATTCTTTTGGAATATTCCTATGGGTACAGAAAAAGGCATTTTGAAAATTAAAACAAAGTTTTAATTGTGCAAAAAGGGGATAAAGAATATTCCATGGGAATATTCCCTTTTGATTAGAGGAAAGTTAGATTAGTTGTTAATTAAACAAGATTTAATCACACAATTAGGGGATTTTGGAGTAAAGTGATTTTCATTAAATTAAATGATTTAATGAAAGGAAGAAAGGTGAGATGACACTTAATCAAATAGCTTAGAGTTATTTAAATAAATTAGAATAATTAGGGAATTATATTAAATATGTTGATTTATTTAATTTAATTAGATGAAATGTTAGCATGAAAGGGGGTGAACTAACCCAATTTAATAAATTAGATTAATAGATGAAAATGTCATAATTAATTAAATAGCTAGGCTACCTTAATTAATTAAGCAAAAAGAGGATGGATTTGAGGATGAAATTATGTTAGTTAGCCAATGTGATCCATAGAGACATTTTTAGGTGTCTACATTTTTCCCCTCTTTGAAGCAATGTACTCTTTGCATTGGTTCAAAGATTGATGTTGATTTCGATGCAAAAATAGATATCGATGATCTCTTTGAGATGTTGATAGCCAAGCTAAAGTTAATTGATCAGATTGATTGATAGATAACATTGTTGAGGATTCACAACAATGCAAGGATTATGTTGAATAACACGAGGATTCATAGGGAACAATATATCCCAATGATGGTTGATTTGATAGATTTGATCAAGATTTGCTAGCAAGGCTAGGAACAAAATTCGTTAGATGATTTGATATCGATATGATCAAAATATGGTTGGTTTCCCCATCAAGAGAGTGATCAAAAAAATGAAATGTGTTCCAATTGAGCTCATGATAGGTGAAAATCAGACTTATGCTTGAAACACTTAAGATTTCAGATTGCTTTTGAATCAAAGAGCTACAATCTTTTAGATTGTTGAGCTGAAGATGATATAGATGCCTCACTGTGCCCCAATGAAAGAGGGATTGCTAGTAAAGAGGATGAAAAATAGTTCTTGGAAAGCTCAGATGTTGATGTAGATAGAGTTCATGATGTACAGACAATCATCAGCTATGGGTAGCCTCATGTATATGTTGATTTAGATCACATAGATTTGATGCTTAGATAGAATTGTTAGTAAAGATAGAAAAATAAGAAGAATAAGATAAATGAATTGACCATTGATTTTGACGATTGCTTCAAAAGATCCAAGAAGTCTATGATCCATCAAGAATTTATTAGAGATGGTGATGAGACAATGCAGGATGATGAGGTGCTCACACTTCGGGACTAGGATTTTTCGTCATTCCTTATTTTTTGATATAACACATAGACACGATGTATAAAGGTATTGATAACCAGGATGGCGTTGTATCTAGTGTAATGGAATTTGACTCTACCAGATAGATAGGATAGTTCTTGTTCACATTTTGATATACGGAATCCTCGTTGGAATGTAAGTTAGAAGCTTAAAATATATTGGACCAAAGCATACACAATAGTCAACAACATACCCCAAACAACCTTCCTACACACGACTAAGCAAGTATGCACCAAGATTATATTACAAGAATACCCACAAGAACAGAAAATGAAAGATCATGATCGATGCCCCATTCCTTTCTCTCTCAATCATTTTGATAGACATCATCGAGAGGTCCTGGGAATGGATCATTAAGATAAATCATAAGAAAAGATCAAATAAAAATAGTCAATGTCATCTATATCTCTTCCCTTATTTAATTTTAGACAAAGTGATAATCGATACTGATGCCCATTGTAGGAAGGATACATCCTAGGACATGTTTATCAAAGGTTGTTTGATGTTAGGATGATAATGCTAAGATGAGTCGCTGGTACAAACTGCATTGACACATTTACCTATGATCTAGACTTTAGACTTTGACACTTAGGTTCTCACTTTACGATTCGATATACTTTCTTTCTACTTGATGTACCAAAGGGTGAAGGCGATGACCAATTTATTATGGGTGAAAGCGAGATGGAATGGGTGGTTTTGGATTTTCTAAAATATTTCAATTTTTTTCGTATTTTGAAAATGTTTGGATGTTTTGAGATATTTTGGAATAATATCAATATTTAGGGATTTTCGAGGAGTTTCGACCAAGAACCTAACCTAGAAGACCTATCCTAAGGGTCTTGGGGGCTAATCAAAGATAAGCATTGCCTATGTTATACATGCAGAGACCACGTAGTTCGACTGACTTGACCTATTTACAAGATGAAGATATGAACAAATGATGGAAAGCCGGTTTATTATGACAGACTCCTAAAGGACTGGACTAGGGTGTCTCAGGGGCACATCAAAGATGGCCTTTCCTACGTTCAACTTAGAGATGATGTAGTTCGACAAGGGAACCAATTTTTTGGATTTTTTATGTTTTGACCTTTTTTAGGGATTTTGATGTGTTTTGGATGTTTTGGATATGGATGTGTGTGATGATATTAGTGATCTATTTGGGATTTTGTTGAAAACCAAGCCTAGGATTGATTGATCTAATTAATGGATTGATGATGATAACATTGTTGAGGATACACAACAATGCAAGGATAGTGTTAAGCAAAATTCAGGATTGGAAAGGATCTCTCGAGGTGATGATGGATTGATTGGATAAGATTGATCGAGATTTTGAAGCTCGGTTTGGAACAAAATCGATTGGAATGACTTGATGGGACATTGAAGTGCAAGGTAGATTCGATTGATATTGATTGTTTGGATTGATGTTCGAGAAGAGATAAAGCTTGATAAGGAACATCTGCTTGTCAAAATGTGCCATGGCCTAGTCATTTGGAGTTTTTTGGATTTTGACTTTACAATTTTTCAAAAGTTTTGGATTTTAGCTGTATAAGATTTTGAATGTTTTTGGATTTTTTAATGAACGTTTTACAAATTTTTTTAGGATTTTCGATGAGATTTTGAGGTAAACAATACCTAGATCATGATGTTGATGTCATGTTATGAGATAAAATACATGGATCAAGAGTTATTTGAAAACAAGAGTGCAAGAACCTGCCCCCAGTGTCTAGCAATTCTTCATAATGCAATGGATAACCAAGATAGATAATGTATATGCAAAGATTTCAACAAATTTTTATCATGCTAGATATGGGCTATGGGACTTCACGAAATAAATTGGTAAAGATCACATCAAAAGTTTTCCATGAGCAGAGTTGAAGTATTCCCGAATCTTTGTCAAGATCAAGATAAAGTGGAATATCTGGATAAATTTGTATTGGATGGATGGAGATAACATTAGATTTATCATGACAAGGATGAGATGCTTCTATCTAAGAAAGATCATATAGATTCTTGATTCTACTCATGACGTATTTTTATCAGGTTTTTATCATAGTATTTTCCCAAAGCGGCATTGTAGTGGTTTTCACTGGAGGACAATTTTTTTCTTTACTATTTTCTTGATTTTTTTAATTTTTATTTATTTTTTTGAAGTTTTATCCCCATGTTGAACCACCTTGTGGAACTGATGTAGAGGCCATTGTCATAACGTGTCAGTGATATCCTGCATGAATAAGCTTCTTTGCTAAGATACGAGCACTTGAATGCAATTTTGAAGAACTAAGATTTTCCTTGCTAGTACCAGAATTAACCTTGTCTATGTGTGCACATTGTGATATGGTGCCTTTAGAATCCTTATGATGAATAGTAGCTTCCAACACATGGTCAATGCAAGAATTGGATATTGTGAATGGATTGTATGGTGTCATGCATGAATGAATATGAAATGGATTGGTCGATGGTTTGGAACATTTGACTCTCCGAACTTGGGAAGATGAGCAATGATGGGTGGGAATGGAGGTTTTCATGGAATTAGGACCAACCACTGGATATACTTTGTTTCTTGCTTGAGAAGCTTGCTTTTGTATTTGAGGACACTTTTGATGGATACATTTTCCGTTTTGATTTTTCCCCATAGTTTATTTGAATAATGGAGTTTTGGAGGGATGATTTTCTTTATTTTTCTTTGGTATCCATTTATATTTTCTTTGTCCTTTTTGCTTGATTGCTTCATTTGTTTTGATGTTCTTTGCCTTGCTTTGATAGGAATTCTTCTTTTTATGTTGGTCCCAATTTGTGTATGAGATGATAGGTGAATACCAACTCAATATATGACTAGTTGTAGCGTTGAAATTATTTTCATCATAAGGATCCTTTGTGCCCCATGTGTTGATGTTTGTTGTAGACAAGATTTCCCATGACATTGTGAAGGCATTATCAATACCTATTCCTTTTCCTTGATAATGTATCCTCTAATCCATAGCCATTGAATATTACTTGCCATGAACACATGATATTGCTATGGGTTCCTATTTTTTAGGAATATGAGTTGCTTGCTCTGGTTCCATGACATCATTATTTGTTGATGTTGACTCAAAAGATGTCGATGATGCACAATCCTATTCACGAATATGAACTATTTTCTTTGATTCTATTGATTTTTTTTTTAAATATGTTGATGATGATTCAAAGGATGTCAATGATGCACAATCACTATAAGAATCAAGAATCTCGACCATTGTTTTCTCTTGTGTAGGAATATCAAGAGTGGGAGACTCTTGTTTTGGATGAATAACATCTATATGTTCATCTGAAAGAAACATCTCAGAAGTGATATTGAGGACATATTTGGAGTTTAAAATAGTTTGGAAGACGTCACTCAATTCTTTGTGAAACTCTGGGGATAAGGGTTCTTGATCCTAACTCAATTTAGAGTAACTTTCATTATCCTCAAGAACCTCCTCTTGACAATATCCTTGGGTGGATGATATATCATCGGTAAAAGACTCTTCGCAACCTTTTGTGGGTATGAGTGTAATAAGGGATATTTTTGGCTTGTTTAGAACTTCTTCAACATGCCCAATCATATGTGGTAGAGATATCACAATCTGATATCCACTTGATTTCATTATGGTATAAAATAGTGCTAAACACCGTTGGTGGGTTTGGACTTTGTTTTAAAATAGTATCTTGATGCATGTCTAATTCCTCATGTTGTGATGAATAAATATATCCCACCATGGTATCACGAGTATGGTTTACATTATTTGAGGTTGTTGCCATTCCTAAATCTTTTTCTTTTGTATGGTCAAGCATAGAGTTTGTGTAAATTTTCAGATTTTCATTCCCAAATTTTTAATCGACATGAATGTCTCCTTGTTCAATAAGATCTTCTACTAGATGTTTTAGTCTAAAACAATTTTGTGTGTTATGACCTTTGTGTAGACATGGAAAATGTACAATTCGATCCAACACACTTGATCCTGATTACTAATGACATTTCTTCCTGAATCACACTCTCAGCTTATCATCACCCTCAGTCTCTTAATTAGATAAATCATTATTTATTTAATTAGGTCTTTCTCCTCTGTTGATTAAATTAATCAATTTAATTTAACTAACCCTAAAATCCCTTTTTAATTAATAATTTATCTTATTTGATTAAATCCCTAAAGTCTTCTCATTAAATTGAATAAATTAAACCTTATTTGATTTAATCTAACATTATCCCCTTTAGTTAAATAAATCAAAAAAAATTATTTAATTAATCACTTTCCTCTCAATTCTGATTTAAATCAACTCATAAATTCAAGTCAAATTTGTCACATCTCCTAATTCCTCATTAAATTAATTCAGCTTTGATTAATTTAATCTTAATCTATGTCACATCCTCTAGAGAATGCAACTTGCACAATAAATCAATTATTTTGATTTATTAAATTACCTATTTTCTCTCAACATGGAATAAAGGGGGAATATTCCCTCAGATTTGAATTCAAATTCAAGTGGGCTTGGTCCTTCCAACAAAGCATTTAATGCCTCTTACATGTCCTTGGCCTTGAGCCAAGTGACATTGACTCCATTTCCTTCTCCCTCCAACATGTCACATTCAAATTTCAAATTTGAATCTCATGGCATTTATTGGCACTTTGGCCAAAATGTGCACAACCTTCAACCATTCACATCTTGACAAGTGGCACTTGGCCATTGGATGTTGAATGATCCCACATTGCTCAATTCCACTCTCTCTTCCATTTTGGAAATCTATAAATGAGAGACTCTTCCTCTCATTCTATCATCCACAATTTGAGTAAACTTGCTATACCCAACTTCATCCTGATCTACAATCTCATGCAAAGTTACTCTCTTCACATTGAGAGCTAATTTTGTCCATTTTTCCTCAAGTATTCATAATTTTCATGATTTCATAGCTAGGTTATGCCAAAATTTCATCAAGGAGATTTTATCATCCACACATCATCAACATTGCAACAAAGGAGTTGGGAAAGGGCCAATTTCGACACATCAATTGGCACCAATTCCCCCATCGGATCAAGAGTTTTCTTTGATTAGATAGATTTGATTTGGTTTATTGCATTGTTCTTTATTTTCTTTCTATTTAAGTTTTGTAAATGGATTTCATGGGGAATCCTTGTTTTATCTTTCATATTGATCTAATAATGTGTTTGTTTGTTGCATTTGTGTAGGTATCAAACTAGGGATCACACTTTGTATCGGTGAAATTCACAAAAAATATCTTCTCTATAGCTGTGAGGTTTGACTTGTGGTTCTTGATAGTTTGAGAAATCTGGGCGTGATCTAATATTAGACTGTATCAACCTCTTCAACACATCCTTCATAGGTTCCCTCGAGTGAGTGAATTGTCATTTAGGAGCATTGTTTGTTCTTTGTTATCTGCATTGAGTGTTTGTAGTATTGATCATTGGTTGATTGTTTGGTGGTTACGCACATAGTTGTTGTGTGTTCATGGGTTGGGTGTTTTCTTGCCTAGGAGCAGTTAGGACCAACTTTGCATCAACAACACCATCACTAGTGACATTCTTGTTCTTGGCCAAATAGTGGGGCTTGCCATTAAAACTAGTGGATAGGCGGTTGTCTCTATACGCTTGTGTGTTTCCCTATGAGATTAGGGCTCTCTCAATGTTAAGAACTCTAGGGATAATCTCATCGTAAGTGGTAATGCATTTCATTTTTAAATGGAAAGATAGATTTGGATCTATATTTTATATGATGATTCCCACTTGTTGCTCATTGGGAATGGGCCACTTGATCTTACTAGATCTTTATCTCGATCGTTGCAAGAAATTGGCAAATGATTCTCCTTTGGTTTGTTTGAGAGTGTACAACTCTTCTAGACTAATGTTCATGTCAAGATTAAAGGAGAAGTGATCTATGAATTTTTCAATGATTTCTTGGAAAGTTTGGATGCCTAGAGGAAATTGAGAAAACCAATCCATCACAGGACCTGTTAAACTTTGAGGGAAGAGGCGCATTAAATGAGAATCATTGTAGGCCACCTCCATACAAATAACATTAAACTCCTTGATATGGTCCACATGACTTCCTCTCCCTTTGTATTTATCAAATTTTGGGACTTCAAAATCGGGAGGGAATGGTACCATTGCTATGTTTTGATCGAATGGATATGGACATATATTCTATGTATAGGGCTTCTTTGTCTTGCCCATTCGTAAATCCTACATTTCTTGTGATAACGCTTTAAGTTGTGATGCTAGATCATCTTGCGGGTTTGGTTGAGGAACATATGTTGGGATGACAAATGGGTTGTACACATGATTATGATATGATGATGTGTTTTATGGGGTGTATGGTGAAAGTGATTGAGGTGTGGATGTATATGTTCCTAATGTGTTCAGGTTGATGATGTTGTGTTGAGGGTTATAGCAAGAAATTTTTTGTTATTGTTATTGTTGTTGGGCATATTGTTGAGATAGTAAGGCTTGTTGTTGTTGTTGTGCCACAAGGGCTTGTTGTTGTGCTACTAAGGTGACTTTTTATTGTTGTTGTGCTACTAAGGTGACTTGTTATTGTTGTTGTGCTACTAAGGTGGCTTGTTATTGTTGTTGTGTAACTAAGGCTGCTTGATAGGCTTGATGTTGTTGCGCTACTAAGGCGGCTTGTTGTTGTTGCACGACTAAGGTGTCTTTTTGGGCTTGATGTTGTTGTTGTGCTACTTAATGTTTTTGTTGTGCACTAAGGTTGCTTGTTGCTTGTTGTTGTTGTGTTGTTGATAAGCCTATTGTGCTTGTTGTAAAGCTAAGGCATGTGATTGCAATGTAGGATCAGGTGGTTGATGGACTTTTGTGATGTGTTTTTGAGTGTTAATGTTTTGAGTGGGTTGCGAATTGTTGATGAGAGGTTGTGGATTCCCTTGGTTCAACATTCCTTACAAGATGGTGGATTGAGATGGAGGAATGCAAGTTTTAGGTCCCATTTGATTTTGCATGGTAAAGGGGACCATGGGGAAGGATGTGGATGTTGTCATTAGATTTTGCAATGGTTCTGACATACTAGGACCTTGATTCCATTTATTGAAAAGATTCCCTTGAACGATGTCTTAAGCATTTCCTTCTTGTATTTGAGGTGGGATCAATGTATTACCTAGGTTGATGGGATTCACAACCAAGGTGTTGTTTTGATTTGGGTTGATGATAAATGGGTTTGATGTGGATGGTGGATTGATTTGAGTAGCTTGGGTAACCACTTGTTTCAATGTGTCGCTGGGGTTGTTGGAACCACTTGTCAAGGGTTGACTTTGCGTGAGAGTGTTAACTTGCCCTTGTTGTCCTACTTGAGGCACTTGGTTCACATTTCCTTGTGTATTGTTAGGAATACTCAAGGTATTTGTGATCATGGATGAAGATGGTTGCACTTGAAATGTTGAGATTGTTTGGTGTCATGGAATGCAAGTGGTTTGCCAAAGGTTGGTATCCAACTTGTGTCTTGGGGAAAGTTCATGGTTAATGGAATGGTCATTTTGTGAATACCCAAAGTTGTGTTTGTTCCTAGACATGAAGTGAGACCAAGGTTGGTTCCTAGCCGAGTTGCAGGACTAGATTTTAAGGGTTGACTTGGCACAAGGGATGGAGTTGGTTAAATCAAAGATGAAGTCAAGCCTTGTGTCAATGATTGTGCAACAAAAGATGGGGAAATTGGAGCCATATTTTCTAAGGCTTGATGTTCCATGATTTCTTGCCTAGTAAGTCCAAATGGATTTTTCATGATGTCCTCAATATCATATGGTCCTGATGGAGATGAGGGTTTTTGTGGTGGGGTCACTTGACTTCTTGGATCAAATTCTTGAAAATTGGGATCACTTGAGGTGAATGGGACTTTGGTTTACTCCATGATTCTCTTGTGTTGTGATCTTGTTGTAACCATAGATTGCGGGTCACCTATGGGAGAGTTGTGTTGAGATTTATAATGTTTGAACTCTCTAATTGACTCAAATCTAGGTAAAAGAGATGCTCTAAGTCTTTTTGGAGCAATGACGATAATGGGGGATGAAAAGATGGGTGATATGGAAAGTGATATTTGGAAACATTTTGGGAAAACACTTTTTACTTGAGTTTGATGATTTGATGTTAGGATAAAGGATGTTTATGAACTTGAGAATCTTTAGGGTAGACTTGTGATCTTCAAGATAAACTAGTTCAAAGATGATAACTAACTTAACCAAATGTATGCAAAAGGATACATTTCACATACAAAGTAGGCATGTTAGAGGTTGGGTTTGATTGGATGTTGAATTCGAAGAGTGTTGGTGTATTTTAAATTTTTTCATAGTTTGGTGAAGTGAAGGATGAAATTTGATGAAGGGATGGATGAAATGTTTGACCCAATGTTGACCTAGAATGAACCTTTGTTTTCCAAGACCAAGGCAATGAGAAAAATGATATACTTCTAAAGTGGTAATACTTCAAGAACTTAATGATTTTGGTAAAATAAGACAAATGATTTTGGAAATAGGACCCAATGATTTTGGACTCAGTGTTTGCAATGTTTTTCTTGTATTGATAGCAGACGTAAGGTTGGGTTGTTTAACTGGCGTGATCGATCGCCAAAATGGTTGTGGGATTTAATTTTGTTAAGTTTATCTTGCTTAAGTGAATTGATTTTACAAACACTCATCTTGATTATGTTTTCAAACTAAATTTTTATGTCAAAAACATCATAACTTTTGCAATGTCCATTTTGTGAAAATCATGAGATTAGAGTCATAATTGCCTACATTACCTTTGGGAAATATGGATTTAAGATCAAGTCAAGATATTTAGAAATTGCTAAGGATAGAAACCCTTAGGATCGACAGTAATATCTAGGCTAAATCAAGAGGAATCCATATTTAAACCAAAGTGATTGAAATTTTCAAGATAGTGAATGATTTTTTTTGAAACATTTTGGAACCAAGCAATGTATCAAACTAACTCACAATCACTTACAATCCTAGGTTCGAAATGGATATACTTTGTTGAGTTCCCACTTAGATTTCTCCAAACACTAAACAACATGAATAGTTAGAGATTTGGCGACACTGGCTCCCCCTTTCTCAGCACACACCTCTCGGGACCACCAAATCTCAAAATCTTTATAATCCGAAGATCAAAGGGATCTTTCTATTTCTACAATTGAATAGTAATAATGTGGGATGGCTTCAGAACGACTGTTCTTGCACCAACAAGTATTAAGGATTTTTGGATTTCTAAACAAAGGTTCATAATAAGGGCTTCCAATTTAGGACATGTAATGATAAACTCCTTATGAGAGCTCTCCCAACCTTTAGAACAAGGGCTTTATGCATCACAAAGATGTTGAGGGAGACCTATCATGTACCACTTCCCATTGATCACAATTTTCATTGCAACCACACATTTATATCACAGTTTGGAAGAGCTTGGCTTTAGCTCGTTACCGCTTGGGTCGTTTCCTCCTTTCAAAGTGGGGAGGCAGGCCCTCTAAAGGTGAATAATATCAAGGAATTACACCCATAGTTCGATCATCTTTGTTTGCATGAACAAAGAGAGAACACACGCTATGTCTTTTTCTCACACTCACAAAGGGGGTTAAGTTTTAATCCAAATGAAAGATGTAGGTGATTTTGCAAAGTGTTAGATAATGTTTTTGTTTCTCAAGGTCACCAAATGGCGGAAGAGAATTGCATACACATTTACCAACAACATTGTAAATCACAAAATATAGCAAACAGTTGTAAATTTTAACCCTTCAAAGCAGTGATGACTTCATTTTAAGCACCAAATAAAATATGAGGTTACCTTGTTCAATTTTAAACCCAAAATACAATGATAAAATGAGGGTTCAATTTTATCCAACTTTGAAAGTGAATGTTATGCCTAATTTAAAGCTAGTTGGTCCTAAGATTGTAAGTTTAAAAAACCCAATGGAAAGTTAGTGGTACTAAAACATAAACCAAAGCATCATATGATGGGTTATAATTGCCCCACAAGTGTTAAAACATTGTTACAATAACTACAACTAAGAAAAATCAAAAATTAAAATTTTCAATTTTTTTCGATTTTTTCTATGCTATAGTAAATCACGTTTTTGGAGGCCTTCAGAACGAAATTTGAGGTTGAAACTTGCGTTAATTATTAAAAATGGGTTGTTAAAATCAAGCTTGTTCATGGATTGAATTAGTCCTCTTAGAGAGCTTTCCAACAGTGCAAACGGTTTCGAATTCCGAGCACCGAGTAAAAAGTTATGACCCTAACAAGTTGGGGTAAATTTTTTCCTAGTTTTTCTCCAAATCTACAAAACGAGTTAGTCTAAAAAGAAAAATGACAAGTCAATGACATGTTAGCATTCAGATAAAGTAAAAAAAAACTAAAGCACATGTTGAGAAAATGATCAAAAAGCTTCTTACGAGAGTTGGGCATTGCTGCACACGATAGCATCACAATTTGAACTCTGGGCGTCACTCTGGTGAAAACAAGCATCGCTCTGCAGCAGAAATAGTGAGAATGATAGCATCGATATTTGGCTCGGCATTGCTACTAATAGTAGCATTGTGATTTGAAATTTGTCAGCGTCGCTCTGGTGAAGTTGGGCATCATTGTTTGAACATTTCAGTACTTTGAGATTAAATTGGCGTCACCATATTTAAATTAGCATTGGTGAATTAATTCGACATCGGTGTTTCAAATTGTGTTGGCGTCGCTATATGGCAACGCTCTATTGAAAGTGTCATTGTTTGTAGTTTGGGCATCACTATAACCTGCAAAACAACAAACAAATGAAACTCGAGCTAAAAAATTGTTAAGTTAACAGTTTGCCCTCCTTCTAGTGCCAAAATGTGAGATGAGAATTTTAGTATGGGCCAATTATGTTTGATCCATGAAGAATCAAGAAGAATATTCATGCCACTAATACTTGAATCTCAACAAGGTAATTCAAATGAAAGTTAAACTAAACATTTATTGACACAAAGCATTCTAAACTACGAAAGCATTTAAAATGTCTACTCTAATCCATCTGAAACTTATCCCGTTGTGGAATTGGTGTCGTGTTGATGTGGAACAACGCCCCTTTCCCAATCTTGTGATCAGTGATCTTGTTTCCAATCGATTCTATTGAAGAGAATCTATGAAACAGTGTGATATATGGATGAAAACATGATTTATGTTAAAATGAAATTGATGCAAGAGTAATCTAACATGATTTTATGCTAAAAGATGTAGATATACAATTTCTTAGCTACTCCAAATGAGATTTAAGCTAAAAAGATGCAAACCTTACTTAAAAACAAGCTAAGATGGATGCATGGAAGTCATTAATAGAAGCATAAAACTATTATGCAACTAAAAGTGGACTAAAATATGCTAAATGTGAATAAAGTATGAGTGTGAGATGGATGATATTCAATAGCATAAGTTTTCTCCAAAAAAAATGAATCCATTTATCTCCAAATAGGGTTCTATTTATGGGAGAAAAAATGAGAAATAGAGGGTTGAGATTGAAAAGATTAATCAACGGTCCAGGATGAAAGGAAGGAGACGCATGGATCATGGATTATCATAAACGAATGAGAATGCATGATGGGATTTAATCAAGGATTCACATTTGTTACAAACGAACACACTTTTGACTTGCACACACAGGTCAGAAGGTGACTTGTTCAAAAGGTTAAAAGATAACTTGTAATTCAAGTTACAAGGTAACTTGCATTTGAAGCCAAGTGAAAATATCCCTTTTTCAAATGATGGAGGAATAAGAATATTCTTTTGGAATATTCCTATGGGTGAGGAAAAAGATATTTTGCAAATTAAGACAAAGTTTTAATTATGCAAAAAGGGGATAAGGAATATTCCATGGGAATATTCCCTTTTGATTAGAGGAAAGTTAGATTAATTGTTAATTAAACAAGATTTAATCATATAATTAGGGGATTTTGGAGGAGTAAAGTGATTTTCATTAAATTAAACGATTTAATGAAAGGGGGAAAGGTGAGATGACACTTAATTAAATAACTTAGGGTTATTTAATTAAATTAGAAGACTTAGAGAATTATATTAAATATGTTGATTTATTTAATTTAATTAGATGAAATGTTAGCATGAAAGGGGGTGAATTAACCCGATTTAATAAATTAGATTAATAGACGAAAATAACATAATTTATTAAATAGCTCCCTACTTTAATTAATTAAGTGAAAAGAGGATGGATTTGAGGATGAAATGATGTTAATTAGCCAATGTGATCCATTCAGACATTTTTAGGTGTCTACAGTTGTATGATTGTGTATCTTTTTTATTGTTGCATACATAAGTGTCTTAAATGTCTACTTTAGTGTGAGTTTGACACAGAGTCATCCCCTCACTAAAGTGGGGGAAAAATTTAGTGTAAGAAAAAGTATCATTTTTTCACACTTAATTTGGAAATAATTAGTATTAAAATGAACCTAATGTTGCCTTAATTTAGTGTTGTAATATGTTTTTCATATTCACATTAAGTTTAGGGCCCTTTTTAATTAAATGGACTTAATTGTGTCTTGTTTTTAACGTTGTAATGTGTATCTTTACACTTTCACATTAATCTAGGGATTCATTAATTGATTGAGGTTAATTTGTCTTAATTAGCCCCTTTAATTCAAATCCAAGCCTAATTAAATACGATTTCTGAGGGATAAAACCTGACATTCATAAATTTCATTTCACAACACTTAACTTTGGAAGATGTGCATCTTAGGTAAGTGACCTAGGACCCATTCTCCATAGGGCGAATAGGTCCTCACTTTGACCTATAACCCTGATTTTGCATAAGGTTTAACATTGCCTGATGTGTGCCCAAGGTAAGTAGCCTAGTATGGCAAATGGGTCCTCACTTAGACCTAGGACCCCCCTTTGAAAAATATTTTTGACAATATTTTAATGATTTCAAATCTATAACTCAATGTCAGCTTGTGATATTTGAATTTCAGGAATTAATCTTAAAATACATATAAATATAAGGTTATTTCATTAAGTTTCACTTAACAAACAATATTTTTCTTTCTTTGATGTGTGATTGTAGATTTTAGGTTGAAGATCATTTGAGGAGCAAAATTGAAGAAAGTTGCGAAGTTGTCAAAGTTGCAAGAAAAGTTGTCAAATCACGGAAACTCCTCTACAGATTTTATTTCCAGCTGTTTGATAGTGAACATCTAGATTCCGAGAGTGCAGACTGAGCAAAATAGAACTTAAAAAGCATTTTTCAAAAACCCTAGCCAGGACCCATTCGCCATAGGGCAAATGAGTCCTCAGTGAGGTCTGAAAAATCATCTTTGGTGACAGGTACAAATCATTAAATCATTCTCACCTTTCCATATCTACATTTTGATAGTTATTTCAATTAGTTTTCAGATCCATCTTCTATAACTTGCATTTTGAATGAAATTAGAGAAATAGGTGCATCATACCTCCTTTATCATCAATCTAATTTTGATGAACCACACAACCTATTTTTTGTTGTTTCAATGGGAACTCTGGAAGGAAAGAAATAGGAGGTCGTTCCAAAGGAAAAGTATGGGCACTTTTTCCCTTCTCAACAAAATTGAAGCAATTCTAGTGGAAATATTGAATGAAAAACTAGTTCAACAAATGACCAAAGACGAGAATTTCTTTGAATGGGATGTCAGGTTGCAGGTTGCATGGCCCTCACTTCAGATTCTGGCCTGAGTGGGGAATGGTGGCTCTAAGGCCAAATAGGACAGAGCGAAGGTGGTTTTGGTCTCCACCCCCAATGGGGTGGTTTAAACTAAACTTTGATGGCACCTCCAGAGGTAACACTGGTTCATCTGGAGCAGGATGTATAGTTAGAGATTGGCAGGGCGAGAAATTTCTTACCTTGGCAAAACAGTTGCTTGAAGGTACCAACAATGAAGTGAAATTCATGGCCATTATCCATGAGATTACTTTGTGCGAGGATTTAGGCATAAGGAGACTATCTATAGAAGGAGACTCGATGATTGTTGTCAATGCCATTAGATGTGGTGATACACCAAATTGGAAATTGCGGGCGCTGCTAAGCAAGGCTGTGGAATTGCTGTAATATTTTGAACTTTATACTATAAATCATATTTATAGGGAAGGCAGTGGTGCCATTGACACTCTGACAAATGAAGGGGTGGATGGTAAGTAATGCTCCCGCCCATGTGCCACTTGGGACCAAAAAATTTCTACGCCACCTTGGATTCAATGTGGCTAGATTCGGCACATGAGCATTTCGAAATACTACTGATATATGGATGTGATGGTTCTTCTCCTGCGTACCACAACCTAGGATCACATTTTTCCACTAACAGATCTCCTTGTATAGAAATAATTTAAGGCATTAATGCCCCTGATCGTCTCATCTCAGTGTGTCCTTGTATTGGCGTGTTTGGAGTGCCATGTATTGTCGTATTAGCTTGGGACATTGACGGGGATTTCGGTTTGCAACTCATGCGAATGCAGTGCACTATTTTATTTAAGCTCGACTATGTTTCCTGATCTGTAAATTCATCGAAGACAATGGAGACTCCGGTCAGGCTACAAAGCTCAAAGAGGCAAATGGCATTTCTAGGCTTCATCACGAATCACCAAATGCAAAAAAATTGCCTCATCAAGGAAATTTTCTCCCTCGAGACTATGAGAATGGTAATTGGCAGTGATTCTCCATTTCCTCCAATAGACATCGGGTAAATTCTGATATCTCCTTTCGGTTCCTGGCTATATTGCTCGACTTGGAGATCCCAAAGGTGCATTGTTTGCTGCTGTTGAGGCTCATTTTTAAGGTGGATTTCCTCCAAGACGACCTGGTCACGATCATGATGGCTAAATTCCCTGACCCGAAAACATCGAGCGGATGTTTTGTTTGGGGGTGGACGTTGAGCATCAACCCTTCATCTTGAATTTGAACATGTGTGGGCTGGCGCGTCATAGGCACTGGGCTTCTGTTGAAAACAACTACCTCTATCGACGCCTGGGTATGGTTGAGGATAACAGTGTAGTGGATGGTGGAATTTCTTGCCACTATGGAGGAGGGGTGCTTCTACGATGAAGCAAACTGATGAGTTGGGCGTCGTTGGTTTTGTATATGGTCTGTAATTACAGTTCCTCGAGGCATGGTTTTTTGGGTTGGGGCTACAAATTGTGTATTTTGGGGTTGGGGCTGCTAGTAATGGTATACTCTTTTGGCCCTGGTTTGTGAGGGCTTACAACATGTACAATTTTTGAAATCAATACAATTCATGCAACTTTTTTTTTTTTTTTATGAATTTTTTCAGATATCAACTTTAGTTGTGTATTATGAATAAAAAAATAGATATCTTTAATTTTGTTTCCACTTAGGGCCATAAATAAAAAAAATTCTTATATTTATGAATCTCAAATGAGGATAATGTAATGACAAACAAACTTGAGATGTCATCATGCTGCAAAATTAAATCCATAATAATTAGATTAACACAAAATATAAAAGGTATGAGTAACATAAACATGAATAGATTAGAGTGGCATAAGATTTTATGATGTAGCATTAATCATCATTGGAAAATATCATCATTAAAGAAATATAATAGAATAATAATAATCCTGAAATAATATGAAATAACAATATGACATGCTCCATTAGCAATCATAAAAAAGATGCCTTGGCATCCAAGTGTTCTTAAAGAATGCTATGAATATCCTATTGATGCACCTCTAGTACCATACTATTTTCAAAACTTTAGTCTAATACACAAGTGCAAATTGTAACATAAAAAAATTGCATACCCTTGTAATTTCATGTTATGTTTTTGGCTTGTTTCAATGCACATTCCTATAACATGTTTTAAGGGCCATTCTAGTCTCATCCTTAACATTTTCCTCCAACAAAATTCCAAATTTCTTTATTAATTTTAATTCTTCTCAATAACCTAAGACCACGTGCAAGATTTTGAGGGACTTCTCTAGAACACTAGTATGACACACAAATGTTTATAGGATGTGCTAGTGTCCTATTAGCTTCCAAAATTTAAATGTCAACTTCTTATTTAGCTACTTTCTACTACATATTATAATACTTGTCTATCTAAAAATACCTTCAACATTTGAATATGACCCTTCACCTTCCCCATAAACCTTTCGATAAATTAATATTTTGAATCTCTACTCTCTAACACATGAAAATCCTACTCTTGGTTCTCTTGGATGCATTCTATTGATCAAACATCCATTGGTGAAGCTTGTTCAAGCTACATTTTGTTGGATTTCTATTGACAACTCCTTAAGCTCACTTCTCTCTTCTACATCATTCTATCAATATTATTTAATAAGTTATTACAATTCTTATTTTAACAATATTATAGCAATTTATATATCATTTTCTCTTCTACATTTATATTGGAGGACCTATTGGTGACCATCACCACCTTTTATTCAATCTCATACACACCCTAGGGTATTCTTCCCTATAGAACATGGATTAATACTTATAGATTTGATTTATTATCATTATATTTAGTCCTAGATACACATAGAATAATAGCACACACTAGATCAAATCTCTTTTATATTTGATTTCCCATGGAGGTTAAAATACCAAACTAGGGTCTTGACCATTCTTGACAAGCTCCCATGCAGCCCCAACCATTTGTATTGGCCTAGCTATAGGTTTCTCAAGAATCAACTTGCACAATGGTTTTTCTCCTTTCTCCTTCTCCCTCATCTTTTCTATTTTTATTTCAAAATATATAGATTATATTACTTAAATTCTTCATTTCTATATCATGTAGTATCCCTTAGTTTAGTATCTTTATTTCCTGTATTTTCTATTGTGCTTAAGTGAGTTCAAGATATGAGGAAATAGTTGAGTTTTGTAACTTTTTGATGACAATGGTGACTTGGATGAAACCACATAAAAATGAATACAACACATAACATGGATGTTTATGCATCATGATAGTGTCCTAAATAGTGAGCTACATCCTCTAATGCTAATTTTTTTCTTTATGTTATTTCCATATATTTATCTATTTTATCATTTTAGTACATCTATATCCTTTATAATTCTCTCATCATTTCATTTAATCTAATCTATAGGTTAAAAATAGTTTAATTTATTTATTAAAAAAAACTATGATCATAAACTTGAAATAGGAAAAAAGATTATTCTCCTTACTAACCCTTCAAGGAGAATATCACAATAATAAAATCTACACAAATAAGTAGCATTATAGCATGTAAATCTTTTTTAGAAAATAATAAGAATATAAAATGAATAAGAATGAAAAAACCCATATGAAAGGAAGTGGGAGAGATATACCCTAAGAAAATGCATTCATGAAAACCCAACTTCCAAATAAAACATATCCAATGCATTATTCAAAAATGTGATATCTATGGTTATAATGCATTGACATGATATCCATGTGATCTTTAATGGGATCAATACTCATGCTAATTTAATGGAAAATTGGTAAAATAATCCTACAAAATACCTTTTGTGCATCCTTCGTCCTATTCCTCCAATATATATGCATATAGAGGCCTCCAAAACAACCAAAGAATAATACCATGGGCCCAAATAAGGTCCCAAAATATCATAGTATGAATTCTCATGACCCTCACATGCACATGAAGCCATCCTAGAATATAAAATAAATCTTAAATGAAATATTTAACTTCCATTATGAAATTTTTCATATGTAACTCCTAAGCACTCCCCATGGAGCACTAATAATATCACTTGCCTAGCAATAATAGACCTCCTACTCAATACCTCATTGCAATAAATAGTTTTAATTCTTTGAAGTGTAGAATAAAGTCATACACATGCATCCCATTTTCCCATTGCATGAATTTTGGAGACACATACATTATTTACCAATGTAATGAATAATTAAATTACATAGGATCTTAGGATATGCAAGTTGAATACCATACAATAATCCTAAAATTCTTCCACTTTATATTCAAATTGAAACACATAATGGGTTTGAAAAAATAAAATAGCCACCAAGATTATAAGCATGTTAGACCAAATCCTATGTGTTCATGAGATCATTAAGGAAACCTAAAATATTACAAAAGTGGCCACCATCTTGACAACAACATTCTCATCCTCCATCATGCCCAAGCACAAAAGATAAGAAACTGAATCCAAGAACACAATATGAATACCACATAAAAACCATTGTATCATGCCTCAAACTAAGCACATACATTGAATTCCATATCCTTCAAAATAAGACCAAGTATTTATTAAATACTCAAATCAATAGATGGAATAGTAAAAAATGCTATTTTTCTAACACATCCAACTAATAATACCTCAAAAATATGGTAAACGCATCATAAGTAGACATTTTTATGTCAAAATATTCATCCCAATCCAGAATCACAAGTCCTTGTATATTCATTGTCTTAAACAAAGTGTACCTCAATTGGAAATGAACCTCTAAAGACCATTGTACTATATGCCATTGGCACATATACCTCCTTATAAATCCTGCTATATGAGCATTGTCTAACCTAAAACTAATCACATAATTCCTACCAACACCTTTCACAAAAAGGATGTGGTTCATAACCTATATGTTTATAAGTATCAAAGAATTCTCATCAGTATGTAAACCTAGAAATAGAACCACTATAAGATAATTCCTACAAACTAAACTATGTTCTTCCATAACACCAAGTTAAATTTATATTTATGAAAATTAAGATATATGCCTCTAAAAATTCAATTGAAAATCCATCTCAACATCCCAAGGTCAAACACAATAACATCAAAAATTTGAAAGGATATAAAGGTCCACAACTAAAGATTAAACAATCATTACGCAACAAGAGCATATTCTCACGACCACTAAACATCTCTTATACTCTTCAAATAATTTATTAAAATATCATTAATAATAAAGTGATAGATCCACATCACTATCAATGTTCCCACTAAAAATGGTCTTGAGTTTCTATGACACCATGATAAACATCTCCTAACTAGAGATCACACATGCCCCCCACAAATTAAATGTACTCAATTTGACACAAACAACTCCTAAAAGGTAAACCAGAACCATAATCTCCAACCAAGAAGACGGGCCATGAACTATGAAACCACACAAATATCCCACTAGATTATGATCTAGAACTTATCATGACAATACATGTTGTAACGTAGATTTTTTGGAATTTATACCAGAGCTGCATAGATTAAAATGGTTAACTCTAATCTAACAAATAATCTAAATAAAACAACAAAGAACAAAGGAAGTAAACATAATTAAACTAAACAAATCAATTGGAAAGCTCTCACTGAATATGCGTCCACTTCTTCGAATTATCTCGATTGTCCTTCTTCATTTTTTTGTATCGTCATTCTTGCCCTCAGATTTATGTGTTTGATGCAAGCATAACTTCGTCGAATGTCTAAGAAAAACACCAAAGATTAAGTTACTTCTCAAAAGTATAATGATTTCGGGAGGAGGAATAATGATAATGACAGGCCATTTTATAGATTTTGGGTTTTCGAACGATCGACTCAGATTCAAAAGAAAGATCGACAAACAAGATTGATGAATGTCATGCTATGTGAGTTCTATTTCAATTAGAATGTGAGTTAGAAAAGTCTGCAGGATAAAGATTAAATTAGAATGATAACTTAATCTTATGTCAAGACTATTTGAAAATAGAAATAACAAGAGTTCAAGATCTTAATCTTCAGTTAAGAGTCTTCGAAAATAGAAGAAATAGACTTTGAATGACAAAGACAAAGTTAGGACTAGAAGAATAATTCATTCGAATGCAAAAATCAATTAATTAATTAAATAAAGATATTTAATTAATAAACACATTCATGTATATGAGTTAGAACTAGTTAACTGACTAGTTGTGACAAAGAGTCCTCTCGCAGAGATGATCAAATACCGAACCCGAAGATAACTGGTGGATTTAAAATAGATTTTGATTCAGAAGGTGAGTGAATGATTAGTCAATTGAATGACAAAAGAATGTGACATAAAGAATTAATAAATGAATTAAATGTTAATTTAATTCAAAATTTGAAATTGAAATGAATTTAATTAAAATAAATAAAGATAATTTATTCAATTTGACTATTGAAAAGGTGGAATTGAATAATTAAATAATAAATATTTAATTATAGTTGACAAGGTTAAATTGAATAATTAAATAATAAATATTTAATTATAGTTGAAATATGACAAAGGGATAATTAAATGATATTATTTAATTAAGAAGGGAGAATTAATTAGTTAGCGACATAATTAAATAAATATGATTTATTTTATTAATCAAGTTGAATAAAGGGTCATTATGAATTAATGAATTAATTAAAAAGGGGTATTTAATTAATAGGGGAAAGATGTGTTAGAAAGGTAATTAAATAATAAACATTATTTAATCATGACCATGGATAATAGAAAATTATGTCGAAAGTGGTACTCGCAAGCCTAGACCAATTTTCGGTGTCTACAGTTTACCCCTTTTTGATACAATGTCATTTCAGCATTGTGTCAAAGAAAATATGCCTCGATCGTGCCCCAACATGAAACTAGTTAGAGTATGCCCCCTCAGGAAAATTGACAAATTTTTGAAAAAATTCAAAAAAAATCAACAAATATTCCCGATAAGTCAAGTTGTTGACCAAAAATGCTATGGAGTTGACGGAATTGAATTTGGATATGTTATGGACGTGTACGAGTCAATTGAAACTGGAAGTGTAAGCAACCAATAGACAAGGTCAAAAGAAATGCCAGCCAAACCCTAGGTATAAATAGGAATTAGGTTGAAAACCAATTCATTTGCTCCCAGAAGAATTGAAGAATTGAGAAAGTTGCTATGAGCTTAAGACAAAAATGTCTCCAGTTCCCTACACTGTGCATCGCGGTTATCGGATATGGACTTAGAGACGGCAAGCCGACGCAAGACCACCGGTATGTACCCTAAAATGAACCTTTGAAATTTCATTTTGCACGTAGTTTTAGGCATGTAAAATGTAAGTATGCACATGCGGTCTTTCGCGTTCGACACATATGCGTTCGTACACAACACATGTGTCTGCGAAACAATGCATTTGGAAAAATATGCCTAGGTTAATTTAAGCTATTTAGGGATTCAACGCATATGAATTAAAATGCACTGCATTTGTATCTATGAGTCACATATGCATTTAGGGTAGATGCATGTAGGATAATGCACCGCATTTGTTTTCCTAAAACGCAATTGCATTTGTCGGAAAAAGGTTGGGTTTTGTGCAACACATATGAGCTATGTGACGCAAATGCTTGTGATGCAACACATTTGTATGAATGCACCACATATGTTATATTGAGCCACATTTGGCTGGTAAAATTTTCCAAAAAAAAATTCTAAGAAAAATTTGAAAATTTTGACATGTTGGTTGAAATGCAGGTTGTTGTAGATCCGATATATACTCGGGAGACACGTCCCGATACTCTCGAGTTGCGATCTCGGTTAGTCAATGGAGAGACTCATTTACTATGGAGACTCGGACTACAGCATGTGCTTGCTATGCCCATGATTTGGGCAAACAGAGGCATGTTGACTGCGGTCTGTGAGCGATGGCATTCAGAGACGTCATTGTTTCATTTGCCGACTGGGGAGGTGACTATGACCTTGGAGGATGTATATAGGATACTGAGACTTCCTATTAGAGGAGAGTGGGTTATGTATGATACCCAGCGCGGATTTAGTGAGCTCACTAGATACTATGTATTTGATGACATTAGGAGTCTAGGGATAGAGCACTACGAGATCTGATGGAAGGTGTTGGTGGATAGGTACGATAGGATTGACTACATCCTATGCACATTGATAGGGGGGTAGTTCTTCCAGACCGGCGAGGTCATGGTTTTCTTGTCGGGTGGGGCGAGATGTTGGTGGGGATGCTAGAGAGGGAGACTGTGTATGCCTAGGGTCCATGTCTGCTAGGCATGCTATACTTCCATCTACATGACATAGTATATAGAGACGCACAGTTTATGAGCTATGGTACCATGTTGCTCATGGTTTGGGCATGGGATCGCATTGTGGTATTTCATCTGATTGTGACTGTAGAGCGACATGCCATATCTCCATATGTTTTCTGGTATATGGGAAACATCACTCAGAGTCATGTCAGAGATACAGGTTACTGGAGTCATGCACTTGATATATTGGATCAGTTTACTTGGAGGCCATACATGGATTGTGAGAGGTGGTCTGATGAGGATGAGCATTTGACTTACTGTAGGTAGACTCAGTACCTAATTGGGAGGACTATTTCGAGCATTCATATCATTGAGAGACACTTGCCAGAGCGGGTTTTGAGACAGTTTGGGGAGGTTTAAGATGAGCTTAGATGTAGAGAAAATTTTGCTTGTTCATCCAGAGAGTTTCCACACTGGGGGCCTATGATTCCAGTTGCTATTGCGGAGGCAAATATTCAGGCACTAGAACCTGTATAGTGGAGTTGGAGAGATGGAGTAGTGGATCCTGGGACTACAGTCGCGTATGACACATGGTGGGCAGAGCACCGTCCGATTCCGTATATAGATCTGGATCAGCTAGCACCAATAGAGAGATGAGGTACAGGGCTGAGAGGACAGCGTAGAGGGAGAGGTTGTGGTAGAGGTTATGGTAGGGGTGGTGGTAGGGGTGGTGGTGACAATGGAAGAGGTGGTGGTGGTAGGTGAGGATGGAGAGGTCGGAGAGTTGGATAAGTAGGTGGACTATCACCCATTCGAGAGATAGAGGCAGAGGATGTATCAATGGTGGACATTAGAGGTGGAGCAAATGCACAAGTCAGAGATTAGCACGCTGTCAAGGAGGTAGTAGCAGAGGAGAATGCAGAGGTAGAGATTGGTGGAGAGGATCCTACAGAGGAGGAGGAGGCTGATGTGGATATTGATCCTCTTGGTATTCTGGCAGGCTATGGGGAGGATGATATTGAGGAGATACCTATGGAGGAGCAAGAGAGAGAGCTCTGAGATCGGATTGTTGAGGGGAGACGAGATGAGGAGGCTCCTAGAGATAGTGACAGGGAGGCTTAGGAGGAGAGGTTGAGATAGGTCATAGCAGAGCTTGATGCCATGTAGATAGAGAGAGACAGTGCTTTCATGGAGAGAGATCAGGCCATAGCTCAGAGATAGGAGATAGAGTAGTAGTTTATAGAGGTCAGACGCCTTTGCAGTGGAACTTCATCTGATGGTATGGTACATGAGCTAGTCAGATCAATAGAGAGGGCTACTTATTATAGGGATTTATATGAGGCAGTGGTGCCAACAGAGAGACAAGATCCTAGCTTTTCAGAGGTTCACAACTAGATATCACAGAGTAGGAGTTAGACGAGGACACAGAGTACAAAGGGTGTGGTAGGACCACCGAGGACAGGTCTGTATGACAGACCTTCCACCTCACAGAGAGTACCTCTGAGGTAGTTTCCGCCACCTTCACCACGTGACAATAGTGGTAGTGGGACACATTGATACGGTTATATATGTAGACATTGTATTTTGATCAGAGAGCCTACGAGCTCATTTTTATTTATGGATACATTCTGACATTGTACTATGACACGTTATTTTGAGCGATATATATATGATTTTAGCAGCTTCTATATGATATGCAGTTCTATTTTATTGTGATGCATTGCTTCTATATGATTATGTTTCCTAGATAATGTATGTATATATGTTATGAATGGATGTTTCTACATGTGAGTTTATGCAATCTATGATGTTATGGATGATTCTATATGCTTATGATAATGGAATGCAATGTTCTATATGATGTTATTTATATGTGATGGTTTATATGTACCTACAATGTTTACATTATGTATCTAATAAAGATGGAATGCCTATTATGTCATGATTTTTCTATATGCAATGAAGATGTTAATGTTCCCATATGTATGGAATGCAATATAACTATATGAAATGTTTATAGAACATATGCATATGCAGATTATCTAATGTTTTTATTGTGTCATAGGACTTTATCATTATGTTGGACGAGAGAAATGTTAATATGGATGATTATAGGATGTTAGTAAGAAACAAAAAAGGAGGTTGATTTGAAAAAAAGAAATGATCTTTGATATTTTTCCATATTTGTTATGCTTGCAATTTTATCGTCACTAGGCGGGACTAACACAAATAGATAGTACACACCATGATATGAGATAGAGCATGGTGTACAAATTCATCCATCTACGAAAAATAGACAGTCGCAGACAAGGAGTGTCAAAACGCATACTAAGGACAAGATTTCCCCCAGTTGTTTTGTCCTGACAAACCACAAACATCAGACAAATAAAAGACGGATCGTGATACGACATTGCTCCTCTAAATCCTTGATAGGACATGCTTGAGGAAACTAGTAACATGATTCAAAATTCTAAGTTTAAAAGACAATTGACAGACAACAGCCAAATAAAAAGAGTCCTGGGACATCCTTGCTTCTCTAAATCCTTCAAGGGACATCCTTGAGAAAGCTAGTAATAGGACTTATGCACAAACCGATAGTAAGATAAGACAAAATAAGAATATAAAGTCATAAAGCCAAATAAAAGTATTCGCCAAAACTTGATCTTGTGGGATTGTTTGATGTTTGACATAGCAGGATGTGAGGGATGAAACATACCGCATAAGACGTTGAGTCTGGTTTTGACTTGGTGATTATCTGTGTAAGGCATGACAAAGCCTGGTTTTAGAAAGACACATGTCATATAAGACGTTGATGCGACATGCTACATGAGGCTATGACAATTTGATGGTGTCTATTGACAAGAAAGACATATCTTGCTTAGACATAAGTTGATCATTCTGAAAATGTGATTGATATTGACTTGATGACTGTTTTGAGATATTTTCCTTGTTTGATGCATGACTTGTTTTGATTCCTTGACTGATTTGAGTATGTGTGTGTGTACTGACAGTGTATGACTTGAGATGGTATAACCTTAAAGGACTGACCTAACTGACTAAAGACATGCATTTAAGTTGATGATATGCAACGTGTGTGACAGTGAATGTGATAAACCCTATTGGACTAACCTAGTGCGGTCTCGGGGGCTCGTTGATTGATTAGCCTTTCCTACGTTGTACACGCAAAGACCTCGTAGTTCGACACGACCAAATGACTTTGTATGTACAAAGAGTCATGATTTTAAATGTGGGTGATACATGATAAACCTAGACAAACAGACCTAATGCCTCAGGGGCACATCGATTGATGGCCTTGCCTACATCCAGTCATAGAGGCATCGTAGTTTGACTATGTCTACGACTGACTTAACATGACTGACTCTGACTTTGTTTTTGGGATTTTTTGACATGTTTTGATTAATTTTTTTGCATTTTTTAAGTTTTCTATTGTTTTTGGATTTTTTTTAATTTTTTTTAGGACATTTTCCAATGGTGTAATTCTATGTACAAGGTCCTCATGGCATGGAATAAGGATTTTCCCCCAGTCGGGAATAAGACATGTGAGATGGAGTGGGGAATGTGACGGAATAGACTTCGATGTCAATCATTCCAAGCAATGGATAGGACAACCATTTATTATGAGTGATGATGAAAAAGTTTGATTGGAATGATGGTAGATGAAAGAGCGAGTTTGACTACACATGGTGCATGTTTTCAAGGTTTTCACCATGGTACTTATCCATAGCACCATCGAAGTGGTTATCACTATTGGACAGATTATTTCTCTTTACTTTTTTTTTTGTTTGTTTTATTTTTTATTTTTTTATAATTTTTTTGGTGTTACAAAGATGACGCCTGTTTGCCAGGTTTTCATCAAGGTAACCATATTTTTGTTTTTTCATTTTTATTTTTTTTTGTATTTTCTAGATTAAGACACAAATTCTTAGAAGCTATGCATAGAACCTTTTCAAATGCAGGTTGTTGATTGGTGACAAAAGTGGCTCTCCTTCAGCAGTAGAGAGTTGGTACGCTCTTGACCCAAAAACTTTTGTGACAATATAAGGCCCTAACCAGTTAGGTTCAAACTTTCCTGGCTTTTCTCGTTCAACTTGATTCTTGGGATTCTCCATTAAAACCAGGTCACCAATGTCAAAGTGTCTATTGAGAAATTTCCTATTATACCTTTGACGAAGATGATTATGATATGCTTGCAAATGGTCTAGTGCTTTATGTCTTAGTTCATCCAGTAATTCAAGCTCTTGTAGTCTGGATACACGGTATTCTTCATCGTCAATGTGACCTTTCAAGGATACCCTCAGGGAAGGAATTTCAACCTCAATAGGTAAGATAGCTTTAGACCCGAATACTAGGGAGTATGGAGTGGCGCCAATGGGAGTATGGATGCTTGTGCGGTAATCCCATAAGGCGGGATTGAGTTGTAGGTGCCAGTCACAACCAGTGTCATTGACAGTCTTCTTTAGGATTCTAACAATGGTTTCATTAGATGCCTCGGCTTGGCCATTACCTTCTGGGTAATACGAGGTGGAAAAATGGTGTTTGATATGGAACTCTTCACATAAATGGCATACTTCTTGGTTTTTGAATGGGTGGCCATTGTCTGTGATAATGGATTGGGGTACAACATATCGAAAAATGATATAATTTAGGATAAACTTGGATATTTGTGTGTCGGTGATGTAGGTCATGGGAATAGCTTCAATCCATTTGGTGAAGTATTCGGTGGCAGTGATGATGAATTTATGGCCATTAGATGATGGAGGGTGTATCTTACCTATGAGGTCAAGTACCCATTGGGCAAAAGTCCATCGTGATGTAATTGGACGAAGCTCCTATGTTGGTGCTATTATCAAATCTCCATGTATCTAACACTGTCTACATTTCTTTATAAAGACATATGAGTCTTTTTCCATTATAGGCCAATAATAACCTAATCTCATAATCTTATGGGCTAAAGTAGGACCACTCGAATGGGATCCACATATACCCTCGTGCACAGCTCACAAAGTTGTTTGTGCTTCTTCAGCATCAATACATCTCATTAGGGTGTTATCTAAGGTACGTCTATACAGGGTATCTCCGATGATGGTGTACCTAGCTGACTTATGGATAAAGGTTCTGCGTTGGTTATTTGACAGGTCTAGTGGAAAGGTTTGGTCAGTTAGATAGTCGAATATGTCTTTATACCAAGGGGAAGTAGGACCAAAAATCATACACTCCATCGTAGAATCGGGGACATCATAGGCAGGGACCAACAATCGTTCAACCAAAAACTCAAACTTAGGCACGTTGCTCAGAATATCCAATAAGGAACCCACGGTTGCCATAGCATCTACAACCTTGCTCTGAATACGTGGAATTTGTTGAAAGGTAATGTTATCAAAGTACTACTTGAAACTGTTAGCCATGCACTTTTAGGGGGCAAGTTTCTCATCCTTAGTCTCATAATCATCATTTACTTGCCGGACTATTAGTTGAGAATCGCCAAAAACATGTAGACTCTTAATCTTCCACTGAGCTGCCATTCTTAGTCCTGTCACTAAGGCTTCATACTCTGCTATGTTGTTGGTGCAAGGGAAAGCAACCCTGAATGATTTAGGAATAGTATCGACTTGAGGTGTAACAAATAGGATACATGCTCCTGAACCACGATTTGTATATGACCCATCAAAGTATAATTTCCATTCGGTTCTAGTTTCAACTGTGAAGATAAATTCATCAGGAAAATCCACCACTAAAGGATGGTCTGGCTTCATAGGTGCATCTACTAACTGATCTGTAATCACTTGTCCTTTTATAGCCTTCCTCTCCACATATTGGATGTCATACTCACTAATTATCATAACCCATTTAGCCAATCAACCTGTTAATGTTGCTTTACTTAGGAGATATTTGAGGGGATCAATCTTTGCAACCAACATTGTTTGGCGATTTAGCATATAGTGCCAAAGTTTTTGAGTAGCAAGACTACTGCAAGATAGGCACATTTTACGTTGCTGTAATTTAATTCATATCCCACCAAGGTATGATTGATGTAGTAGACTGCTCTCTCATGACCTTGATCATCATTTTATGTGAGAAGAGCTCCTAATGTTGACTGAGTTGCTGAAATGTATAGTATCAAAGGTTTTTTGTCTATAGGTGGCATCAATATTGGTGGTATGAGTAGATAATCCTTGATTTGTTGGAAAGCTTCCTGACATTTAGGTGTCCAGACAAATGGTACTCCTTTCTTGAGTAAATGCTGAAATGGGTGTATTTTGTCTGCTAGTTGTACACTGAAATGCCTGATAGACTGTAATCTTCCCTGTAGTGTTCTTAATTGACCAATGTTGACTGGAGGAGGCATTTTGATGATAGATTTTACCTTCTCTGGATCTACTTCAATGCCTCTTTTGGAAATGATATAACCTAGAAGTTTCCCTGATTTCATTCCAAAGACACATTTCTTTGGATTTAGTCTGACGTTGTAATTCTCTAGCCTCTAGAATATCTTGTCTACAACCTTCAAATGATCTGCCCTTGTTTTTGATTTAGCTATGATGTCATCGACATAATATTCCATGAGAATATGTACAAAGTCATGGAAAATAGTAGTCATTTCCCGCTGATAGGTAGCTCCTGCATTCTTAAGCTCAAAAGGCATAACATTCCAATAGTGTGTGCCCCATTGACACGTGAAAGTTGTCTTGTGTTGGTCTTCAACTGCGATTTTGATTTGGTTATATCCAAAGAAACCATCCATGAGGGATAGCATCTCGTATCCTACTGTAAGATATACTATCATGTCTATGTTGGGCAAAGGGAAGTCATCCTTAGGGAATGCCTTGTTGATGTCCCTAAAGTCTGTGCAAATGCAGATGCCCCCAGTTGGTTTAGTCATTGGTACAAGATTTAAAATCAAATCTGCATAGTCTATGGTTCTTATGAATCCAACATCCAAGAGTTTCTTTAGTTCTGCTTTGACCAGTAGGGCAATTTGTGCATGCATTTTCCTTAACTTTTGTTTGACTGGCTTAATACCTAGCTGTAATGGTAGATGGTGCAATATTAAGTCTGGATCCAACACAGGCATGTCAGCGTATGACCATGCAAATTTTATCTATCTCTTTGTGAAAAAGTCTTGAAACTCTTGTTTTTCTTTCCTTGTCAAAGAGGCTGCAAATTATATCATCCGAGGATTTTCTTTTGTATTTATGTTGACTTCAATAGACTCTTCTATTAGCATCGGTGAATTTTCCTGTACCACTGGGAGAATGTGTAAACCTCTATCCTTGCGTGCCTTAGAGAGGTTTTCACCCTCAGATACGTCCTTTATTTTGATTGTTTCTTAGTCCAAAGGTGCCTTTCAGTTTTCACCGAGGGACTTGTCATTTTTCTTATTTTTATCATTTTTCTCTGTATTCTCACTTTTGTGACTAGAGGTGTAAACAGACTCCCCAAAATACGCTTTATCATCCAAGTCGATGGTAAAACCAGCTTTATGATCCCCTCTAGGTATGCCTTCTCGAAGTCCCATGAACTTAGCTATTGCTTCGTCGTTCTCGAATACATCTAGGATGGGTGTACCTTGTTGATCCCAATCGATAAGTTGGGGATATATGAGATGCATGTCATCATCGGAGTTATCAAAGGTGGAAGCTAACAAGGTGAATATGGAATGGTTGGCATGGTCACATAAGTGTTGAACTAACTCCCTCTTGTTCTTTTTCCTATGGGTAGGTAAACTCTGATATGGGACTATTGCAACGGCTAGGTCATCAGAAGACAGTTCGTCAGGTGCCCAAGATACATGATCAAGGGTTTCCCAATAATAGTTCTTATACCATTCTTCTTTGGTCAAGGACTTCTTATGATGAGGACTAGATGGCTTTGCTACAAGTTTTATCATTTGGTCCAATTCTCCAAATAGATTATCTAGGTTCATGGTACTGGTAGAGGAAAGGGAATCCCATTCACAATCGCTTGAGTCAGGAGATTCATCGTAAACTAGGGGAAGTGGTTCATGAGATATCTCGATGTTTGCATAAGCACTCACTTCCTCTTGAAATAGTGACGAAGTACTAGGAAAACCAATTCTAAGCGGTTGAAACCCTAGCCCTAGGTATTTCGATCATGGCAAGAGAATGATCAGTTCCATCCTTCCATTTTGATTTAGTCCTAACCCATTATGCTCGTCATAGCCTTCGCTTTGCATTATCCTAAAGCCTTTTCCATAGTGATCATTAGCTATTTGACTAGACGATAAGGGGTTCTCATTGTCTTCCTGGTACAACCAGGAGGTAATATCACCTTGATCCATAATTTCTTCACTTAACTCTCCCCATTTGGTCAATGTCATTGTAGGGGGAACATGAAATGTGACTACAGATTGTCTTCTATTCGGCATGGGTAGAGCATATGCCTTAGGTAGAATCAGTTGATGGACACAGTAGGATGCCTTCATATAATATTCTCCATAGCCCTTGTCTTGGATCTCGACCTTAGGAGTGGATGATGGTGGTTTTAATGAAATGGACTTGATGAGTTGTGATGGGTCAACGTATAGGGATAAAGTGTATGATGAAGCTTCTTGATTAACAGGAACCTATCATTGTGGAATTTCCCTTAGGCTTGTACAATATTGAAAAGGATCTGGATCACCATCGATCATGATCTTAGTGCCATTATATGGGAGTTTAAGACATTGGTGATATGTGGAAGGTACGGCTTTCATTGCGTGTATCCAAGGTCTACCTAACAACAAGTTATACGGAAGGGTGAGATCCAAGACTTGGAAGCTGGTGTTCATAATTGTTGGGCCAATTCTGATAGGGAGTGTAACAACTCCTTTGGATGATCTTTCCTCATCATCATAAGACTTGATGAATATACTCTTAGGGGTGTCTACACATTCTTCTGAGAATCCTAATGCCTTAACCAATTTTAGGGTACACAGGTTCAAACCTGCTCCTTTGTCTACCAACACTCGTTTGACTTTGGTTTTATGGACTAGGACTTCAAGATGTAATGGGTCATTATGATTGGTCTTTTCGGTTGAGTAGTCTTGTTGAGAAAAGGTGGCATGATGTGAGTTGGTTAAATATCCCACCATTTCTTCAAAACGATTGACATCTAAGTCTATAGGAACAGTCATGTTCTGTAAAGCTTTGTCGAGAATGGCGCGATGCTTAGGTGATAAAGTTAACAGTTCCAAAATGGATATCTATGTTGGGGTTTTGCTCAGTTGATCAATGAGATTGTATCTAGACTTGGAAGACTATGGGGGTGGCTCATAAGAAGGACCTGGAAGAGTTATCTTAGTTATACATGTGTTTATAACACATTCAGGATGCTTCTTAATAGTGATGGTATGGACATTTTCATTTGCAGCTCAGAGGTGATTTATGATAGTTCCTTTACCATAGTCATACTTGGTGTTGGCATAATTGGCTAATGGAGTATTCTTGGTTCTCGAACTGGAGGCTTTTCCTTTTGTGTGGTCATGTGATGGGTTTTTGAAAACCTTGTGATCACTGTTCTTGGTATTTTTCTGCCCATTGACCTCTATGGTTCCGTTTTCAAAAAAATCTTGTATAATATTCTTCAGTTGTCGACATTGTTGTAGGTTGTGTCCTTTTGTTCGATGGTAGTCACAATATGCGTTATCACCCAACCATGATGGTTTAAACTATCCAGGATCATACTCTTGTGGTTTCAAAGGTTTAATAAGATCGTTTTTAATTAGCTCTTTGAAAATTGTCTCGATTGGTTGCCCCAAAGGGGTAAATTCACGTGTAGGAAATCTCCTTTTTGGTCATCGTTGTTGTGAATTTTGGACAAAATTTGCTATTTGATCTGAACTATTCATCATGTCCTGATTGGGATTGTTACCTATAAGTGTGATAACTGGTCCTATATGTATGGTCTTAGCATCGACAATGCCGTCATTTGTAACATTTTTGTTTCTAGACCAAAATTTGTTTCTATCATTTGGAACGTTTTGATGTTGAACAACTGGGTTTCTACCTGGTACTTTAATTTCTCCTTTGTCAATAAGGCCTTTTTCAAGGATGATGCCCTTTTGTACCAAGTCTAGGAATGATGTGCAACAGTGTACCCTTAGGTCACCTCTTAGTTTTGGATTGATATTTTCAAGGAATATCGTGACCTTTTTTTTTTTGGAATTTCAACTGGAATTTCAAAGTGGTGAAAGTTTCGCCGTCTTCTTGTGTTGTGTGACACAAGGTAGTTATTATTACTTCATTGTCTATGTTAAAGGCAAAGTGTTTGACAAACTTCTCAGCTAATTCACCCCAAGATTGTATGCGATATGGTAATTTAGAGAACCATTCCAGTGTTATCCCAACAAGGGTTCGCGGAAATAGTCTCATCAAGTATGTGGGTTCATATGATATGTCCATGTATGTAGTTAAGAATTCTCTAATGTGTTCCAAAGGGTTCTTCCTCCCATTATACTTAGGCAAATTCAATATAATGTATCCATGGGGGAAGGGTGTCATGTATAACGCTTTGTCGAAAGGACATGGACATAGATCTTGCGCTGAGATAGTTCGTTTACCTGACATAAACATGTTGTCCATCTATTGTTGAAGCATTTGCATTTGGTTTTAGAGAACATCTACTTGTGTCAAGGACATGTTGTTTGTGTTGTCTGGATCAATGTAGGTGTTCTGAAATGTTGTGTTCTGTGATGGGTTGTGATTTGGCGAGGGAATATATCCCGTTAGAATGTTCTGATTCGGCGTGGGGATATTTCTTGTCTGAATGTTCTGATTTGGTTTAGGAATATTTCCCGTCTAAATGTTTTGGTTTGGTATAAGAATATTCATGCCAACTTTGGATCTCTTACCAGTAGTGTTGGTGCCAAAGGTGTTTGATGAAGTTGCACCTGCAGTAAATTGTAAACCTTGTGTTATGTTGAAAGCGGTTGTGTTTACAATTGATGATGTTTGAGTTGGTATGTTAGTTGGTATTGCTGCGGTGATTTGGGGAATAGAAACACTTGACGTGATGGTTTACGTTGGTTGAGTAGATATAGTTTTCAAGGTATGAACATCAAATCCTAGTGGTAGTGTGGCACCTTCTACTAGAAATTTTGCTAGATATCATTGGGGATCATTTGCCAAACACTCATCCATAAAGGATGCAAACTCAGGATCTTGTACTACAGCTTCTATGTCTTCGATTAAAATTTGACCATTTGCGTCTCTAGTGACATGTTTTTCAAGTAAAGGTTTGTGTGGTTTCTCTTTCCATGATGGTTGACTTCCAAAAGGATTGAAAAATTCATTAGGGTATGACATTTTTTTATGTTTCTTTTGAGACCTTGTTTCGACCATGAAAATTTGCTCAAAATGGGGTAATGCAAACTATGTCTAAAACTAATATGTCTTATTTCTATGTTTTTGGATTTTCTGAATATGAAGGATGGTGCTAAAGATTTCTAAAATGTTGTATACGAAGATGATGTATGCTAGGACAGACAATATGCAAAATCTTGAGTAGACTATGACGGTAAATGATTATAAGATGGGTATAACCTACCACCTATGGAGTAAATGCATGCAATGATTTGAGTTGACCAAGGAACCTGATTGTAGGACAAAGACAGTTGACAAGGTGAATTTCCCAAACTAGACTGTTGAGCTGGAAAGATTCACAAATAGGACTAAAGTGACTAGGTTCAATGATTGTGACAAATCGGAACATGAACGTATCCAATGATGAGAAAAGTTATCTATTCTGCGATATGCAATTTCCTAGGAAGTATCTATATGCATGCAACTTAGGATGACTATGATTAGGACATCTATGACACCTAATTATGCAAGGTTTTTGAGAAAAAAATTTCAGTTTCTATCCAAGGTTGATCTTAAGAAATAGAAGCGAAAATGACAGTTATGCTTTCAGACTCAGTTTGCAATTTTCTCAGTTTCTGTTGACAGTCAAATGCGGTTCACCTATCAGATGCAGTTCTATGTTTGACAAATGCAGTTTATCATGCACATGCGGTGATTTGACTAAAAAGAGGTTTCGAATGTCGACTAGTGATTTTGACTTGTGACAGATGCGGTTTATGTTTTGACAGATGCGACTCACGGTAACAGTTACAACTTGGAATATGGATTATGTGAACCTAAACTTGTTGAGAGAGAGTTGTGGTTTTTTGTTTGACAGATGCGGCTTTCGTATACATATGCGACTCAAAAATTGATAGTTGCGGCTCATAATATCTAAACTGTGTAAAAGTGGACTTTTTGACAGACACATGCGACGTTCACCCTAACAATTGTGACTCGCTAAGACAGATGCGGTGTTAAAAATGGCAGTTGCGACTCAATTTGACAGTTGTGATTTTTTCTGAAGATTGTGTTTTTTTTTTACTAACTCTGTTTGATGATCAAGTGTTTTGATGAATACAACAAAAAAAAATCACATAAATCAATGTGTTTTCAGTTTGTAGTGATAGATTTGTTAAAACCAGAGAAAATTTACAACCTAGGCTTTTTGGACAATATTTACTGAGTTCTTACTTGGATAAATCCAGCTATGCATATTCAAGGCGGATGACTAGTAGCTTGACCCCACTGGCTCCCCTCCACGACACTCACTTATACGGGGCAACCAAGCTATTGTACCCATGAAACTCCCATGGCATACATCTCATCTCCACACATGAACTGTAAGAATGTAAGATGGCTTTACAGGTCCGAACCTACTGCACCAACAAATAGGTAGGATTTTGGCAAAACTACAACATGGTTTTTAGTAAGGGCATTTCATTTGTGGGGCACCATCCAGTACAGCGAGAGACCATTTATGCCCTTCTCGTTGGAACAGTGAGAGTGATTTTTGGGGTTTCTCCCAGAAATCCATTTTTATATATTGGGTGGAAGTCGCTGGCTAAAGCGTGTTACCGGTCTAAGTCGTCTTGGGGTGAGTACTTTTTCCCACCAAGACAGGCCCAAGTTCTAGAGTCAGTAACTGTTTCTCTTACACCCAGGATCGCATGACTACACAAGGGGAGAGGATACTTTGATATACCAAATCGTAAAGGGTTACAAAATGTGCTTTCGCACTAGACAAAGCAAACACTGATTCTTTTTAATCCAAATGACAATGATTTATCTTCCAAACATAAAATTTTTTAAATAAAACAAAGTCATTAGGTCTTGCATGCAAACTGATCAGTAGTTTGTTTTTGTATCTTCGGCTTTCGTCCTGCAGAAAATATTGGTTTTTGGTTTTATTTGGTCTTCAATGCTTTGTCCTGCAAAAACTAAGTTATTCCTCTAAACAAAGTTGCAAACAAACATTAGCGAAAAATGAAATAACACAAAAAATGAAAATGAAAACGCAAATGTACGGAAGTGAATAAAAAGTAAAAAAATCAATTACCAGGCAGATGTGGCTTTTCGGGCCATAGATGCAGCTCGATTGTTGATAGGCGGATGTAGTTCATGTTGACAGTCGGACGAGGCACAAAATGTTGATAGGCGGATGTGGTGCAGAATGGTAGATACGTCGCGAGATGGAGCAGATGCGGCTCGCGAATATGGATGCATTGTTTATTTGAACAGATGTGGTGTGTCGTACGATTCCTGCAAAATAAAAGACGAAAAAACAAAAAGATGTTGCGCGAATTTGAAGCGTGTTCAGGTTGGGTTCACCAAATGTAACGTAGATTTTTTGGAATTTATACTAGGGCTGCATAGATTAAAATGGTTAACTCTAATCTAACAAATAATCTAAATAAAACAACAAAGAACAAAGGAAGTAAACATAATTAAACTAAACAAATCAATTGGAAAGATCTCACCGAATATGCGTCCACTTCTTCGAATTATCTCGATTGTCCTTCTTCATTTTGCTGTATCGTCATTCTTGCCCTCAGATTTCTGTGTTTGATGCAAGCATAACTTCGTCAAATGTCTAAGCAAAACATCGAAGATTAAATTTCTTCTCAAAAGTATAATGATTTCGGGAGGAAGAATAATGATAATGACAAGCCATTTTATAGATTTTGGGTTTTCGAACGATCGGCTCAGATTCAAAAGAGAGATCGACAGACGAGATTGATGAATGTCATGCGATGTGAGTTCTGTGTCAGTTAGAACGTGAGTTAGAAAATTTTGCAAGATAAAGATTAAATTAGAACGATAACTTAATCTTGTGTCAAGACTATTCGAAAATAGAAGGAACAAGAGTTCAAGATCTTAATCTTCAGTTAAGAGTCTTCGAAAATAGAAGAAATAGACTTTGAATGTCAAAGACAAAGTTAGAACTCGAAGAATAATTCATTCGAATGCAAACATGAATTAATTAATTAAATAAACGCATTCATGCATATGAGTTAGAACTAGTTAACTGACTAATTAAATAAACGCATTCATGCATATGAGTTAGAACTAGTTAACTGACTAGTTGTGACAGAGAGTCCTCTCGCAGAGACGATCAGATACCGAACCCGGAGATAACTGGCGGATTTAAAATAGATCTTGAGTCAGAAGGTGAGTGAATGATTAGTCAACTGAATGACAAAAGAATGTGACATAAAGAATTAATAAATGAATTAAATGTTAATTTAATTCAACATTTGAAATTGAAATGAATTTAATTAAATAAATAAAGATAATTTATTCAATTTGACTGTTGAAAAGGTGGAATTGAATAATTAAATAATAAATATTTAATTATAGTTGACAAGGTTAAATTGAATAATTAAATAATAAATATTTAATTATAGTTGAAATATGACAAAGGGATAACTAAATAATAAATTATTTAATTAAGAAGGAAGAATTAATTAGTTAGCGACATAATTAAATAAATATGATTTATTTAATTAATCAAGTTGAATAAAGGGTCATTATGAATTAATGAATTAATTAAAAAGGGGTATTTAATTAATAGAGGAAAGATGTGTTAGAAAGGTAATTAAATAATAAACATTATTTAATCATGACCATGGATAATAAAAAATTATGTCGAAAGTGGTACTCGCAGGCCTAGACCAATTTTCGGTGTCTACACATGCAACTACTGAAAGTTTGAAAACATAATTGCAAGGACCCAAAGAATTGCTACATATATGCTACAAGCATCCCAATGTATTATAATAAGAGTCACATATAATCCAAACACCCATCTCTCTACCTCACAACAATAAACATACCAATGCACCATGATTATTTAAAATTGCTAACTAAATATAATTTGCATCCCATGGAATCCACCAAGAAAACCCTACTACGACAAGACACCAACAACACATACAAGATATACGCGTTTAGATATCTCACATATAATTTCTCCATGCAATATGTGGGTATAGACAACCCAAAAATAGGCATAAAAATGGAATCCAAAGGTGACAAGAAAATATTAGCTAGTTATCTAACTAAGAACAAGGAAGCTACAAATCACATAGATCTCAAACAATGCAACACACACATTCAACATGTCACATTAGTAACATATAAAATAAAGAAAACCAAATATAACATGTAAATTATTCATGACTAGCATTGTATCAAGCCTACTTACTACAACTCCATAATAGAGTAACCATAGTTTATGACAATTGTATAAATTTTATAATGCATTCATGTTTGTTGAGAAGATTTTTTTTTTAAATGGTAAAAAATGCACATCGATCCCGTGATTCTAGACCCACATTCTCTATTTTACCTTGTAATTTGTGTGTTTAATAACATACAAACACACTTTTCATGGTTTTGACAAAATATCAATCATTGTTTATCAATTCCACCACCTTTTCTTGTTTTACTCGTGTATAAGAACTAAATTACATGTTTTTAGATTGAATATGATAGTATGAACTAATATTTTCATGTTTTGAGTTTGAATTCGATAACATATCATTTTTTTTAGATTTTGTACTAGTTCTACTATATTGTTATAGAATTGAATGTTATACCAAGGAAGTTGATGAAAAACTCAATTTTTTGAGGAGTGTTAATCTGAAAATTAATGAGAGAACATTGTGCAATTGATAAATTGAATCCCAAAGTTCAAGGTATGTCATCTATGCCTTTCTACCTTTTTTTTCATGCCCCCTTCTAATCATAGATCATGTGCTACATATCCTAGTGCTAATTCACTTCATTGCAACCCAATTATTAACCCTTACATGGTTCATATCCCTTCACCTTCCAATAATTTTTATGTTGTTACTAATTTATTTAATTCTCGTGACTTTTTTTATCATTTAAAAAAAAATATAGAATGCCTATAAATATATTAATAAACTATAATAGATAATTGCATAGATTGTATAACTATAAATCTGAAGAGATATAAGAAACTTGACCAACCCAACTACCCAAAAAACATACAATATCTGCTTTATCCCATATACAAGCTTACTGCTTCCCATTCCCATACATTCAAAAACCAACCATTATCTCCCCCTAATCAGACTAGAAATATGACACAAAGTAAGTCCGAGATACTATCCCAAAGATTTATGCACGTTACAAAATATTTAACTAGAAGTTCTAACTTTAAATCCCATACTGAATACAAAATTAGATTTAAACAAAATAGTATTCCTCCATCTGATCCACTGGCACCTCATTCTCGTCCTGTTGCTCATCCAAATTGACCAAGAAGCATTATATTCAGATTGAGATCCATATTATTTACATGGAAAGCATGACCCTCAACTTGTCTGTGTGAAGATACATCTTGGCCCAAGATTCACGAATCAGTATTAACTCGGCGAACTTCTTGATCAGCAACACCTTGAATGTCAACCCCTTCTGGAACAACACTCTCTTGTCCAATCTCTATCTCTTTTTTCTTGGTGACAACAATCTCTAGCGGGTCGTGCTCATGAATGAGTAGAACTAGGATTGCATTCACTCTGACCTAAATCCTTTCAGCAAGCTCATATTCAACTTTCTCCTCAAATTTCTTCAGGGCACGCAACATGTAATTTGAATTTTTTTATCATTACACTCACTTAGCCAAGCTAATATAAATCAAAATCATAAAATTATTTCCCAACTATAAGATTTGAACTGTGTTATCAACCTTACAAGTGGACCTAGATCTTTAAATTCTCATTGATGCATTAGGTAGTAATTTGATTACAAACTCATCTATGTTATTATCCATCATCCTAAATCCTATGATGGACTAAGTGAGCTAGAGACCCCCTTAACCACTTTTATTTGGAGGGTTTTGTACATATATTTGATCATTATAGATCAAATATTAAAAAAATGGTGAGGATTTTGAGAAATTTATAAGAAGAAAAAGTTCTTAAAATAAGTTCTAAGGAATCATCATATAAATTTTTAGGCTATTCTAACATATTGGACTAGGCCATGACATTTTCAGACATTACCACAAAATAGGGCTCTAGGAGAGGATATTGTCACCAAGTAGGATGCTACTTATTTAAATTATCATATCCTTTCAAATATTTACACTTATATGTCTGTAATAGGTGTCTAATAGTTCTCAAAACTTAGATCAATTGATACAAGATTAGAAAACCAAGTGCGATATTTTTTTTTATCTATTTTTCATCAATTCTCTCATAGTTAAGTATAGTACAGTTTTTCTATTAGTTTCACTTCCATTTCTATATATAATAGGAACTAACTTTGGAAAAGTATCTATATATATTCATCATGTCCTCCTTAATTTTTTTTACACCTATACCATTCTAAATTGGGTGAAATCATTCATCTTTCTCTATTTTTAAGATACCATGAAACCTTGTAGAAATACTAAGAGGAAAATTAGTTTCTTTGGAGACAAGGAAATTATTGGTGGAATTTAAATGATAATAAAGAGTGATGGGAACCTTAGATCTTTGTGAAGTGATAGCCTATTGAGTGTACCTAGATCTATACCTTCCTTTATTGATATGTGTCTTCCTATGTTGCATGATGTAGAGTTTCTCAAAGTCTTCCTTAATTAATTTTGACCTTGTGATAATTGATCACTTCTCTACCTTGGAAATAGAATCAATACAAAGAAACATAAACTTAACAAAGATTCTAGGCCCTCCTTCTACCTCCAATATTTTTATGGGTAATTTGACATGTCCATTAACTCAATTAAAGTATTAAGTGTAATTCACATCTCTTCTAAGGATATTAAATATCCTTTACATTAATATGGCCACATCATTGTCATGCAAGATAATTAATGGACATTATAATATTCTATTTCAAGGGGACTATAATTTTATTTTTTTAAATGTGGTTAGTGAAACAGAGAAAAAAGGGGTGTAAGGTAAGGTGTAGAATGATCTAAGAGTTTAAACACACCTACCCTTCATTAGAAAAAGAGATATCCCAAGGATAGGATTGAATTTCAACCTTGGGGTGAGTCAACCCTATTAGGAAGGTATGTTGTTTTCTTATGAAAAAAATGATTGATTGGCACTTTTGGGAGATAAATTAAAATGCAGTAACTAACTAAATTGCATGACCTAACACTTGAAATTTAAAATATTATGATAACAGAAACGGAAACAGATTTTTAGGCAGATCTAAGAAGGGGAGAATGGTGTGCACCTAGCTTGAAAAGAAAGTTCTGAGCTTTGTAGAAAGACTAGTTCACCCTAGGGTGAATGGTCCTAGTGTAGGGGTCCAAAATCTGATTTTGCAGTCCTTAGATCTCAGATATAAGCTTTTGATTTATCCAGGTTTGACTGTCGAAAAGTTGAAAATAAAATAGGTAGGCAAGTTTTTGTAGCTTGACAACAATAATGACAATTTTGACAACTTTTCAAAATTGCTCCTTTGATCAATCTTCAGTCCCTTTTCACCCGTAAATATGCACATACAAAGAGTGGAGAATTTTATTTTTTTTGGTGAATGGGGGTTTTCCTTGATCAATCCCATGTTGGTAATTAAACCTTGATATTGAAATGATGATAAATGGAAGGAATTGATGAATGAACAAAGCTATGCTATAACTCACCAAACCCTTATGGTTGCCCTTAGAGGATTGAAGTCCAACATATCACTCTACGGATTGGATCTTGCATGAATTGTCTTGATCGATTGATTGATTTGATGCTTGAATACTTGCTTGGAACCTACACCACAAAGTTAGCTCCAAAGATGAAATGAACAAACACGAACTTTGACATGATGATGTGATCTTGATTTTTTTTGTAGATAACTGGTAAATATGATGTTCAATGCTCTTGACAATAATATTTTCTACAGGATTGTTTTCATAAAGTGTGTTCTAATGCTGAGCCTTGATTTGATAAAATAATTATGTATTTATAGGTGTTTATCTAATTTCCTAAAAATTATATTCTAAAAGCCTACATTTGAAACTTGAATTTGAATCATTAAAATGTCAAAAATATATGGGTGAAGCCACAACAGTGGTTTACAATTCCAGTGAGGAAGGAAAACTCACAAAAATGACCCCATGGCAAAATTTTACATTTTGGGGGTTCAAACGAACTAGATGGTTCACATGAACCAAAAAAGGGTTCGCTCGAACCAAGGTTCGAGAAGACCCATTAATTACATGCATGGAAAAAGATCCGCATGAAAACCCCTTCTGGGGAGGGGGTTCGAGCGAACCCCCTGTTTCCCAGATGTTTGAAAAAAATCACAAAAAAACCCTAAATTTTTGCACTTTGGAGCTCAATTTGAACATAAAAATGGCAAAGACTTCACAAGCCCAACTAGAATCAGGTAGTCCTTGGAACAATCTATCCAACGAATATAATTTTGATATGTTTTGGTTTTATTATGTATTTGTTTTTTTAGTTTTATTAAATATAGGTTTTTCAACGAAAATGAAGGTTTGTGTTCTACACATGTGGAAAAATAGTAGATTATCAAAACAAAAATTTGAAAAATATGAGTGCACCAAATATTGAAGTCTTTGATCCAACACAAAAAAAATTGAATTTCGATATATACAAAAAACGTTACGCATTATACGGTCGTGCTATGTCTGAATTGTAATTGGTTTGACTTCGAAACTTGATTATAGAAAAAATATTCAATAAAAACTATCTAACCAAGTGGAAGCACTAGATATTGGAGTCACAAATCTAAATTTGAAAGAATTAGAATTTTATCCTTCACGGAAAAAATGTTATGCATTATACGGTGTGCATCACTTTTTTAAAATGTTGTTTTTTGAAAAAAAAAAACCAGTTTTCGTGGGAGATGGACAAAGAAGTGCAATCTAATTCCAAAAATTTTGAAAAAAATATTTTTAAAATCTACAAACAAAATGTGATGAGACTCTAGCTTTCATCATCTTCAAATTCCTCATGGTTTAGCCGCTATAGGTGCCCGAATGTGAAGATTTAGTTAAAAATAATAATTTCAGTGTTCAGTTTGGCCAAAAATTGTAAACCACTATTGTGGGATCACCCATATTAAAATTTGGGTCCTAGCACTTAAAGGGGATCTTAGGTGAATGGGTCATAAGACCTAAGTCTAAGAAACTCAATTCCCAAGCTGTTTAAATTAATTATGGAATTTGTTTAATATAGGTTTCCCTTTCAGAAAATGGGAATAATAAGGCATTGGAATGCATAATTTAGGTAATTAGATGCTTACTTAAGTTTAATTAATTAAGGGGATGCAAACATAGTGTGAAATTTTCAAGGTGTAAAATTTTCTACACTACATTTAGCCCCCACTTTAGTGAGAGTATGAGCCTACGCTCAAACTCACACTAAAGTAGACAAATAAGTCAAGAGAGGTCTAATTGTACAATTGTTAGAAAGATGAGATGACAAGGATCAAGGAGGATTATCAAGCCCCTAGGATCAAAGATCCTATGGTAAACCAAAAAAGGCACAAATAGACACATGCATGCAGTAGCAACACAAGATACATAATCATGCAATGTCAAAATTAATGAAAAAAATGAAGGGGTGGATCAAGCTTCGACTGTTTGTACAAAAGGTATGGATCAAGCCTAGGCTATTTGTCCAATAATATGCTCACAAGGGCTAATGTATTATGATATACACTAGGTGATCCCCAAGGCAATATGAGAAACACACAATGGTCTAGTGCAATCCGATATACACTAGGTGTGCACCCATACAAAGGTGGAAGATGGGAAAGTCGTGCTAGGTATACAAGCTCTGATCCATCAGCCATACCAAAATCTATACTCCCTAATAACTTTGATATGGTGTCACACAAGATTGTCATAGGTTTCACAAGGCATCACTAGCAAGCAAGTTATGTTATTCTTGGTGGCCAATATTTAGTTTAGGATAGTCAAAGGGGTTTTGCTTAATTCATGAAAGTTCTCACTTTAGGGAACATCACACTTGATATCACCACCAAGAGAAGACTAGCCAAGGGATAAAAGATTCACACCTTAGGGAATGCAAACCATAGCATTACCACTAAGAGGAATTCCATATGCCAAGAAAGGTCACACTCTTGAAGGACATCAAACCCAATGTCACCATCAAGAAGACACATCACATGAATTGAGAAGAATACACTTTAAATAAATTCATGTCATTAAGCAAGCAATGAGTGGGAGGCATAATGCCCCCCACTTTAAAGAAATTGCTAAATGCCATGATGTGAGAAATTAATTTAAAGTAGAAGATGATAAATGCCAATATATGAGAGCTTATTTGGAAAACCCTATTCCAAACATATGTTTCTGAATGAATTTGTGTCATGGAAAGGAGGTTCCCCCCATATGCAATCCTAAGATAACACATAAGGGATCCACAAATTTAGGGTCAGAGTATGTCTTTGCTATAGTGATATAATAGAGCTTGGAATCATCATCATTCCCCAAATATCTTATGGAGCAACAAACATAAAGGAGGAAAGAAACATAGAGAGATAGAAGAGAAAAAATCCTTTAGGGTCAACATGGAGGAGACCTAAATGTCTCAATACTTTGCATTGTCCCCAAAAGGAAAACACAAGAAAAGGACAATGGTTACGACATATAGAAGAATGTAGATACAAATAGAATAATTTCACGATAGATTCACTTCCTTTGTATCGTTGCACCAATAGAGTGACAAGGGTCATCCAAAGTAGGCTCACAAAAATAAAGACACGCCAAGCAGCACAATACGAGGGATCACATTATGCACATGCAATCACCCAAAGAATAGACATAAAGTTAGTATGACACATGTGATCCAACCTAAAGCAATTTTATTGCATCCCAATCTTGTTCATCATATACAGAAATCGTATAAGTAGCCAAAGGGGAAACAAGTGTCATACTAGGAAAAGGCTATCTAACCTCTTGCCCACCCCAAAAGGTAGGACAAGGATGAGCTGAGATGGGTGATGAGAATGCGCTCCTGGCAATATAGAAATAATTTTCATGAAATATAATACATGTAATAGTGAGTATGTTATGATTCTACAACTATCACATGGCAAGGAGCAAAGTCTGTGCATTCTATCCAATTACATAAATAATATCATTTTCATAAATCAGTTTATCTAAAGCATGATATTCATCAGTAAGATGACCAAGAGTTCTATGAAATGTACAGTAATTCATGTTTGTAGCTTTTTCCTTCTTTTTTTTCATTGATAGGTGGTAGTGTAATCAATCCTAGACAAAGAAGTTGATCCTTTTTTATTTAGTTTTTGTTATAGTATGTAAAAATGGTAACTTCTTGAGTTTGTAGGGCTTGGGTTTCTTACTTGATTGGGCCACTCATTGAGGTGGAGGTGGGGGAGGAGGATCTTCATACCCTAGTGGACCTTGGTATCTTTTGATGGTTGTTGTTCTAGAAATTAATGGATTTCATGTTCTTTGGTTATGTCACATCCTTGTTTGTTTAATATTTTAAATCCTTGGCCATAACTCTCTTCTAAGTTGATAGGTGTGTTGGTAACTCGATGATCATAGGATAGAAGAATATCACTATTTTCCTTGTTAACAAGTTATTTCATGATTGATGGTTGAGGCTTGCTTTGTGTTTCAATTTTAGGATGCAAAAGGTTGAACATATCAAGTGATGGGATGATAGGAGGTGTTGGTTGTTGCATGGATGGATAGAAGGATGTGTTGTTCTCAAGGCTACATAAGGAGTCTTGTATGAATTGTTGCATGCTATCTTCATCTTGGCCTAAGATGTCTACCTCATGGGGACATTCATTAGGAGGTGAAGGTTCATGAGTGTTATCGATTGCATTAGGATCATCTCCAAATATACAACTGGAAACATCAACCAAATATCTTAAGTACATTGATATGTTTCCAAAATGCGTATCCATAATGAAGTTTGATGTAATGTTTCAGGTTTTTTATATAAGGATTTACTAATTTTAGAATGCAAAAACCTAAAAGTGATGTCTTTTAAAATGAAATTTTTTAGTTTGAACCATGTACTTGTTTTGAATAATTTATGTGAATGCAAACAACAATGAAAAACTACAATTTTAGAAAATAAACTGAGATATGCAAAAAAAAATATATAAAGCAAACAGAGACAAATTTATACCCAAAATTTTGGAAAATGACCTGTACAAGGACAAATTCACCCTAGGGAAAATGGGTCTTTACATAAGGGTTTGAAAAATTACAGTCTGAGTTTTTGAGTTAATGTTTAAGGTCTTTGTTTTAGGTTGCAGATAGATTCTTTTGGTTACAGATTTCTAGAATTTTATAATTAGATGCAAATGCAATTTGATGACAAACAACAAGCAAAATGACAACTTTTTTATGTAATTTTGGTTGAATTTTCTGATGTAAATGATTGAAAGACACTAATATGCAGACTAATATGTAAAACAAATACAAGATGTATGTAATATTTTTGGATTTTTGTGATTTTAAGGGATGCAAAATGCAATTTTGAAACCCTAAATGAGATGCAAGACTAACTAATGCAAATCCTAGATATAGGTTTTGAAAGACTTCCAAATCAAAATTTATGATGTACAATGTCGAGCTCACCAAAATGAAAGAAAGAAAAAAGGGGTGTGAGATAAGGTGTAGAATGATCTAAGAGGTTAAACACACCTACCCTTCTCCTTCTCCTATTTTCATTAGAAAAAGAAATCTCCCAAGGATAGGATTGAATTTCAACCTTGAAGTGAGTCAACCCTATTAGGAAGGTCTATTATTTTCTTATGACAAAAATGATTAATTGGAACTTTTGGGAGATGAATTAAAATGCATTAAATAACTAAAAATTGCATGACCTAACACTTGAAATGCAGAATATTATGATAACAAAAATGGAAACAATAATTTCAGGAAGATCTAAGAAGGGCAGAATGGTGTGTACCTGGCCTAAAAAGCAAGGTATGAGCTCTGTAGCAGGATTGGTTCACCCAAGTGAATGGGTCCTAGTGCAGGGGTCCAAAATCTAATTTTGAGGTCCTTAGATCTCAGATCTAAGCTTCTGATTTCTCCAAGTTTGATTGTCAAAAAGCTAGAGGGTCATCCCATAATAATGGGTTATACTTTTTGGCCAAACTTGACATTGAAATCAACATTTTCAGAAAAAACTTGACTTTATGACACCTATAGTAGGTAAACTGTTAGGAATTTGAAAATTATGTAAACTACTGGTTTGTGAGATTTTTTCTGTAGATTTTAAATGTATTTTTAAAAAAAAGATTGAAATTAAATTATAATTTTTTTTGCATCTCCTTTGATAACTAGTTTTTAATAGTAAACAACATTTTTTAGAAGTGGTGTGTACTTCGACTCACATAACTTTTTTTCTAGAAAGGATAAAATTTTGACTCTTTTGAATTTAGGTTGGTAACACTAGTATCTAGTGCTTTCATTTTTTTTCATAATGTTTTGTTGAATATTTTTCTTTTAATTAAGTTTTGAAGTCAAACCAATTACAATTTAGACATAGGTGCACTTCGGCTCGCATAACTTTTTTGGTATGTATTGAAATTCAATTTTTCTTTTTTTGTTGGAACGAGGACATCAATACCTAGTGCGTATATATTTTTCAATATTTTTTTCTCAAATTTACTATTTTTCCACAATGATTTTTCACCGAACTTGATGTTTGATGAAAAACCTATGTTTAGTAAAACTAAAAAATAAAATATAAAATAAAAACAAAATATTAAATTTAGAGTTTTTGGAAAGCATGTTTCGACCACTACAGTCCTCCACCTTGGTTTATCAAGTTGAATCCATCTGCACCTCCTTCTTGGGCTTCGATAGTCAAAAAAATGCATAAATTTTGAAATGGTGGAGGGGGAGGTGAAAAAAGGGGGGTTCATTAGAACCCCCCTATATGGTGCAAGTGGGGGTTCATTAGAAGGGGGTGGGGTTTCATTAGAAGGGGAGGGTTCATTAGAAGGGGGGTTTCATTCGAACCCCCTTCATTAGAAGGGGTGAGCCATTTTAAATTTTTTGATGGGAATTTCTAATTTTTCTTCATGGAAAAAATTGTAACCCACTATTGTGGGTTTACCCTAGAATTAAAATTTGTAGGTGAGTTTTCGTAGCTTGACAACAATGATGACAACTTTGAAAAATTTGCAAAATTTCTCCTTTTATCAATCTTCAATCCTTCTTCACCTCTAAATCTATACATACAAAGAGGATTTTTTTTTTTTTTTGGGTTAATGGGGGTTTGTCTCAGTAAAACCACATGTTGGTAATTAAACCTTGATATTAAAATGATGATAAATGGAAGAATTGATGAATGAACGAAGCTATACTACAACTCACCAAAACCTTAATGGCTTTCCTTAGAGGATTGAAGTCCAACACATCACTTTAAGGATTGGATCTTGCATGAATTAGCTTGATCAATCAATTGATTTGATGCTTGAATGCTTTCTTGAATGCTTGAAACCTACGTCACAATGTTAGCTCCAAAAATGAAATGAACACACATGAACTTTGACATGATGATATGATCTCGATTGTTGTTATAGATTACTGATAAATCTTCTCTTCAATGCTCATGACAATAATATTTTCTATAGGATTTCTTTCATAAAGTGTGTTCTAATGCTTAGCTATTAATTGGTAAAATAACTATGTATTTATAGGTGTTTATCTAATTTCCCAAAAATTAGATTCCTAAAGCCAACATTTAAAACTTGAATCTAAATCATTAAAATGCTACCAAAAACATATTAAAATTTGGGTCCTAGCACTTAAAGGGGACCCATTTTCCCTTGGTTGAATGGGTCCTAGGACCTAAGTCTAGGACACTCAATTTCCAAGGTGTTTAAATTAATGTCGGCAATTGTTTAATATAGGTTTCCCTTTCATAAAACAGGAATAATAAGGCTTTTGAATGCATAATTTAGGTAATTAGAAGCTTAATTAAGTCCAATTAATTAAGTGGATGCAAACATAGTGTGAAATTGAAAAGGTGTATGCAAATTTTCTACACTATAATTAGGTCCATGAAATTATTAGTGGTTTTAGATCTATTATTTATCATAATCTAACTAAGACATCCATTACAATTAGGTGTCCCTTTGGAGCTTATAAACTAGCAATAAAAAAGCTTACAAGTACAAGATTTTAACATTATAATAGTATTGCAAATTTTCATCCTAAAAGTAATCTCATGTCATAATCAAATGTACAAAATATTTTGAAAGAAAGAAGGGTTGAAAGAGAGAAAATAAGCCTATTTTATGGAGCTGAGAAGTTTTCCCCTATTGAAGAGATCAATTCCTTGTAAAACCAATACTTGTCTAGTTAGTTTCCACGTCTCTATCTTGGTGCATATAGATCTAATTTTTAACATTTTTATCTCTTTTAGTCATTTGATTGCAAGTTTCCACTTCCATCTTAAAAAAAAATTTCAATTATCTTATATAAATTGATTCTCAACTCTTATTAGTTAGGTAATTAGTGTTAAAATTGGTTTTATTTGCACTATTCTGCATAGACAAACCTAAACCTTATTGCTCATTTACAAAGTGGAACCAATTAATATTTAACCATGATACAAAAAATATATTAGATTTAATCTTCTTGCATTACCTCTCATTCGTAACATGATACTTCCAATCTTCTCCCTTAGGGCTATCATATTAAGGTATTTATGGATATCATTGGGTTTCTAGACATGAGACCCAAGGATGCATGTTATTACTTTTTTCTTTTACACTTAATTTAATTTTCACTCTTATAAACTCTTTGGACTCTTATGGGCTCTTCATCTTGTGGTGGTGTGTTTGTGGTTTTCATTGTACATTACATTTTTATTTGGTTATGGTTTGATTCTTTATCATATAATGAATCAAAAAATATCAATGCTATATTCATGACTGATACAAAATTCAACATCATACCAAGGATAAAAACATAGAATCAAACATCATAGGAGCATGAAGCCAATAATGAGAAGAAAATGGAATGAATGAGGCTACTTCATGAAAGTAAGAAATTCAACACCATAGATGAAGCTATATCATCTTAAATCTAAACATGAAACATCCACTCAAGGCATAAAAGAGAAGAATGTGGAGAAACAAACTAAAAAAATGTAAAATATTTATACAATGAGTAAATTGAATCCTAAAGTTTAAGGTACGTCCTATTTATTATCTCAATATGATATTTAAAAATCCTCAATCACCAATTGAAAACACAATAAGAATGCCAAATATTCAAAACACAATAAACATTCCAAATATTAAAGATAATTTTTTTAATGAAACAAATATATGTAATGAAGCAAGTTTACCATTGAGAACTATAGCTTCCTTAGTCTAATGAGTTGAATTTGATCCTAGTTTTTCAAGTTGGCCTAGGTGATAAGAGGTGATTAAAGTCCCTTTTTGGGATGTTTTCTTATGTATCCTAGGTGTATTCATCATTACATACCTCTTTTCATGATTTTAAATTCTTCATCAAACTAGTAGCTCTTCCTAATAGGCCCACATGTGTGGATCTACAACAGTGTATCCTATAAATAGTTGGTTGCATTGATTTTTAAACTCATACATAGTTGTAAATGTTGGGACTCAATTTCCCATTGTCCTTTTTTGTTTAAGTCCCTTCTATTTGTGTGTCTATGTGGCATTATCCCTTGTCAATAACCAATTTGAGAAGTTTGTAAGGTTTATCATGTCATAGTGTATTGTTGGCTCTGTGTTCCCCTCCCATGTATTTCAATCAACTTCTCAAACTTGGAAAAATAAAAAATTGGATAAGTATGAGGTGGAAAGAGATTCCATATGCACCAAGAACCACTAGTTCCTAGTTCCTATGAAACCTTTGATAGTTTTTTCTCTTATTTTTGGCCTATTCCCCAAGGTCGAAGGCATATGGTGGAGGTTCTCGGTGGGTATGTAAATTATGTAAGCTTTTGGTTTAAACTGTGCATATTTTTTTCTCAACATTTCGGATCACACCCAATGATCAATCATCAAGAAGTGTAAAGTGTGGAATTAGAGTGTAGAAGAATTCTTAAAAGGAGAGGGTGATGCAAAACATTGAGAAAAATAATAAATTATTTAAACTAGAGGCTTTCATAATTCTACATAATAGACTATGGTATGTAAATCTTGATGGCTAGCAATGAAGGGGAGAGATAAAGTGAGAGAAATGACAGAGGAAATAATAGCATGTGATGCTTGTTTGTTACATGTAAGTGACATGATCGTGCATTAACTACATGATTATTCCCTACCTACAAGTAGTGATGGTGTTGCTTCACACAATTACCTGAACTAACTGCAGATGTTGTTTGATCTGCTACATCTATTTTAGGTAGGAGATAACCTATATCATCCATTTTGAATTGCTACAATGTAGTGAATTAGGGTTATACCCTATTTCTATATATAGGCATGACTTTGAATCATTTTTTTGAGAGGTTGATTCTTGTGTGGTTTTGTAGATGCCTATGTGGCCACCAGAGCTTTCTATGACACAAAATTTTCCAATCCAAACCATTTTGAGTAGATTTTATATTCTTCAAGGACTGATATAAATCTTGTACTATATAAAGCTTGATGTCTTATGTAACTTCATTTTTCAGAATTTTTTCAACAAGTAGATTATATTGCCAATTTATTAAAAACTATATATTCAAATAAATTCTTATTTTTTTCAAAAAATACAAACATAAAATATACTAAAAAATACATTTTTATTAGTTTACATCATTTCAAAATTCAAAACATGTATGCCACTTTTTAGTGATTCAAGTTTAAAAGTTGGATTAGAGTTGGTTGTTTCCTTTATGAAACTATGACACAGCTTTGTACTTTTACCCTATCACATTTGTTGATACATTTATAATATGAAGTTGGTGAATATAAAAAATTCTAAATATTACAAACCTTGTAACGACCTTTTGTATGTTTCAAATTAATTAATGCAGTGTGTTTATGGATAACTAAGTATGCTATGTACATATTTTTTTATTATTTTGGTACATATGAATGCATAGATATTGTCTTTATGTTTCCAATTTTTTGCTCAATTTGATATCTTTGATTCTATACCCATGAATAGGCACCAATTTAGAACCTTGGTCAATCTTAAATCATCAAACAAAACAAACCAAAACCAATAGTGTAGGAGTAGGATTGGTTTCTAGGCATCCATGATCTCATATCATAATTATTGATTTCTTCAATGATATGCAAAGGAAGATCTATCTCATGTGGGTTATTCTTGTACATTTGTATCGTCTATGTAGGGTTTCGAAGATAGCTAGTTTTACTTGGTTTAGTGATAGTCTTTTGAGCCAAGTAGGCATGTTGGGTTTAGCTATCATTTATCTATTCTTGTTCATTATATTTGAACTCAATACCTGCTAAGGTATACCCTTGGGAATACTCTCTCAAGTATAAGCTAAGCTCAAATCATATGAGATATAACCCACTCTTGTAGAGTTAACTCAAATTCCTCCATTATTTCATTGATGAGTTGATTTCACTTGCATGATGACAACCCTAGCCGCGTGAGTGATATTTGGTTCTACAAAGTGGAGTAGTGATTTTGAGACCTAATATAATGGTGCCATTATTGGGGATATAAAGAGAAAAAGAGTATTTCAAGAATCTTGGTTTGAATAAGTTTGTAATTGTGCATTTTTCTTGGGTAAGTTTGGAATCTCAAGTTGACTTATGCAAATAGAATGGTGCTTAAATAATGAAAAGGGTTGTTGGTTTGAATAGATATTGAAGACTTTGTTGATGAATACAATCCAAAATCAAATTTGTTCCTTGAAGGATCATGTACTTCAAGGATTTTCTCACTTTTGTGAGGTGGGGTATCTACTATCCAAGAAAAAAGCTTTTCCATTGGTGTTTATGTTTCACAAACACATATAAAGTGACTACAACTAAGTATTTGGTCCTTTTATTTCTTCCAATTTAAAGCATTGTTTCTTTTTGGTAAATAAAAATGATTCTTTCTCCTCTCTTTTTTACTCTAGATAACTAGTTGTAACTAGCTATAGATAGCTAAAATAGATGCATATACCCTATGAATACATCATCATAAATATAAAATAATTAAAACCCTAGGTATTATGTGTAAGGTAGGGGGACCACCAACTGCAAGGCCCCAAGTCGCGAAAGGCCAAGAGTGGAAAGGCTACCCTAACTTACCTCAGCTTAAGGAATAGTTAGGATAGGAGGGATGGGAATGATGAGGATTATGTGTCCTTCGATCACCTTGCGATCCCAGGAGTTGAAGGGAGACTAGAAGAGTCGCTTTCCAGAGTCAACTATGTGTCTCAGGCAGCTCTTTGTCCGAGGACAAAAGCGCAGTTCTGGGAAGACAGTGCGGCATACTGGCATCTCACAAGTCCGTTGGCATCCATACAACCAGAAAACCAGAGAGACGGGGTTTTTCTCTGAGGAAGGACTAACCACCTAGTCTACAAGTCTCTTAGAATGACAGAATAGTATTAAGAAGTATGAAAAATACAAATTAATGTGATAAAGGAAGTATATTGCCGAGAGGGTGACGAAGATGATCTCATAGAATATCCTCCTCGCTAGCTTGATTCTAAATCTCTCCACCTACACACAATAAAGGGAGAAATTCTTGGGCCTATATAGGGGCCTACCTCGGTCAGACCCTTGTATTGGTGTTTTCACCTCCACGGACAGCCAAGTTTGGAGTAGTAGAGATAATGATAAAGAAGAGAAACTACAAGCTATGTAAACACAAAACACTTCAAGCAGTACGTGCTTACTCAATCGAAAACAATAGGAGAGATTAGAGGAGACTACCACCTCCGTCCAAAGCACTCAAGGCTTGTGGAGGAGAGAACGAGAGGGACTCAAACCTCTATTTCCACGGTGTCTATCCTGTGCTCGCCTTGTTGGAGTGATGGAGTAGTGGGTTGCTACAATCGAGTGAAAGAATGTTGCTACAAATCTTGAATGGGTGTTGAAAGAGTGGATAAAATGTGAAGTGATGAACTCAAGATCTCTCAAAAGTTCAACCAAGCTTCTCCTAAAGAGATCTATGGATGAAAGAGTGAATATGGATGAAAAACGACAATATTCAGGTCAGCCAGCCAAAGAGGAACGTTACTCTTTGACTTCCAATCAAAAACATAATGCCTATGTAGTCTCTAGTTGTGGGAATCTGCCAAGGACATAAGGCTTCGTGTGGACGTTTGCATGCCATGCGGGCATCCCTGACAGAAACGCCCCCATCGACACACAAAACAGACACCAAGTGGAATGCAAGCAGCGGGCTTAAGTGCAATTAAGCCTCTGCCTTAGGTTTTCTAAAGTGTTATGGGGCAAAAGGGATTTGCATTAAGGGTGCAAATTCACATTGATACATTTTTCCCCCACTTTAGCAAGTATGAGTACTAATGAGTGCTTTAGTAAAGTAGAGTAGTAAATAAGTAACAAACTAAGAGATGTATAGCTGAATTGATCAGGAAGCAGAGCATAGTTTGGCGAACTCAGAAGCACAGGAGAGGACTTCTTAGTTTTGCGAAACTACAAAGCTGAAGTACAAAAATGCCTCACAAGCTCATTGTCCTACAAGGGGGGTATCCTTCAAGAACTCTCACATGAAGGACACCAGGAAAAGCACCTTACAGACCCGCAGACTTGTAAGGAAGGTATCCCCTAAGAACTCTCACATGAGGGAGACCAATAAAACACCTTATAGACCTACAGACCTATGAGGAAGGTATTCCCCAAGAACTCTCACATCATGGAGACTGATAAAAGCACCTTACAGACCTGCAGACCTGTAAGGAAAGTATCCCCCAAGAACTGTGACATGAGGGAGACCGATAAAAGCACCTTACAGAATCGCAAACCTACAAGGAAGGTATCCCCCAAGAACTCTCACATGAGGGAGACCAAGTAAAGGGTACTCCGTAGAGTCAGAAGTGGTGACATGTTTACCCACATAAATAACACATCAGGAAGTGGTCGTGCAGGCCAATGAGTAGACATTCATGTAAACCATCACTAAGTTGTAAGACTTTCAAAGGGGTCCCTCAGGAACCCTTCAAAAAGGAGGAGGTTCCACTCAAGGGACGTGTTGTTTGAAAGGTAAAGTCTAGTCGAGTTGCCCCCAAGCTAGACGTAAGGATGTGAAGCAGGTCTAGTCGGGTTGCCCCCAGACTAGACACAAAGATGCGAAACCGACCTAGTCGGGTTGCCCCCAAGCTAGAAGTCATAGAACTTGTTAAGAGTTTTTTAAGGGGTCCCTCAAGAACCCGCATGAAAAGAAAGGGGTCCACTCAAGGGACACACTATTCAAAATCTTAATGTCTTCCTTCGCAAATCGATTTGTCATCAAGGAATCCTTTTGAAAGATGTTCACTTCATCAAGGAATTCAAAAGGAAGCAGATGTTCTCGTGCGAGGGGAATACTAAGACCATTCTTGCTTCAGAGGAGGATTTCCAAGTCCTTTCTTAATGAACCCATGATGAAGGAAACACGTTCTGCTAGGGTTTCAAGTTGAGAATGCAATTCTAACAAGGAAGTGTGTGGAGGGTCTTCGAGAAAATATTTGTTTGGAAATGAATGTGTTTTCTAAAGACCAAGTGATGTAGAAGATGCATTATCACACAGGAAAGGGAAAAATCAAGTAAAGACGAGAGAAAGATAAAGTGAAAATTAAAGAAAACAGATCACACATAAAGGCACAGGGGGATCTAGTTTCACGAGGTCAGATCTGCCTTATTTATATATATGTAGGTAACCGCGGTGAGAGGCGAAATATCATCAATCCCCAACCAAATCAGGAAGAATGTACGAAAGACAAAGTAAAATAAAAATTGGGTCAACATGGAAGGAGGCCTAAATTCTCCCGATGCTTTGCATCATCCCCAATTTTCTGAAAGTCAATCACAAACATGGAAGAATGATGACACATATAGAGGAAGGTTTACAACACAAACACCACGCCTATTTCCACGCACCAACAAGGGTGACGAGGGTCATCCAGGCACATGTAGCATGATCATGGGGGAAACACGTCACAACACCCACACCTATCTAATCTAAAGATCAAGAAGGGGGCTAATCCCACAAAGCTAGTTTACAATTTCTGTGAGATTCTAATTTTTACTAAAATCACATATTTTTAGAAAATATAATGATTTAAGCCTTGAAAATTTCCATTTTAAGGATTTCAATTGAATAGGGTTTGGTCAAACCACCTTAGATCAAACCCCCTTGGATAGAACCCCACTAGTTTTAAACCATACCTACAACGGAGTCTCCTTTACACCTATCAAAATGTTGATAAAAAATCACTTTTGATTTACCTTTTGTGGGATCAAATGAATTCATTTAAAATTTATTTCAAATGATCATGGTAGTCCTCAGAATGAGCTATCAAATGAATATAATTTTAATATGTATTGGTTTATTATGTATGTGTTTTTTTAGTTTTATTAAACATAGGTTTTTCACCGAAAAATCAAGCTCTTTGTTCTGCACATGTGGAAAAACAGCATATTATCAAAATAAAATTTTAAAAAATATGTTTACGCTGGGTATTGATGTCCTTGATCCATTGAAAAAAAAAATTGAATTTCAATACATACAAAAAAAATTATGTTGTGCACAGTTTGCCTATTTTTCAATTGTAATTTGTTTGACTTTGAAACTTGATTAAGGAAAAAATATTTAATAAAACACAATGAAAGCAAATGAAAGCGCTAGATATCATAGTTAAAAATATAAATTCAAAAAAAATATAATTTTATCCTTCATACAAAAAAATTTATGTTGTATACGGTGAGCGTCACTCCTTAAAAATGTTGTTTTTTAAAAAAAGATAGTTTTCGAAGGAGATGGAAAAACAAGTGCAATCTAATTCCAAAAATTTTGAAAAAAATATATTTAGGATCTATAGACAAAACTTAACAAATCACTAATTTTCATCATCTTCAAATTCCTCACTGTTTAGCTACTATAGGAGCTCGAAAGTGAAGATTTAGTTTAAAAAAATCAGTTAAGTGTCTAGTTGCCCAAAAATTGTAAACCAGTATTGTGGGATCACCCGAGGGTCTCCCCTTAACACTAGTCGACCAAGAGGTCGTCAACTTCCCACTCTAGATCATCAAAGGGGGAAGGATGACGAGCCTACAATGGTGTCATGTTAAGGGGAGGAGCTTATGATCCTCTCGCAACAAGGGCCAAGGCAGAGGGACCTGTAAGGTCTCCGTCGCTTAGCTCTTGTGGGTCTAGGGTCAATGACCTCGCAAAGATTGCTGACAAGGTCGGAACTTCATCCATTGAGTTAAACATGCACTTAATAGGAGTGTCATGTTTCACCTTGGTAGATGGAGGAGTTTGCACCCGACGTTAACTGCTAGGCTCACCTAAGGACTCGGAAGCAGTGAAAAACTCAGGGGAGGTTGGAGCTGGTTTTGTCGCTAAGACAAAACAAGTCAATTTGGGGCCACCTTTCAGAGAAGGTGGGCTCTGCTTACGTCCTCCATTGCTGGAGGGGCCACGCTCTACCTTCTTCTTCATCAGAGGAGGTGAACTCACCACATATGAAACAAGGAGGGTCGAGGGAGAAGAGGAGAGAACCGCAGTGGACATAACCGAAGTGTTCACCATGTCCACAAGCTTTGGGAAAGGCAAAACATCTAGGACAGAAGTCAGCAAGGGCAGTTCTATCGAAGGAGCGATGAACACTTGCACCCTTTCGGGTACATGTGCACTCACAGCAGGAGCCGAGAGAGATTCAGAGATGGAAGGAGGGAAAGAGGAGGACACAACAAGAGGTGTGATCTTCTCCTCCTCCTTCTTTTGTAAGGAGGCTTTCTCAACTAGGAGATCCTTTTGTCGGCGCTTACGCTCGCGTGTAAGGTAGTTTCTACGGCTCTTCGAACCAGGAGCCAAAACTTGTGAAGGGACAGAAGGATCTTGTTCAGCCATGGGAGTGCCCTCCACGACTATCTCCAGTGGAAGGGCAGACTCCTGAATGGGAGAAGGAGGGGTAGGCTCAGAAACGGCAGGAGGATTTGATTCTAACATCTCGACGGAAGGCCTCTTCTCGTTTACTATCTTAGGAATAGGAACATTAGGAGGCCACGAAGGCCGAGACAGAGAGGACTCCCCACAGGGGGGATTTTTTTCTTCTATACCGAACGGGCCTAGGCTCCGTAGGTAAGACAAGAAGCTTGGCCTTTCGCCAAGCAGGCACCATGGGATTCTCTCACAAATGTGAGACATAAGTAGATGGTACCACAGTAGGATGAGAGGAAGCATCGGGTTGAACCGTAGAAGAGGAAGAAGGAGGATCTCGAGACCACTTCCCTTCTTCTCTTCTATGTGCCTTGGTGGCATCACTATCAGCCTTTAAGCAAGCTCTATGTGAGATAGCGTAAGGCGAAGTAGGGTACCTCATTTTCAGCCTAGCGTGCCCCTTCTTATAGTTTTGATACATGTGGTGTAGGAGGTCCTTCCTAGGCAGGACATGACCAAGAGAGGCAGGCCAAAATTAATCCAAGGTATAGTTGCCACATGCAATCGGTGGTCTATAGCCAATGTCATGGACAATGTGTACCAAACCTCAATGAACAAACTTTAGAAATTTGTGTATAACCGAGGGAACTACGTTCATAGCTACTAGCCAGGGGATACCTAGCTTCACTTTGAAGAGTTCAGACCCCGGGATGTTGTCAAACTTAAGTCTTACAGATTTAGGTTCTACAAGGAACAATAGCACAATACTCCCTATAGGAGGTACGAAAAGTTCATCGTGTATGCGGATGCTACTTTTAGGTACATCATACCCGTCCTTATGTAGGAAGTTAATCAACATGATCTCCTCAGTTATAATATTCACTTGTGATGTCGAATCAATGAGAATGCCTACTATAGTGTTCCCATTTATCCTTGCAAGAATGTAAAGAGGAGATGGATCTCTATTGAAGCCCATTGGCAGGTCCTATGAAGTGAAGGTTATGCTAGTACCACTATTCATAGTCTGCATAGAGGGAATAGGTTGTAAGGAAAGAGGCCATCATGCACACCAAATGGCACTTCTATAGAGCTTCCTAAGGTTTACGAGATAAAGTAGTGAAACAATTAAGGTTTCATCACGCAATACTTTGGAACCTTCCAACTACGCCTACTAGGGGTCACAAGTTGGGTTGCGAGGTGAGAGCCTCACAACACTCACACCTACAACACTCCTAGGATACGTGGAAAGTAACTTTCAATATCGCAAAATGGAACCAAAATGGTTCACGTCGGGTTCACCAACATGTAAGGTAGGGGGACCACCCACTGCAAGGCCCTAGGTCACAAAAGGCCAAGAGCGGAAAGGTTGCCCTAACTTACCTCAGCATAAGGAATAATTAGGATAGGAAGCATGAGAATGATGAGGATTATGCATCCTTCAATCACCCTGCGATCCCAGGAGTTGAAGGGACACTAGAAGAGTCACTTTCCAGAGTCAACTATGTGTCTCAAGTAGCTCTCTATCCAAGGACAGAAGCGTGGTTCTGGGATGACAACGCAGCACACTGGCATCTCACAGGGGCGTTGGCGTCTGTATGGCCAAAAAACTAGAGATACAAGGTTTTTCTTTGAGGAAGGACTAACCACCTAGTCTACAAGTCTCTTAGAATGACAAAATAGTATTAAGAAGTATGAAAAATATAGATTAATGTGATAAAGGAAGTATATTGCCAAGAGGGTGACGAAGATGATCTCGTAGAATATCCTCCTCATCAACTTGCTTTGAACTCTCTCCACCTACACACAATAAAGGGAGAAATTGTTGGAGCTGTATAGGGGCCTGCCTCAGTCAAACCCTCATCTTGGTGTTTCCACCTCCACGAACAACCAAGTTTGGAATAGTAGAGATAATGATAAAGAAGAGAAACTACAAGCTACATAAACACAAAACACTTCAAGCAGTACGTGCTTAGTCAATCGAAAACAATAGGAGAGATTAGAGGAGCTTACCACCTCTATCCAAAGAACTCAAGGCTTGTGGAGGAGAGAACGAGAGGGACTCAAGCCTCTGTTGTCGCAGTGTTTGTCATGTGCTCACCTTGTTGGATCGATGGATTAGTGGGTTGTTGCAATGGAGTGAAAGAATTCTACTACAAAGCTTGAATGGGTGTTGAAAGAGTGGAGAAAATGTGAAGTGATGAACTCAAGATCTCTCAAAACTTCAACCAAGCTTCTCCTAAAGAGAGCTATGGATGAAAGAGTGAATATTATGAAGAGATGGATGAAAAATGACCATATTCGAGTCAGCTAGCCAAAGAGGGACATTACTCTTCGACTTCAAATAGAAAATGTAACGCCTCTGTAGTCTCCAACCACAAGAATCTACCAGGGAAGTAAGTGTGCCACACAGACGTCTGTGCGTCATGCGGGCATCCCTGACAGAAATGCCCCCATCGACACATAAAACAGGCACCAAGTGGAATGCAAGCAGCGGGCTTAAGTGGAATTAAGCCTTCGACTTAGGTTTTTTAAAGTGTTAAGGGCCAAAAGGGAATTTACGTTAGGGGTGCAAATTCACCTTGATACATTATGAAAGGATGTGTGTTCAGGAGTACTATGAGGATTACTAATTCTATTGTTCAAACAATCCAACACAAGGAGAGTATTCATATTCAAACATATAGACATCCACACTTGAAAATAAGTTAAGGATGGATGTGCTTCTTAAGTTGGAGGTAAAATTTGAAGAAAGTATCAAGGATTTAAAATCACAAAGATATCCTATTATAATAGAAAAATATATTTATTCATTCCCTGGTGTCCCTCATGATCCTACTCATTGATGTTTGACCTTTCTTAGTTCAATTATAAAAGGAAATTATAATATTAAATCTATATAAATTCATACCAAGGTTTGATGAGTATGATCATTGGAAATGGGATGCAAATATTGTAGTATTTTCATATTTCATGAAGAAGTGTCAGTTTGAAAATGAAGACATGTGGATGAGATATTTTTTGGGTCATTGGATGGAAAGGAAAATAATTTTTATAGAGGTTTTCTTGAGTGCATTATTTTCCTTCATGGAATCAACTTATGAATCCATTTGAGAATGAATATATGTTTTGCATTTGGACCTTGTTGAACTCTTATTGAACAATTTGAAAACATACGATAAAAAGAGGGAGAGTCTAGCATTGTTTTCAGTCACGAGTATGATTTTTCTCTTTCCAAGATCTAGAAAAATTGCAAACCTAACATGTCGACTTGTATTAACATATTTCTTGAAGTTTCTGATGCTTCTCTAGATTTCATTTCAATATGAGAAGAGTTTAATTTGATAAAAATGCACTAGGTGTATTCTCTACCTCATTACTTAATGATGTGGGGTAGCTAATTCATACTTGTATACCCAATGGATTCAAAAATCATTAGCAATAATAGTTTACATTCAGATTTCAACTAGGGACATATTTCTTGAGATGATGTTAGTATTGTATGTACATCTAAAAAAATTCTAGGCATTCTTATGAAATTTGAGTATAGTAATAAATTTTATTGCATTAAAAAGGGAATCTTTTTAAGGACACATAAAAATTCTATATTCACTAATGTTAGTTAAAATATATTTGTCTCCTCAAATAATTAAATATAATAATTCAATTGAGCCTAGAAATGAAGACAAATATGTAACCATCAATTGAGTAAGTTATGAATCAACTTCCCTCTAAATTTTAATGAGATACAACTCCCTCTGATGATGTAATTTGGTTTTTATGGGCATGCTTTTGACCAGAAAGTAGGAAAGGAAAAAATAACATATGTGCATAGCCATGACACAAATGTGATGACAAAACTATAATAAATTGAGCTAAAATAAATGACACACAGATCATCCACCCCTCACCCATGAATAATAACCAAGAAAATGAACAGTAATTCCTTTAAATAAATGAGTTAATTAGAATTCACATATTTTGTAATAAGTGCATGCACAGTCTAATATAATAGAGAAGACATCAAACAATGATTTTAAAGAACACACATGAAATTTGTAACCAAAAGGAAATATGGATAAACATAGATTTAAAATATCTCCTTCATTTCTCTGATGCAAAAAATGATCTCGTAGACTCATATGTCTCCATACAAAAGATCATGTTTGAAAAGAAAATAAATAAATTACTCTCCTCTCTCCTAGAACTCAATAATACATGTTTTTACAAATGAATTTATCTATTATAATCTTTCCTCCCTCTCATAACCGCTTCTTGGAAATATTTTATTTTAATTTATAAGATTTTAAATTTATCTCGTGACTTTTAGTATACCATCCATATGGATAGAAGAAAATTAAAGAAAGCACAAGTTTGAAATAAAACCACCCCCTTTTCATCTTTGTATTTGTATTAACCAACACATCATCTACAACCGTAGGTATTCTTTGAATTGTATATGAGGATATTTGTAACTGATCGTATTGCCAATAGGCCAATCTTCTAAGGACATTATCAGTAAATGTGAACATCTATTTTGAACTCAATCTAGTCAACTCACTTCTCTTGTGCTCTATTCGGCATGAAGGTGACTATGAAGTATCATCATTTGAGATCACCATAATCCATATATTTTTATTCTTCCCAACAATTGAAGTTCAAATTATCTACTAGTGAAGTGCCAAAATAATTTGCATTCCCAGTTTCAATAATAGGTCCTCCTTTTGAAGTATCTCGGTGCCTAGTTTTTAGATCCTCTTGTGATTGACTTAATTTCAACTAATTTTTCTTTAAGCCCCTTAATTATTTTTTGAAGCTTTAGATTGCATTCATATCTCTTAGGCAATCGTTCCAACAACCACGAATGGTGTTTGAAATCTAATAAGTAATTCTCATTGTGAGTTGCCATTTTATTGTGTCAAAATGTTAGATCTATCCCTCATTTCCATGCAAATTCGCCAATGTTTTCAAGAGATAAACATATATTTTTCCCTACAACAAATTTGACCAATAGATCTCACCCATAAATCATCCTCACTTGCATTCAAAAATATGTTAAAATTTATTTCCCTCTCAGATGGCTACCCTTTCTGGATTATAATTTGATGTATGGGATAATTTTTCAACAACCTTCAACATTTTTCACAAAATAGGGTGCCACAATGAATAGGAGGATCAATAGAAAATTTGAAATTCCTGCAAAAAACCTTGCAAATCTTTATTATCCTGACAATTCTTGAGTTGGTGCTCATGTATGATCGAATCTTTGTTTCACTTGCCATTGGAGATGAGCGTGGTATAACATTTCTTTAGAGAATAGGTGTTGGTATATGGGTGTGTGCAAGAATTTGTCCAATTTTTGACCAAAATGTGGAAGTGTTTTCTCTGATTTTCAGAATTTCTCACATTTGACTTAAAAATTTGAAGCACTTAAAGATTGAGTCTTAAAAAAAATTAGTAATATGAAATATAGTACTCGAAGTCTAGTTTCCAAATTTGTAATTTTTCCTAAACCCTAATCCCAATACCCTATAAACTTAAAATTATACCCTCAACCCTAAATATTATCCCTCGACCATAAACCCTCAACCCTCAACCTTATACTTTAACCCTAATCCCTACATTCAACCTTGTACCCTAAATACTCAACTCTAAACCCAATACCCTAAACCCTATACCCAATATCCTAAACCCTATACACTTAACCCTATACCATCAACCTTGAACACCATCACTCAACCCTCAAACCTATACCTTAAACCCTAAAACCTATACCCTCAACCCTCATCCATATACCCTATACCATTAACCTTATACCCTATACCATTAACCTTATACCCTAAACCATGAACATTATCCATCAACCCTATACTTAAACCCTAAACCCTACACTCTCAACCCTCAAGTAACCTATACCTTATACCCTCAACCCTATACCCTAAACCATATACCCAATATCCTAAACCCTAATCCCTATACCCTATACAGTCAAGCTTATACCCTCAACCTTGAACATTATCCCTCATTCATAAACCCTCAACCCTCAACCCCATACTTAAACCCTAAACCCTACATTTAGTCTTGTACCCTCAACCATATACCAAATATCCTAAACCCTTATCCCTATACCCTATACACTTAACCCTATACCCTTAACCTTGAACACTATCCCTCAACCCTCAACCCTATACCTTAAACCCTAAATCCTACAACCTCAACCCACATCCCTATACCCTAAAGCCTCAACCTAATACCATAAACCCTATACTCTAGAGCTTCAAGTTGACCATTTTGGTGTATAAATTTGACACACTTTTTAGAGCCACTTTGGGACCCCTCCTAATGGCAAATACTCACTCTAGGGAAATGGATGCCACAGTAAATACTAAATTAGAGGAATTTTAATCTAGCATCTCCTCCCTTATTGATCCCATATATTTTATTAGGATTGTATTCTAGTGGTCAATTCTACTACATCCTTATATGCAGAGGAAATCTTCTCATCTACTTCCTCTATAATGTGAGAGGTTAAACCTAAAATAAAACACTCAATTCATTTATTTTATGTCAAGGTTTCTTCTAGCTTTCTAACCATAATTTTAAATCATCATTCATAGAATTTTATTGATTCCTCCTTAGTTTTTATCATCTTCCATACTTTATTTATGTTTTTTTCATACATTAGGTGAGTGGAAAGTTTTCATAAATAAGTCACGCAATTCTTTCCATTTTTTATCATACATAGGGCATTATTTAATGCACCATCTTAGTGCCTCATCATTGAGGTTCTCCGCAAAATTGTATAATTGGGTTTAGTCATCATCAATGCCAACCCCACTCCAATGAAATTCCAAGGTAAAGAGATGTTCACTACCACCCTTGGTGTATTTACCAAAAATAGGGAGCTTAATTTTATGTGCATCCATATTTGGATTATCCATTCTCCTAATCTACTCTTTACTCTTGGATCTCTTTCTCTCTTTCTATCATGGCTTCTTTTCCTAGTTTCACTCCTTTTCTACTTGACCAAAGTCCTTTCTCTACCATTATCTCTTGGAAATTTAACATCTAAGAACTCACTTCTTAATATTTGTCACAAATCTTACACACAAAATTTACTTTTTAATATTTTTTTCTAATCCAATTAAGGATTCACTACTTAATGGAATCTTTAGAAATTCTTCTTGATTTTGACATGGGAGGTGAATTTTAGTCCATGAGGTTCATCTCCTCATAGTGTCTCTTTAGATTAGGGAATGTGTTGGTTGATAACACACAAACATGCATACATACATACAAACATATATACAAACATGCATACATACAAACATACATTCATGCATACAAACAGACAAATATATAATAAGAAAGTTAAAACAAGGCATAATGTGCTCGCGTTATGTCACAACTTTGACATAACATGAACACATTATAACACGCTCGAGTTTTTTCTTGCTTTGGGAATTTCCAAGCCTTTGGCTTGGATTTTCCTTGGATTTCCAACCCAAAGGCTTGGACTAACTTTTCAATGCCCAAAGACGTGTTTTCTAGATTCTAAAAAATCATAATCTTGAGTGTGCTTCCCATCAGGTTTGCACGTGTTTTAAGGTCAAGTAAAAAAACACCTAGGTAATGCTAAGCTCTCTCTTAGCTATCTAACCATGCATTTCTTTCACAATTTGACTATGTTAAGGCTTTCATCTTTAATTTTTTTTGTTGGTGTATCCATTTTTTGTCAAAAACCAATAATTGGTATTTTTTTACTTATTCATTAACCGTTCATTAAAATTTCAAAATACCAATAATTCTAAAAAGCAATATTTGGATACAATTTCTAGTCTTTCCACCAAGGTTTACAAGATCTAATACCAATTTTATGAACCATATCAATCAGGATGACTTCTATAATTGTACCAAAGTTTCACAATCTTAATTGAAAAGATAAATTTTAATCTTGAATTTATTCCAAGAAAAAAGATTCCTAGTAGTTCTAGTGAAAATATCTAGGGATATTTGTTGGTGTAAAACTCATGTTTTTACCCTCATTTGCATGATTTATTTTACACTTGTAGGATAATCTTGGTTAGGTGATGAGTTGGTGGTTAGAGAGGTAGTTATCTCTCATTTCCTTTATATACTTATCATCTTTAATCAATGCACAACATCTTTTAGCCTATAGTTTTGTGTGATATTATAATTGGCATTTTGTCAAATTTCCTAGCTCTAATACCATATAAAATAAATCCAGTAAATGACAGTAAAAACATGAATTTTGATCCCCTTTCTAAAAAATCCTAGAGCACAAACCCAAAGAATCTTTGCAAGAGGGCAATTTTTGACATTGAAAAATAGGAAAACTAGAAACATTCCAAAGAAACCAAGGCTTCATTGCTTCCTAAGCCTGCTAAACATTGTTTATCACAAAGGTCTCTTGAATATGGACAACATATTTCATAATAAGAAGGGTGTGAAGACCAATCCTCTTCCAACTTGGTTGCCCAACTAGATGACCAAAAGAATGCAATGCCTTATTAAAAATTTCCAAGCTTCTTTACCCTCGAGAGTATGAATGATCCACTTAATGCAAATAGGCAAACCTTAGCACTAAGTGGAGAGTACTCTCAACCCTCTTGATTCATATAGAAGATAACACAACTCTCAAACCACCCAATAGAAACTTCAATAATTTTAAAAATAGACCACAAAATATCATAATGATGTTTCTCTAATTTAAAATTAAAAAACTTGAAGGGAACCCAACAACAAAAATAATAGTAAAAATGAGTAAACTGAAAGAATCTTGAATCAAGTCTAAAATATTTGAAAGAAAGATAAAAATGTAGTAATACTAAAACGTTTTCTTAAAATAATGACTAAATTAAATAATATATATAAATGTACAACATTCATCATTGCAAATAATGGCTTACCATTGAAAAATAGATAAGATGGAATCACACATTTGTTCAATAAAATTCTATTATTCGAGTTTATTTGGACACCTCCTTTCATCGTGAAATAATTTTGAATGTCCACTTATTAGTTTTTGCATGTGCTAAGCACTTTCCAGAGCACTCGTTTTGGGTCAATCATCTGACCGGTTAGAAAACGTAAGGGGTTCACGAATTAGTCCAAACAAAGCCTCCCCTCAAAGTAAGCGGCGGTTGTTCTGGACGCGTAACGTAAATCTACAATAGTACTAACCAGTTCGTTAAAAACAGAAGGCCGGGACCACACACGTGTACGTTCCGACGGAAAACGGACCCGGTCGTCGACCCAGCTCAAACCAGCTGTTACTTTTACAACCTAACGGACGGTGAAGTTAGGTTCCACCAGAGTTTCCGGGAAAGAAGAAACAGTCAGGACACCTACGATCCGCTCACCGCATATTCACGCCCATCACCCACTCTTCATTATATATACCCATTCCTCTCAATCATACCAATTACAACTAGTTCCTCTGCCTCTTTCTTACAAAAGAAAAAAAAGACTCAAGCTTTTGATTGTTCTTGTGCCAGAGAAGAAGAAAATATGGGTAAATTCGGTGCAGTGGTGGCCATCGTTTTGGTGCTGGGATTGATGGGGCATTCTGTTGCGCAGGCTCCAGCAAGTTCTCCGGCAAAGTCACCAGCGGCAACGCCCACAACGTCGCCGGTTCCATCCCCAGCGAAAACACCCACGGCATCGCCAACGCCCTCGGCCTCTTCCCCTTCGCCTGCTTCACCGCCCGCCTCGTCCCCTGCACCTTCTTCAAAAGTCTCTGCACCTCCCTCCCCAGCTGAAGCTCCCACAACAAATTCTTCCCCTGCCCCCTCTGTCCAATCCCCAGGCCCATCTTCAGATGGCACCACTCCTTCTGCCGCCTCTGCTACCTTCGTACAGAAAATGACCATCTTTGGAGCTGCTCTGCTCGGAGGCGCCGCTTTCCTTGTGTAATTAGATGGTTGCATTCTGATTGTTAATGTTGGTATTTCCCAAATTCGCAGCTTCGGGACTTTCATTCATTCATTTGTTCAGAGGCACAGATTGTAGAGAATGGTCGCTGGAGTTTACATATCGCGTAGATGATTGTTGTTCTCTGTGCTTTCGTTTCTCTCATTTATGCCATTGTTGACTCTGGTCACCCATTGGAATTTCTCCTTGTAAAATTTCTACCCATTCTTGGGATTCAATTCATTAATAAAAAGATTTTGTGCTTAATCAGAAAATTTCTGCGTCTATAGTGAGGTATACTCCTTTTGTGGAAAGAATTAGAATGGTCTTAACATAATGGAATGATTCGTTTTGCATATGGCAATAACAAATATTTTTAAAAAAAATCATTGTGTGCCCTGTTTCGAGCTGTTTGATTGATACGTTACATTTTCAATTTATTTTTGAATTGAATCAAAGTTGTTGTACAGAGAATCCAAAATTACATTTAAAACATATATTATCATCTTTGTCAGCTTTATATCAGTGAATAGTATATACAGCAGAACTGTTACCATTCGTGCTTGGGTTAACTCGTTTTGCCATCTGATTTACGGTTTAGTACATGTCTAAGGATGTAGTGAGATAATTAGCTCAATAAAGGCTACTTTCATTCTTAATAAGAGTACTAAAAAGAGCTCACAGATTTCACAAATTTCGCCAAATTGAACGCTAACTTTAGTATTCGAGAATATTAAACATACGAGGATTAAAATGATTTTTGGAGTCTTATGTTTTTCACTCAATTTAAAATCTCTATTTTTACGCCGAAGACGTCCCCACGTTCAATATTTGCGGACCCCTTTAATAACGGATGGAGCAGATTTGTGGAGAGGCAATCGACGGCGATGCAATGCATCCCAATGGCTCATCAGTTTCCCGGTTGTTTTCCCTGGTCCTCCACACTCTTCCTTGCTGATCAGCAGAGCAGTTATTGTAGAAGGTGGAAATATCCAGTGTTTCACAAAGTTTCTTGACGAGGACACGTCTTGGGGACAAGGGGACAGAGGGTCTAAGTTTGGGGACGGCGGGGAGGTGGCGAGGGGGCGATGCTGATATACATATGGTACTTGAATAACTAGTTATAAAAAGATGTTTAAGAATAACATTTCAAATTAAACTTTGGCAAATTAGTAAAATTGCAAATACTAACATTTTAAATACTTGAATACTATTACTAAAAGACTAAAAGTAAATAAAATATTAAAATTTGACAAATGAAATTGTCGAATTTGAGATTTCTATTCTATGATTATCAAATATATGACATGTCACATCATAATATCATATCATAAAGACGATTACAATGAGTAGCATAATACATTGATATCAAAATAAGTACAAAATGCAAAAATGAAAAATCATAATATCATATCATAAAGATGATACAATGAGTTGCAAAACATCAAATGTGAAATTGCATATGTGAGAAAAAAAATGAAGAATGAGAGTGTTTTTTTGAGCTTAAAGGCTTTTAGAAGGGTCCCACAAGCCTTTAGGATTCGGCCCAAGGCTCACATTCCTAGAAAAGTAAGAGATTTTTTTTTTTAAATGCTTTTTTGCACATCCAGCAGGGGGACTTTTGGGCATATCTAAGACACTTGAGGGACGGCTAGAAGTCCCTGAGATGTCTCAGAGATGTCTAGGAGTCCCCGTCATTTCCTCGGAGTCTCCCAAGTCTTGGCGGCGATGGGGGGACGGCAGGGGGACGTTTCTCAGCCGTCCCCAAGTCTCTGAAACGTCCCGGTCGAGGGGACAACTAGATTTGGGGGGGGGGACGCGTCCCTATGGAACACTGGAAATATCTGCATAAGAGGAGCAGAGTAATAAATGTAGAAGGTGGAAAAATATCTGCGAATATTGCCATCCTTGACAACATGACATAATTAGGTCAATCGGATGGGCCTTTAATAGAATGCTTGAAACCTAAAATTAATTTCACACAGAAACAATTAGACCATTATTTCATTATCTTGTATCTTTTTTCATTTCCATCGTTGATAGCAGGACACATTTTGGCACCTCTTCCTACTCATGTTGTGTGGAAGTGTTGGATTTGCTTTGAAGTTGACTTGATCTCTGTCGTGATACTCCAAATTTCTATATGTCTCCCCATGACCCATTGATTTTTGATTTGCTTTGTTAGATTTTCTTTACAGGTGAGTTTATCTTTCAAATCACATGTCCCACTGCTATTTCTATTATAGGTCGTTGACTGGTGTTGGTAATGGCCACTGCTATTTCTTTTATAGGCGGTTGACCCTAAACCCTTTTTTTCGTGCAAACATCTGATAAAAGTCCACTTTTGATTATGCTCTGATCGATAACATCAAATCATAGTGGAAAGAAGATTTCTATTATAGGGAATGTGGGAACATACACAAGGCATGAGAACTGTTTGACAAAATGCATCAAAGAAATGTGGTTATATGGAATCGTTGATTGCAGGATATGCCCAAAATGGGATTGTTGATTTTTAGGCATCGACCCTCCCCCAAGCCAACAGTAATTTCAAAAGAATGCCCTAAAACACAAGTTGTGAGATAATCTCATGACAATTGTTCAAGTGGATGTTCCCCTTGATGGTAATCCTAGTAAATGAAATCAAAGTTCCTATTGTAGAAAAGTCTTTTTCCTTGTATTTATGATACTCCTTGATGCTCTTACATTCCTACATCGTACAACACTACCTTGGCACCCTTTTATCATTACATGGTGAGACATGCCAGTGAGCCCCAGTCATTGATGTCAACAAGCGTACACCTAACTCAGTTGACAATCTCAAAACCATGAAAAATGGAAAAAGCTTCACCTCCCATGAATGGGTTTTTAATTTTTAATGCAAAGTAATCATAACTTGAACTATAACTTTTCATGAAAGTCACACCCATGTTCTACTCACAAATACCCTGGCCAGTGGTTTGATATGGAGTCATTAAAAACAAGTTATGATGATAGGGGGAAAAGGATATAAGTCACTTGACCACAAAAATGTGAGATATAATCATATAACCAACTTATGCAACCAAGGATTTACATCCTTCAATTGGATTCACCTATAATGATTATATCTTTAAAAATCATTGTCTTAATCCTATTTCAAACCCCTACAATGTCTAAATTGTTCAATATTTTTCCTTATTTGAGATTTAAGTAATCTAGCTATTATTCATATGCCATACAGAAAAGCCAGAATTCACAAACTTGGAAACAAGAAAATTATCTCATATTGAAAGGATGAAGTTTTTAGATTCGCTACTATTGAAAAATTCCATCAAAGAGTAAAGAACAAACCCCCATAAAATACGGCCATCCTGCTCTTTACAATTAGCATCTTCTATTCTTTTGTTGGCACCAACAAAACTTATTTGTATGCCAAATCAAAATGCAAGAAGTAGAAGATTTTTTTTTTAAATGGAAGTTTGCATTTACACAAGTTACTAATGTTCTTTTCTTTGGCATCCTAAACTGAGAAGAATTTTTTGAATTAATAAAACAGATGAAGGATCCAATATCTTCATGTTCCTGGTAAGCCAAGAGATGTCTGGAAATATTCATTTAAGTGGAAAACATATGCTATGGTGCTTATCTGGGAAGTAACATTATATACCCTAGTTAGATGTCATATTTATACGGCTACATCAAATAAGATTACAAGTTATCCAACTCTAGTGTTATTTTGGCCAAAGTCTCCTGGGCAGCCATGGTATCAAGATGTTTTGTACCCAACAACACTGTTCTTATATTAAAACAAGTCCTGCAGAGAATGCCAAATGCTTGTTTCCATATCAAATTTGTAGGTTTAAATGTTACAAATGAGTATTTCCCCCTTAATTCCAGAAGTTAAGCCTTGAGGATTGTTATCTCATTTTAATGCATGTATAAATGTGATTTGCAACCCTTTGTATTTGTGCTTTAAATTTCTCTGTTGAACCTGCACATTTATCAGTGGATACAGGAATTTTATCATGTGTCCATAACTCTGGCTTTTTCTTCATGTCTTGTTACCTATCTATTCTAATTACTTCTACATCTCATTCAAGAAATTCATATGATTATTAACAACTATTTGGAATTATGAGTAACTACCATATCTTTGAGCTCAATGTCTTATTACTCACCTTATGGGTTATCATTTTAATCTTAGTTGTAAATTATCTTGTTAATTGTCTTCTTGTACATGGGCAAATTTTGTGGCAGGTTAATATGGCTTACATTAAATTCTCAATTTTTAGTTATGCTAATGTTAATTGTTTTTAAAATTGAATTTTGGTTGTCTTTTTGTTTACCAGTAAAATCAATGCTATTCTTTTGTGACAGCTTTCCACGAAAGAGTGTTATTGTGAAAATAGAGGGAGGAGCTGCAACACCTGCAATTGTAAATGTAGCTGAGGTATATAATTTGAACAATATCTTTGAGTAAATTATATGTGACTATTTAATCAACAAATTAGCATTCGGATTGGGAATAGATGCAATAAGTGACATAAGAGGATTTGAGAATGTGGTGTCATCCATAAGTGAATATTTGTGTTTATGTGAACAAATTTTTCATGCTTTGTTTTTTAATGCAACATATATATTAATTAATTTACAAAACACCAAATTTCATTCCCTATAAATACAGGGAACTCCAAAATCCACTGATTTTAATCATTTTCTCATCTTATTGATAGAGTTAAAGATTTCATGTATCCTCTGAAGTTACACACACTTCATGTTTACAATATTCGTCTTGTTATTTTATTCATTTTCTCATAAATATATAACTACTCTAATCATAGAAGTACCCAATTGCTTAACTTTCCATGCCATAAATTTGACCGATTACTTGTGTTGCTACAAATATTTATGTACAACAATATTTTCAAGGATACAATGATAGGAATGCCATTATCGTGCAGCGTCAATGCAGCATAAGTACAGACAACTTGATTGAGTGTCATCTTGATTGGAAGATTTCAAGCAACTACTTATAAAAAGCCCTGTGCAAAATACTCAACTATTCAAAATATGTTCAAAACCTAAATTGCATAATTTAGCTGATCTAGAACTCAATTACAAAATAAAGTGGAAAAATTACATTTGATCTCTATCATCAATATTTCATAGCTAAACTCCAAACAAGAAAGAGTAGTCTATTTATTCAAGGTGCTCCATTTCTTCTTTACAAATATGATGCTAACTACCTCAAACAATTCTTTGTCAACAACCTTCAAACATTTACAATATTCTACCCAACAACTCAATGTTGGAAGATGTCTTAACACTTTCTTCTTTCTTCAACTGAATTCTTCAAGTGCAATGCAATATCTACTCAACTCACATAGCTAGATGATGCCCATACAACTTACTCATAGGACTTCCAAATCTTGACTTCACACATAGATCCATTCACCAAATTCACAATACTCTTCGCCTTTCTTTGGGGCTTCATAACTCTAACTTGATCTGTTCCTTCTTTGTTTTTCTGTATCATTAACAATGTTTGCATAGTTTCTAATTGCAACATGTTTTGTTCGCAATTTTCCTTGATAAATTTTACTTTAGATTGTTTGCAATTGATTACTAAATGTTAATGTTTTTATTGTGACATGTCTTCTTTGTAATTTGCTTGAAGCTACTCAATTAGTTTTACCTTAAATTACTAAAATTTGTAGATATGCAAGTAAGGACTTAGAATGCATTGTGATATTTTTCAATTTGTGTGTATTCAATTGATTCAATCCCAGATTGTTTTTTATTAACCTGAAATTATTTAAATGTGTAGATATGTTTAGCCACAATTGGCCTAGATATTCCAATGCATGATTCCACAACACATGTTTTATCAACCAAAGCAGATTTTACTTTTTCTTATGTGGTGTTTCTAAGTCTATGCTATTCAATGGTTGATGCTACAATTTGATGCTTTCTACAGATCTATGGCCACCATATATTCATTATGGAACTGTGCACATGCTCATACACATACCTACACCCATTGCATATTATATTTCATAATCCCATGACACCCACCATTCCACAAGAATAATTTCATATGCCCCCATGCAATTGTTTACGACCAAGAGCACACTTATTTTCACTCATTGCAGCCAACTTCTGAGTTCATATGATGGTATGTGATTCCATTATTTTTTTTTGTCTATCGTGCAAGTTGTACAGTTTTAAATGTTACAGATTATTTTCCAAGCAACAATATTTTTTTAAAACTTGTTCTACTAGTGCTTCTATTCATTTTGATATTAGCTTGCAATTGATTTTCCAAGCAATAGTATTTTCTCAAAACTTTCTTGTTCTACTAATATTATTGTTTTCAAGAATCTAGTAGCTATAAACCCCCATGTTTTTACATCTATTTTTCATTTATTGTGAATAGATTGAAGCTATTACGCTAAGTAATTGGTAAAAACTTGATTGTATTTACATTTAGAAAACACTCAATGAATAAGATTTACAAATGTACAGAATTAGAAAGTTTCTAAAAGGAAACTGCAGAAGATCGAAGAAACAATCTTATCTAATATAATACAACATATTGAGCATTAATTAAATAATTATAAAATATTATGTTAATACCCTCCCTTAATGCTCAATTTTTCAACTACACCAAGATGCCCCCTAAATTTTACAAACTTATCTGGACTGAGCGACTTGGTGAGAATATATGTTGTCTGCTCCTCTATTGGAACATACAACAATTGAACTGATTTTTCTTCAACAATCTTTTGAATGAAGTGACCATGAGTTTCCACATGCTTGGTTCTTTCATGGAGGACTGAATTCTTGGCCCAAGTTTGAGAACTCCCTGATTGTCACAGAACAAGGGAGTCGGACCTACTTAAGGTATATGCATATCCGCAAGCATCCGATGAAGCCAAACTACCTCACAAGCTGCCTTAACAACTCCATGATACTCTGCTTCTGTCGAAGAGAGAGCCACTACCTGTTGCTTCTTCCTAGTCCATGTGACTGCGCTAGATCCTAAATTGAATACATACCCAGATGTTGATTTCCTATCATCATCTGAACCTGCCCAATCTGAATCTGTGAAACCATTGAGTCTAGAATCTTTACTCTGAGTGTACAAGAGTCCATAGTTAGAAGTTCCCTTCACATAACCTAGCACACACTTCATTGCTACCCAATGATCAGTCTTGGGGGTTGTCATGAAGTGTGAAATGTAGCTCACTACAAAACTAAGGTTAGGTCTAGTGGCAATGAGATAGATGAGGTTGCCCTCTAGTTGCCTGAACAATGATTCATCAACTATCGGTGACTCTGACTTAGATAACATCTTAAGCCCTTCTTCCATGGGTGTGGAGGCAGCATTCAGAACTTATCCAGAAGACTTCGAGCATACTTGGACTAGGAGATGAAGATACTACTCTTTGTCTGCCAAACCCTAACACCTAAACAGTAATGCAAAAGTCCCAAATCTTTCATGTCAAATGTGTTGCACAAATCTTGTTTGATCTCAATGATCAAATGTGTCGAGCTTCTAGTAATGATCAAGTCATCCACATAGACAACAAGAATAATTATTTCACTACCAGTCTGTTTGACATACAAATTAGAGTTGGATGGACTCCTTTGAAAGCCATGATCTGTAAGGTACTTGTCAATCTTGATGTACCAAGCTCGAGGAGCTTGTTTCAGGCCATAGAGTGCTTTGACCAATTTGCACACCTTGTGTTCTTTATCAGCAACCTGGAACCCTGGAGCTTGCGTCATATAGAATTCTTCCTTCAACTCACGATTGAGGAAAGCACTCTTAACATCCATCTGATGGACTTTCCAACCAAACTGGGCTGCTAAGGCAAGGATGAGCTGAATGGTACTCATCTTGGTTGTAGGAGCAAAAGTCTCCTCGTAAACAATGCCTTCTTTCTGTGAGAATCCCCATGCAACTAGATGAGCTTTGTACTTGTCAAGGGTTCCATCAGCTTTGTATTTCACCTTATACACCCATTTGCAGCTAATGGGCTTCTTCCTTGGAGGGAGATCAGAAAGGACCCAAGTGTGATTTTTCTGAAGACTTTGGTATTCAGACTCCATAGCCTTTTCCCAGTCAGGAATTCCTTTAGCCTCTAAATATGTCTGAGGCTCATAGACACTATGAATGTTGGCCATGAGAGCAAAATTAACTGTATGTTGTTGTTTGCTCTTGTTTCTAGATGATCTCCCCTCAATGAGTTCATCATGAAGATCTCCAATAGTCTTATCCCACCATTTAGGCCTCTGAGAAGAAGTGCCAACATCTGATGCAACAAGAGGAGCTGGGACTAAGTGTGAATCTGGAGTTGGTTCAGCAGGTAGAACATCGGGATCATCTGGGGAAATCAGGTTGGGCATCATCAAAGATAGAATTTGCATCATCCCTCCCATCAGGTAGACCTAACGGAAGATGGACACCTAAATCAGAAGCCTTCAAGAGATGATCCTCTGAATGTTGAGCAAGCGAGGAAAGGTGAAATGGTCCTCGCTCTTCATCAAAGACAACATCCTGACTAAAGACAAGATGATCGGTGTCTACATCAATCAACCAGTAAGCCTTATGGTTGTCACTATACCCTATGAACATAAGCTTTTGACTCTTGGAATCCAACTTAGTAGGTTTGGCATCTGGAATCCATACATAGGCCAAAGAGCCAAAAAAATTCAAATGACTGATCCTAGTTTTGTGACCAGTCCAAGCTTCCTCACGAGTCTTCGCCTTAACGACATGAGTAGGTGACCGATTAAGGAGATAGACTACAATGAAAACTGCTTTTACCCAAAATTTGTTAGGAACACTTCTGTGTTGCAACATGGAGCAGGCCATCTCAACAATTGTATGATTTCACCACTCTACAACACCATTTTGTTGAGGAGTGTAGGGTGTGGTTAACTGGCATTTAATCCATGGGTATCACAGAAGTTGGAGAATGCAGTAGAACAAAATTCCCCCCCATTATCTGACCTAAGAGTGATTATGCAAGAACCAAACTCTTTTTCTACTAAGGCCTTAAATGTCTAAAATACATTAAACACATCTGATTTCTGTTTAATAAATTACACCCACATTTTCCTACTGAAATCATCAACAAACAACAAGAAATATCTACAACTAGTAACAAAATAATTATTCATAGGCCCACAAATATCAACATGAATTAATTGCAATACCTTAGAAGCTCACCACGAGTCACCATCTAGAAACGGTGTCTGATGTTGTTTCCCAGCCTGAAAAGTGCCATAAACATCAAGATGTTGAGTCTGAATGTCATGTAGACCAACTACAAGTCTCTCTCGAGCAAGCTGAGAGAGATAGTGCACATTCAAGTGCCCATACCGTTGATGCCATAGACTAGTGACAACAGAGTTTTGGGCTGCCATGGCTAACTCCGGAGAATCACCTGTGTCCACAAGCTTGTAGAGACCATAATCCTCAATACCAACAGCTATGGCAGTGCGAGTCTCCTAATCAACAATGGAACATTTGTGCACACTGAAAACCACATCCAGCTGAGGTGAATTTTGCATGATTTGACTGATTGATAGGAGGTTGAGTTCCATCCTAGGGATGTCTAGTATACATTGAGGAATATGAGATTCCTCCCACCAAACTGAATCTGAATAGTGCCCTTACCGACAACTATGTATTATGTTGGTTGTTTTTATTGTAACCAGGTTTATCTTCTATTTTACCTGTATAGAATTGCCAATTCTAGTCGAGGGCAACTTGAAGGACCTGAACCAACTGACGAGGATTTTAACAATAAACCTCCTACACTTTGGGCTCTGCAAAACCCAGGAGGGTGGTCCCTATAATGTGTTTATAATCTATGCACCGAACTTATAAACAATCATTAACAATTAATAGATAATCCCATTTAATAGCTCAACTGAATAGGGTAATACTGAATTGAATTGACTTTTCATCAATAATACCAACTACTTGGAGCATGAGATGATTACAACAATATTTCACAACTTAAGATAGTCATTTAATTTGCAATTTGGTAGCAATCTCTAAGCAGAGACAAACATACACAAAACCTCACAAACACATACGAGTTAGACCAGTGCCATATACCATTGGGGACTCAAATTCACAAACATTTAAAATTCCATGGCAGGTTCAAACACATAGCATATAAGATCTCTGACAACAATTGCCTTACAACATCATCAATTTATATCCTAACCCAATACTTCTTACCCAATCCCTTTATAAACATATCCATCTATAACTCCAATCAAGCATTTTAATTAATTCTTTGAATTAAAGCCAAAATGGAGGTCATACACACCACAACAGTGAGATAAACGCAATAACCCTTGATTATATTATTCAAAATTATGATATGCTTATACAAAGGAGAGACATGAGCCTGAAATGAACCATTATAACTCAAATGCTAGTACTATTATGAAACATCAAACCTTCATAAACCCAAAACCTGACTACAGAATGACACAAAACCTAAATTGCATTTACACTGAAACAATTAGGATTTACAACTTTCTCTACAACTATCCCTAGACTCGAGCTCAAAATATCTAACTTGCCAATGTTAGAATCCAAGATCACCTGCATGCAAATGGATACCTGTCACATGCAAAAGACATGCAAAACCAAGAAGATGTTCTGCAAACCTCAAAGTGTAAAATGCATTATTAGAATCTCAGTTATTACAAAGAGATCAATCCTTATGAAGGAGATCAAGAAACCCTAAAAGGGAAACCCTAAATGAAACCCTAGTGTGCACACTTAATAATTAATCAATTATTAATGTGCCTAAGTTTAGCTTAAGCAACTAGAGGAATAAGTGACTTAATTAATTAACCAGTATGATGTAATTAATTAAGCGTAATAAAATTATTACTCTAACACCCCCCCTTAAGATGAACTTAGGAAGAAGCTAAAACACTAGAATAAGATGCATGCAAGAAAAGATGGGTCCCGGCAACTAGGCCTGATCAGGTACCCATTTACAAATGCAAGAAAGAGGTAGAGGAGGAAAACCCAGTGGGACAAAACCCCCCTACAATGATATGACATGCTGCAAAGAAGCACTGGAAGAACACTGTAGAGTAACACTGGAACCGCAATCTGGCAAGCAAGGAAAGATACTTTTTGTCTACAAGAAACCATATCGGAATCATAATCATGCAACAGCAGACCCGATGCCACGGAACACTCGAAAACTCCAAACGGGAACAACTCTGGAATCTATGAAGCAGCAGTCGATTATTAAATGATGTATCACTGAAAATGAAGTGCAAAGATGCAAGAAGCACTCTCCCAACTGTCAAAATATCCAAGTAATCTCCAAAATACCCATCGGGCCAAATCTGGAATAATGAAAAACCTGGGACAGATACAGAAAAAGTGCATGGACAGCAACATAGAGCTCCTCAATACCATTCCAACGCCGCAAAGATAGCGAAAATCGGAGATCGTGGCAAAAAGTTATGAGCTCGGAAGCATAAAAAGTACATCTGACTTCAACCAGCAATAAATGCAGTAAAATAGGAAAATACTGAAAAATAAACTGCACCAAATGAAAGTGCTCGGAACCAGCTTTCCGGCGATATCTCGTTTGCCCAATTTCGATACCGTATGCCCAAGTTATGCAAAAAAGAAAAAAACTGCTTCTTTAGAGAAAACTAGGGTTAGGAGGGGCAAGGAGAGGCCGTACGGACGCTGACGTCATGCTGACGTCAGCGGTTCACGGGCATAAATTTGACGGCCTGCAGGCCGTCGTCGCAAAAAATCGGCCCCCCTGCAAAAAAAATTTCGGCCCCTGGTCACCCATATGACCGTGGGCGCAGAAAGGGGGTGGGGCGGAGCCCCTGGTTCTCCATGGGACCGGGCGTTCGGGACTGGGAGCCCTCAGGGGCTGAGCAGGGTCCGACGGCCGGATGGGGGAGCCACCGGCGGCGGTGGCGGGCCGGTGGCCACCCGGTGGCGGGATTTGCAAAACTGGAGGCGCCGGCACAAACCCGAGATCGTACCTTTTTTCGATTTTTTTTTCGTTTTCGTGCCTCGTGAAGCGTGCTGGGGAGGCCGTACGGCCTCCCTGCAAAAAAATTTTGCCTCAGAAACCAACTGCTCGAAAATGGACGATTTGACAGGCGTTTCTAGGGTTTTGGGGCACTGCGAACGCGATGGCGACGTCCGTTTGAGCCCATAGTGTCCCGAAAATTTGGCTACCCCCAGATCTTGCAAAAAACGATGCCTGTGGAAACCCTTGCACTTGAAACTCACTGAGAAGCCATATCTTCAGATCACGAACAGGCAGCGGCAGGTCTGGAGCTCTGATACCATGTTAGAATCCAAGATCACCTGCATGCAAATGGATACCTGTCACATGCAAAAGACATGCAAAACCAAGAAGATGTTTTGCAAACCTCAAAGTGTAAAATGCATTATTAGAATCTCAGTTATTACAAAGAGATCAATCCTTATGAAGGAGATCAAGAAACCCTAAAAGGGAAACCCTAAATGAAACCCTAGTGTGCACACTTAATAATTAATAAATAATTATTAATGCGCCTAAGTTTAGCTTAAGCAACTAGAGGAATAAGTGACTTAATTAATTAACCAGTATGATGTAATTAATTAAGCGTAATAAAATTATTACTCTAACAGCCAACACTATTTATGGCCTTGAAATCCTTCTGATAGAGAATGAAGGAGAAAACAAGCATCGAGCCAGAAAATACACATGTCACCGGTCAATTGGACCACCTTGTGACATTTCAAAAATATGATTACAATCGCCAAGTTCTGGAGCATCTTCTTGTTAATTCCACTCATTAGGGAATAGCGCTGCATTGGCCAAACCTCAAAACCTACGCCCAGAAGCCACCATGGAGACAAATCCATAATCAGTTACAACTATAACCGTTGAGTTGTTAGTTGCCAGTAGTGGACACCGTTTTACTCCTCTTCGGTTAAGTACTTGTCCACCCATTTCTGATACTCTTCATCCGTTGGCCAGTCAAAGTTCACCACCTCATTTACCTTAGTATTGTAGGGTCTATATTCACTGCAACCTAATTGGCCTCTCTTTCAAAAGACTCTAAGAATGTGCTGGTATTAATTATTTTGTCCATGCTACTTACCAACAAGTCATAATCGGAATCATCACAAATCAATTTGATTTGTGCATTAAGAACTTCTTGTGCCCTTTCCTGCCACTGCTACAATTTTTTAACATTTCCTTGTGCATCAGTGATGTCTAGAAAAAATGTATCACTCTAGTCATCAAAGCTCTTTACCAGCTCCCTAATTCTTCTACTCAAATCATTAGGTAGGGCTTGGAATCCCTTCAATGATTTCACAAATATTTGAGTAGGCTTCAATGACTAGGGCCTATTGTCTGCATCAAACCTAGAGGCCTTATACATAATATCCAAATCACTAGCCCTAGGGATCCACTTCTCAGCCAAAGGCAAAACTATTTCCCGATCCCTAGTGATATTTTTATTCCATCCAAAAATAAAGAATACAAAGAATGTACATATGGTAATCTACCATCCACCTTCTCATTTAAATGCCTCAAAATTGTGTCCACCACCTCATTTTGTTTGGCAGTTGCACCATCCTCACTTGCCTTTAAGGTAGCCTGTAATTATGTGATCTTATTTAACATTTTCTTCTTGGTGGGATCCACAGAATACTCAACTTCTTCTTCAACTGGCCCTGGTGTAGGACTGAGAACAGGTGTTTAGACGGGGGATCCCAGAGTAGAAACAATTGGAGTAGTAGGGGGGACTAATCCTGAAGTAGGAGGCAATGCTTTGATACCAGGAGCACTGGAGGATTCTCCCACCTACCCATATTTCAACCTATCTACTTCAGATTGCAGCTCAACATACCTTTGTTGCATCCTACTATATTCTCCAATTATTATGTTGTACTTCTCCATCAGACTCTTCTTTTCAGCCTCTTCTCTCTCAGCTTTCTTTTGGGCCAATTCGACCACATTAACTGCCAGGCTTGTAACTTCTGTTGTTGAAGTTTCAAAAGCTCTTTTGATAATTATCCCTCCCCTTAGGTTTGGACTAATATCTGTTACATTTGGTTTTCTTCCTTGGGGTGCCAATGCCCATATGGCCAGAGTCTCATACTCCTCACTGAAGGCATAATCTTGCAAAGTTGCCTTAACCTCTTCTTCATTGTTTTGCATAGGATGCTTGGACTGTAGGATAGCATTGAATGCTATAGCATCGGCTATGTCTCATTCAGGAAAAATTAGGACACCAGCTTGAGTCACAAGTCTCCTTCCTTCCTCAGGAATGATGTTCTTGAATTCCTCCATTAGTTCAGCCTTGACCTCATCATCATTCTCCTACTCAGACCTATCAGGTCTTGATTCTCTCATTCTCTTGCACTTATCCTGGTATTCCTCCAGTTTCATCCTCCAAATTAGCTACAAGAATACAAGAGTCTTCACAAAGTCATCATCATCCAAGAATGCCTTGCAGGCCTCCATTCTGGCGTCTTGTACACACTGCCCCTTTATATCCATATCAGATAACACCAATTGTGTTGATCTAGGAGGGGAAGGGATACCAACTTGCATGTCTTGATCAGTCACAATTATTTCATCCATCAAAGCCTCTTGTGTTTCCTCAATCCTTTGCCTCTAAGGGCTTGGCTCTGATGGTAGCACTGCAAGATCACCTCTTGGTGATGAATCTAGTCCACAATCCTTATCCCTCCAGGTGCTTTGATCCTTGGGGCTGACTGTGATGATGCTTTCACTATTTTTTTTCCCTTCTTATCCCCCTCATCCTCCTCACTGTTATCATTCATCTTTCTCTTGTATAGAGGTTTGTCAACTGGGGGCTGATAAGTTGGCCTTGTTTTCTCAGGCCTCACCTCTGGTCTTTGAATTCCAAATTCCATTTCCAAATTGACCTTCTTGGTCATCAAGGTTCCCATGATCTCTTTAAAATTATCCAACAAGAAAGAAATTCTCATGTGGAATGGAGTAAACTCCATTAATGGATCACATTTTGGATCCATTTTATGCACTATGGCCAACGACTTCTCATAGGCAATCCATTTCTCTTTATTCAATTCCTGCCTATTCAAATCAAGCTCATTTCTGATTAGGTCTTCAGGAAAGTTGAATTCATGTACAAATCTACCACCTTTAATTTGTTGCTTGAACAAGGTAAAGAATCCCTCAGGGTCATGTTGCCTCCTAGATCCACTCTTCAAATGATTGTCATCAAAAACCTTCCAAAGTGGACCCATCCTCCCTTGGAAAAGACAAAATTTGAAACAGCAATATAATCAGGGAACAAAGTCCCTTTTCCTCTCCCTGTCAGGTTATCTTCATGAATACAACCTAACTATCACATGACCTCGTTAAATCCCATCCTTGATGGTACATTATATGGGAGAATGTTAGGGGCTCCCTGGAAATCAAACACCCTTAGGACAGTGCTTATGGGGTACAAGATGATGTCACCCCAATTGTGGCAGACCTTTAAATCAGTCTTCCTCACATTTGGTTAGAGGAAGTCATGCAAATCTTCAGGAACTCTTGGCATATTTACCACCAACCGAGCCCTGAGTCTGGAGGCAAAGCAGTTATCAAATTGCACAAAGTTGGCACCTCCCCTAGTGTAAGACAAATCTGCACTCCACACCTATACTGGTAACCTTTCTCCATTCACCTCTTGCCTCAACTCCATCTTCTCTAAGAAGAAGTTGCCATTCTTGTATAGGAACATATACATTAATAAGGAGTACCAAAAGAAAGGAGTGCCAACATCCCCCACAAGCAACTTCAGCAAACCCTCATGTATCTTTTTTGCAAGAAAAGATGCATAGTCATACACCATGGAGAAGTTGGGATGCTGAATTTGAGCCCCCATAAACATATATGCAATGGGCATCACTATATTTGGGTTGAATCCCAAAATCTGGCACAATGAGTAAAATGTTGCCAAAAAGTGATTGGCAAAATAGCTTAGCCTGAAAGGCTCCTAGTCATTTGGGCTGATATGAATCGTTGAACTGCCTGCCCTGGCCAGGTGAGGAGGAAGTACCTTTAATCTAAAAAGAGGCTTTGACCTCGCATATTCCTGCTTCATCTCCTCTAAATCAATTTGGACCAAGAATGATCTAGACTCACTTAAATCAAAAACCTGTTGAATTTCAATTGCACTTATGCTTAGCAGAACCCCACTATCATTATCCCTAATTACCCTTGTAACTGGGTCATAACGTGTTGCCACTGCTCTGAGTAGGTCCACATCAGGAAACACATTCGACACTGCTAGTTTCCCCATGTCCTATCTTTATCCATTAGAGAAGGGGTGGGGTAGGTTTCGATGTCCATACCACAGTCTAAACATTTCCAAACCCATCATTGGAACCCTATCATATGCAATATTATAATTTTTGCATACTAGTCCTTCACCTAGGGTTTTTCCATTCATTAAAACCAAACCCCTCCTTCTGTCATTTGTTGATAATGGGAGTTGATCCAGAAAATCATCATATAAATTCCTCTACAAATAATCAACATGGCTAGAGTGCTTCTTCGGTGGTGCTATCTCAAACAACTAGGGCTTTCTTAAAATTCAAATTCTTGAAGGAACTAGGGCTACCCAGAACATGAAATTACAACACAACTGTGCAATTTCCAATAATTCAAATGAACCAACAACCCTACGAAAATAATCCACAAACCCCTTGACCAGCACAATACAACCTTTCACAAGAATCATAGTCAAATTAAACCAGTGATACAGAAAGTAACTCACGAGATTTTGCGCCTTGCAGAGAGCCAAAATTTCGTTGTGATTGCTTGAAATACTTTATCTTTGGCTTTGAACCACTTCAAAAATACTTGAATTCTTTTGTGGTGAAGATAGAATGAAATCAAATAATTTATGTCGATTGAAATTAGCCAGTAGATGTCTCATCTGCCATTAAAGCTCATTTGCATGCCGCGCCAACAGCTCCAATCGCATTTGATGCGAATTTAAACTTCATTCGTTGATCTTTTGTTTTTGTCAGATCATTGAACGACCACCTTCAAAAAGTCTGATGTAATCTCCATGTCAGCATCGAGGTCCCACCATAATACACAGTGCCAAAGGGGTGGCACCTGCCTATGATATCACAATCACTAAACATCCTGCATCTTTGGATCACACAATGGCGAGCAACCATTGATTCCCACCATCGGTGATCGTGTTCACTCATAGCAGTCAACAACACCAAACATAACCATCAAGCAAATTTTCATCAAGATTAAAACACCGTCGTCGATCTCGAGCACGTGCATCTCACAGTTGTTTTAGTAACCCACTTTATAGCGTATTAAAGTTTGACACAAATATTAAACACTTTATTAATCCTTTTTTGGCATCGGTAACTGAGACATGTGGTGCTCGCCCGTGATATCACAATCAATTGAAACCCAGCAGTGATGTCATCATGAGATCATGGAGAACGGTCAGGATCAACCGTATGGAAATTGACAGTCATTAAAAAACATTCCCAACAAAATAAAACAATTATTAAAAGGGGAAAGGGGACATCGCCTAGGCCGATGACAAACGATGGCTTAAAGTTGTTCTTAAAACACGGGGCATGGATCGACTTAGACTTAGGAAATAATAAAGTCAAGCGAAATATTTAACATTATTTATTAAAGGGGCCCGGCCTAGACGAGTCAATGGGACATAAGTCATTTTAAAACCTCCCTAAAAAAGGTAACGATGAAATAGATCCTACCTAGGGTTTAAGATAGAACATTAGAATTTCATGAAGGCAAAAACTAAAACCTCAACCCTAGGTTTCTCCAGAATAGCACGACAGACCAAGAATATGGCAAAATAATAATAGAACTCAAAGGAGAAAATTTGAGGCTCCATCATATTCTTCGCCTCCTCCAAAAATAACTAAGTCAGTGAATGAAGAGAATTTTGTGAACCAATCACATCTATGAGTGAAATGTCGCAAAGCACCTGAATCTATGTACCAGGAAGAGGACTTAACATGGTCTGCAAGTCTTTTAGCCATAAAGGCGTAAAAGGCAGATTCCTTCTGCTCAGTGTGCTCAGCAACATGTGCATTCTGCTGAGAACCTCCCTACTTCTTTTGTTTAGAAGCCAAACGTGGCGAAAATCCTTCTTCATGTGACCAAATTTGAGACAATAATTGCATTGAATATTATTTTTCTTAGATTTTCCCTGAGGTTGTCCTGAGCCTTTCTACTATGAAGGCTAACCTTTCCCTTTGTTCTTAAACTGAGTTTTAGCTACAAAGGCTTACTCTGTAGAGGATGATGAACCACTACTACCAAGTTGTTGTTTCCAACAGTCCTGCTACAAGAGGATAGTGCAAAGCTTTGAAAACTTCAGGTCAACATTAGTAGAAGTAATGTTGAGTCTCTATGAAATGTTCATAAGACTTAGGTAGGCTTTTTAGAGTGATCACGACCATGTCTTCTTCCTCCATTTTCTGACCAATAACCTCCAATTGGTCTGAGATCTCCTGGATTTTGTTCAGGTGCACCTGCAATGTTGTCTTCTCATCTATGACGATAGCAAATAGCATGTTTTTCAAGAAAAATGCACAACTTTTGTTAGAAGTTTCATGCAAACCCTTCAAGTGATCCCAAATCTCGTTCGCTGATTTTCCAAGCAGGATTTGAGGTAGCTGATCATCAGTTACTGAGAGTTTGATAATCATCACCACTTCATGATTCTTCTCATCGAACTTCTCTTGGGCTTTTTTTGTAGTGGTGGGTTGAGTAACATTGCCCGAAATCATCTGATCAAGGCAGCGGTATTCAAAGATGGTCATCATCCGCTGCTTCTAGGTGTTATATTTTTTGTCGTTGAATCTTTGACTGCCTTCCAACATAATGTTGGTCAAACTTGCCATCTTCATGATTTTTGAGGCACAAAAAATGAGGTACTAAGAAGCTGTTGAATGCATAAAACTCAATGCATGAGGTTCAATACGTTGAGGCATGTACAGGCACAAATTTTGAGGCAAATCTATAGGCTCAAAAATCAAGGCACAAAAAATGATGCACCCACAAAAATCAAAGACCAACCTAGTTGAGATCTCAAAAAACCCAGAGTGAATCTGAAATCAAAAAAGTTTTCTGACTCGAGATGACTAGTCAAAACCCTAATTGAGTTCCCTGGAACCCTAGGCGGCCATGAAAGCTTCATAAATTTTAGAAAACAACTTGAATCCATACGAAATCGTCGCAAACAAAGGGAAAAATAGAGGGAAAAACCCTAGGTGTTGCTAATGAAGGCAAAGGTGACCATGAAATACCACAAAAAACACCAAAAATCGTGCTTCAAACATTTGCAAATCGCATCCAAGAAGAAGAGAAATCGCAGCCAAAAATGGATTAGAGAAATCGTGCTTGAAAATGCAAAAAGACACGTCCAAAATGAAGACAAAATTGTGCCCAAACGTGATGCCAAAAGTCAATCAAAAAATCACGGCCAAGTCTTTAAGAAAAAAATCGCGTTTTTCAATGATGAACAGAAATGCGTCAAGATTATTCTTCGAAAAATGATGCCTTCACAAAAATAACATGAGAAGAATGATTCATATTTTGAAACCCTTGGTTGCACGCAAAAGAGATTTTTTCACAGAGGTCGACGAAAATCTCAGAGCTGACCTTTAGCCAAAAAAAATTGAATATCATTGAAAAATTTTCAAAAAACCATAAAAAAAATCCTTTCGAAAATTTTATTGAATTTTTTTTTCGAATTTTAAAACAATGCTAGCTCTGATACCATATTACGCTAAGTAATTGGTAAAAAATTGATTGCATTTACATTGAGAAAACGCTCAATAAATAAGATTTACAAATGTACAAAATTAGCAATTTTCTAAAAAGAAATTGCAAAAGATCAAAGAAATGATCTTATCTAATATAATACAACATATTGAGCATTAATTAAATAATTATAAAATATTATGTTAATAGAAGCAACAACTGTATGGAGAACGATTTGAGTTTGACTCATCTTTCTTAAATTATACAACAGGCTTGACGCCTTCTCAATTGTGTATGGCTGCAAAATAACAGAGTAAGCTTGAATTCAATCTTATGAAAATTGTCAGTCTACATTTTCAATGTTGTTTTCAGTAACTTTAACGAAAATGGATCACTAAATCCTGCAACAAATAATGTGAAGCTCTATGAAAATCCATGACAAAAAACCAATATAATTAAGAAAAAATTCTACTCATAACAAAAATTTTAAAATCTGTTCTTTTTAGATTTTTTTACCTCATAGGAGGTTGATAGGGATTCTCATAGAGGCATTATAGTGGTTTTTATTGGCTTAAACCTACTCAAAACAACATTGAAAATGTAGATTGACATACAATTTATAACATTGGATTCAACCTTACTTCATTTTTTATTTTATTTTGAGTAACTACAAGCAATTATATAAATGGAAAAAATGGTTCAAAGATCTCTGAAAAGCCATTCTTAAGATAGAATAAAAAAATCAACCTTTGTGAATGATTTCAATGGATTTCTCATTCATGCTCTGAGGACAATTGTATAACAATTTTTGACATAATATTATATGATTTGCAATAGGTTGCAACACATGCTCTTCTTGCTACACTAGTTGATTTCATTTTTTATTTGTCTTCTCCCAGATCACTTTAAGAACAACATTGTTTTCAAAACAGTTTCTCACTGCCCCAAATCTCATGACCACAGACTTGATTTTCAAAAGTGAAATCTTAATGGGGATTTTTTTTACAAATTGTTAATGGCATTCAATAGTAATATGGATGATGCAATAGTCATAGGATTTGTTTTTTGTTTTTTGGATGTAGTTATATTATACAGTAGGCTTGAAGACTTCTCAATTGTGTATTGCTGCAAATTTTATATATTTACAGACTATCTTTTATTACTTATTTATTTGTGGATGGTTACTTCGATTGTCATTTGTAACAGTCCAAATAAAACTCAGAGAACTACCTACATATTAAACAAAAAAAATCAATATATTCTCTTCGGCATACCCATTGCACCCCAAGGTACGATTGCTAGTATATAATATATGAGAAAATATTAATTTAGAGTAAAGTAATAATTTGAACACAAATTAAAAATTAATTTTAGATTAAAAAAATGAGAGTGAAATTTGCTATTTTTTAAAATAAAAATAAAATTTAAGATTTAATTTAGTTTTTTATTTAGAAATAAATCTTGAACAAATTGTATTTCAATATCTTTTAGAGTAACTTGTAATTGAATGTCTTTTAGAGTTTATTAGGTAAGAATTGAATGCCTTTTAGAGTTTACTAGGTAAGAATATTCTTTAATTAAATCTTTAGATTATGAAATTAATGTCCTTTGAATTTTGCTAGGTAAGGATCTTCTTTAATTAAACTCTTAGATTATGATGAACATGAATCTAATACAAAAAGCAACCATGCAAGATGTCTTAAGTTGTTACTAAATACAAATATTGTAAATTTAGCAATAGTGCGAAATGTTTTATCTCTCACTAAATGTAAACATTGTAAATTTGTCAACTTGTACATTAATTATTGCATTAAAATAAAGTGCAAGGTATGCAATTTCTATTCCATCCTCACACTAAGATATTTTATTTATATTTGATATTGTAAATATTAATGCTAATCAAAAGACATTTAAAGTATCTTCATCATTATCACACTCCACGAAAATGTAAAAGTATTGTCTCTCATTATTATAGACTTGCAAGAGATTTTATCTACTAAAATTTTGTATAATGGTAAATTTTTAGTAAGTTGTATATTACAAGGAGGTAAGTTAAAATCTTTACAATATAAAAAATTACAAGAAGGTAGATGTGAAAAATATAAACTTAAATTTTTTGGATTTAATTATATACATTTTTTTGTATCAATATTTCTCATCAAGATGAAAATAGAATTGATAAAACACAATTAAACCTAAAAACACAAAATTAACTTCATATATTACGAAAAACTCATGTCTACTATTAAAATATAGTTTCAAAAATATTGAGTAACTAAAACAAAACTTTAATACTTTTATTAGTAATTTGTGCAAGTTTATTAGATTCCAATATCCGACATTTACAATTTGAATTTTGAATGTTAAAATGTCAACACTGACATATCCAAAATTGGTCCCCGACAAAATAGGGGGACTTGTACGCCTTAGGGTGAATGGACCTTGGCCCTATTTTCCAAGATATTTAGTGTCAGGGGAAAAATAATAATTGCATTTATTTTTCATCCCACAATAATAGGTTACACTTTTTGGCCAAACTTGACATTGAAATCAACATTTTAAACAAAATCTTCGCTTTCTAACACTTATAGTAGCTAAACCGTTAGGAATTTCAAGATGATGCAAACTAGTGATTTGTGAGATATTGTTTATAGATTTTAAATATATATTTTAAAAATTGAAATTAAATTGTAATATTTTTTTTCTCCTTTCATAACTAGTTTTTAATAGTAAACAACATTTTTAGAAAGTGATGTGTACTTTGTTCTACATAAAAACAAAAATCTATAAAAGGATAAAATTATGATTCTTTTGAATCTAGGTTGGTAACACCGATATCTAGTGAGCTTGCATTTTTTTTCATAACGTTTTGTTGAATATTTTTCTTTTAATTAAGTTTTCAAGTCAAACCAATTACAATTCAGACATAGGTGCACTTTGTACCGTATAATTTTTTGTATGTATTGAAATTCAAATTTTTTTGTTGGAACAAGGACATCAATACATAGTGCATAGATATTTTTCAAAAAAACATCCACTAATTTACTGTTTTTCCACATGTAGAAAGGAGAACTTGATGTTCGATGAAAACTCATGTTCAATAAAACTAAAAAAAACTATTTAAGAAAAAATATATATATTAAATTTATATTCGTTGGAAAGCACATTTTAAGGACTATGGTCCTCCAATTTGGTTTATTATTGACTCCAATTGCATACAAATGCTTGCAATTTCTCAAAAATTGGTACAAATGGGCTATAGAATGCATAATTTAAGAAATTAAGGACCCAATTAGGCTCAATAATTTAGGGGGAACAAAACATAGTCATCATTTTTCTCATTATGAACATCAAAGTAGATCTCGTTCCTATTTATTTGGGTCATGCTAGGATTTAGAAAAGCACTAATTCAAAGGAAGATTAGGACCATAAGTAACTCATGGCATAAGCAAAAGATAAGAAAAATAAATCGCAAAAGTACACTTTCATATTAAAAAATTAGAAATATCAATGGTGTATCAAATATGAAATGAAACCATAATATCGTTTCCAAGGATGGATTGGGTGAGTAAAAGGGATTTCACAATCAAGATAATAGAAAAATATGTAACATAAAATCAATGAAGAAATGGTCATTCAAAAAGCTTCAAATATAAAATTGATACGCAAATATCATAAAATTATAGATCAAAGAAACCCTAATATGGATTTAAGTTGAAATACTAGAAGAAGAGTAGATCGTATAGGATTAATTGGGTTCACTAAAATGAAAATAAAAAATAAAACTTCATTTAGGGTTAATCCAATCTAATCCAATGAAATGTACACAAATAAGAAACCAGCCTATATTAATGATTTGGGGGTAATTATGTGGGACTAGTATTTTTAGATATTAAATGCTAAGATATGTGTAGATACCTAAAATTGTCCTAACCTAAGAACTATCATTTTAACACTAATATTCGTCTTTTCCTAATGATTAAATAATGTTCAATTATTTAATTATGATCTAAAATCATATTTCCACTATTAATTAAATGAATTTATGTTATTTAATTAATCATTTCAATTAATCTTCTTGATTAAATAAATAAATCCTATTTATTTAATTATATTTTTAATTCTTTAATTAAATAAATAAATCCTATTTATTTAATTATATATTTAATTATTTATTTTTTTATTAAATAAATAAATAAAATTTATTTAATAATATCTTTAATTAATATTCACCCACTCTTCCTAAATTAATTAATTACTTTAATTATTTAACTATCTCATTTTCTCTCAACATTATCCATTCATCATAAATAAATAAATAAAACATTTTTATTTATCTAATTCTCACTTACACATTCCTCCAATAATTAATTATTATCAACTCGTGCAAAACTAAATGTATCTTCTAACTAGCATTTTCTTTCACTTCACTTCTCATACAACTAGTTAATTCGCACTCAGACTAAGTTGTCTTTCACTAATTTATTTCACTACTTTAATTAAATAAATTATTATTATTTATCATTCACTCTTCTTCTATAATTAAATATTTTTTGAATTATTTAATTATTCACTGGCTTTATTTTCTATAGTAAAATAATTATCTTTAATTATTTAATTAGTCATGCACACATTTCTAAATTAAGTGATTATTTTAATTATTTAATTTAGCTAACTTTAGACATCTTCTAAATAAATAAAATTCATTATTTTATTTATTTATCCTCATTTGCACATGCACTAATAATTAATTTTTTTAATTAATTAATTATTATTTCTTCATGCAAAAAGCTAACTTAACTTATTCTTCTATTTTAATTAAATAGTTATCAATTTATGATTTAATTAAATATCAAACCCTCTTTTATATTAAATAATTATCTTTAATTATTTAATTATCCTAATTCCCTTTGAAATATCTTGACTTAACTTATTGAGACATCATCCCTTAATAAATAAACATTGTATTTATTAATCAATCTTATCTTTGCATGTTCCTCAATTAATTAATTATATCATCATGCAAAAAGAAAACTCATCTTCTATCTCAATCTTATCTTGCATGTTTGTCCAATAATTAATTAATTGTATCATGCATCATTCCCTCAAAACTTAACTGAAACTCTCTTTCAGTCAACTAATATTGGTTGACAACTTTTCCGATCAATCACTTCTCTTAACACTTCAATCAATATCTCATGCAGTCAATTAACTAGCAATCAATTCCTCTCATTAATTCTCAGTCTTTGATCTCAAATCAGCACCTCTTAATCCAGTCATTGATTCAATTTCCTAACATATATAAAATAACCCTCCATCTCTCATAATCATTACCTAGAATTTCATACTGAAGCGATACTCTTTTGATTCTTAGCATTTATCTTGAGAATTTATCATAGCATCTAGGTCATCACCTTACATCAAACTTTTGCAACTATCATGGAGGCTCTTGTGTTGAAGCAATCCAACATATCAAACAATATCGGTTACTTTGAAATGGGATGGTAAGCTTGTTCTGGTTTTAGATTTAATTGTATTTTTTCAATTGATTAACTGTTGTTTAGGTTTATAACTTGTTTCCAATCGCATTTCATTAGTATTGTGGGTTTTATTGTTTATAATTGATTCCAAAATTTCCCCTTAGAGTATGGAAAGTAAATAAGAAAATAAGGTACTTAAGGTTTAACAATAAAAAAATGTGTCATTCAAAAAAGATTCTAGAATATCATTTATTTTTCTTAAAGTATCATCTCCCTATTAGTTGAATCTTATATTTTATGTTGGTCTTGTGATTTATTTAGGGTCAAGTTTAGCGTTCTATGTCAAGTCCACAATTATGTATTCATCCTCTAAGTTTGGACTCAACCCTACATAATGTCTACTGCTATTCATCTTCCCACCTAGTTCGCCTTCATATACTCTACTCCTTTCTAGTATCTAATGATTGAAGATATTTAAAATACCTTGGAAGAGTTGTCTTTTCTCACAAGGGGTTACATGTTCTCCTAGGTCAACTTGGAGAAAGGTTCACATAAGATCAAAGATAGCAAGGAAGCATTTTATGATGATTTAAATGCAGATTTTCTACTCTCCTAGGTGATCCCACAATACTGGTTTACAATTTTTGGCCAAACTAGACACTAAACTATTTTTTTCTAAATAAATCTTCACTTGCAAGCACCTATAGCAGCTAAACCGTGAGGAATTTGAAGATGATACAAACTAGTGATTTGTGATATTTTGTCTACAGATTCTAAATATATTTTTTTTCAAATTTTTTGGAATTAGATTGCACTTATTTTTCCATCTCCTTTGAAAACTAGTTTTTATCAGTAAACATCATTTTTAAGGAGTGATTCTCATCATATACAACACAACTTTTTTTCTATGAAGGATAAAATTCTAATTTTTTAGAATTTAGATTTGTAAATATGATATCTAACTATTTCATTTGGTTTCATAGTGTTTTATTGAATATTTTTTCCTTAATCAAGTTTTGAAGTCAAACCAATTACAATTCAGACATAGGCGGACCATATACAACATAAATTTTTTTGTATGTATTGAAATTCATTTTTTTTTATTGGATCAAGGACATCAATGCCTAGCCTAAACATATTTTTTAGAATTTTATATTGATAATTTGCTATTTTTCCACATGTGCAGAACAAGTTTGATTTTCAGTGAAAAACCTATGTTTAATCAAACTAAAAAAACAAATACATAATAAAACCAAAACATATTAAAATTATATTCGATGGATAGCTCGTTCTGAGGACTACCATCATCTTGTTGGATCTATGAATTCTCCTCCATTTTTATCCTCAACTCAAGCTTCAAAGGGAATTTTTTTGTAGAAATTTGGTGCCGAAGGGGGAGAAGGGGGGAAAATGTGGGTTCAAATGAACCCAGGTTCAAGTGAACCCTCCTTGGAGGTTCACTAGAACCAGGGTTTGAGTGAACCCTCCTTGGAGGTTCACTAGAACCAGGGTTCGAATGAACCCAAGTTCGACCAAACCCAGTCTTGTATTCAATTTTCCATTGTCTTCATCATAAAAAAATACCAAAAAAGTGGGTCTCATCATTTAATATGGTTCGATTGAACCAAGGTCCATTCGAACCCCTTTTGGGTCCATTTGAAGACCCCAGTTCATGTGAACTCCTAAAAGTTAAAAAAAAAATTATAGGAGCGTTTTTGCAATTTTCCTTCCTCATTGGAATTGTAAACCAGTTTTGTGGCTTTACCCTCAGTAAAATAAATCTAAATGTTTCATTATTGATTACTCTTTTAATGTTTCAATTCTTTTGGGATGATTGTTGTGAAAAAACACTAAAAAAGGAGTTCATATGCAAATTTTGTGAGCATTTGAAATTTCAAAAATGAAGGATGAATTTCAAATGATTATACCTAAGTTATGGTGCATAATCTATAAAACTTACTTGATCAACTATGTAGAGCTCTAAATCATATTTCTTACATCTATAAAAATTAAAATTTCGATTCTAAGTAATACAAAAGTTATGCCTATTTTACTGAAGTGTGTTTTTAATGGATATCTATTTTGAATAATGGATATATCAATTTTTCAATGCATACAATTAACAAAAAAACACCTCTAAGAAATGAATATACATTTATTCAAAACAAATATCTTTTTTTTGGCATAAACACGTGCCTTCATTTTTGCCTTAGGAATGCATTGGATTTAGGTTTGAGAGTGTCTACCCCAAGGGGTTAATCGGTCCAATGTGTTTAGAGGTTTCATTCTCTTTACATGACTTCACCATTCATGCTAATAACATTTTTTTTCAAATTTGATGAAACAAAAAGGGTTTATATAAATTTTCAATATTTTAAAGATATAAGATATGCTTAATTATGAATTTAATAGATAATTATTAATGGGCATGTGCAAGATCATGATGGGCCAAAAAGTGGTGATATGAAAAAAGTAGCATTTTGCATTCGCAAAAAAATATGAAAAATCTCGAGTTGAATTTGTTTTGGGTTGGGTGTCAATACATTACTCCATAGCAATGCCCAAACCAAAGTAAAACAAATCACAAATCGGTGTTATTTGTAAACTAATATGACTTATTACATCACAAATTGGTGCTATAAAATGGATATTTGATTCAAATCGGATATCTGATTTTTGCACACATAGACCCAAGAGTAATTAAGAGGTGGAGGGTGGACAAGAGAGACAGAGAGAGGGAGAGACAAAGAGAGAGAGGGAGAGAGAGAGAGAGAGATAATTAGGATGGGGGAGGGAGAGGGGAAGAAGGAGAGAGAGAGAGAGATAGGAGGGGAAGGGAGAGGAGGAGGGAAAGAAGGGGAGAGATAGAGAGAGAGAGAGAGAGAATTAGGAAGGGGAAGGGAGAAAGGGAGAGGGGAAGAAGGGGAGAGAGAGGGAGAGAGGGAGAGATATAGAGACAGAGATAGAGAGAGGAGGGGGAAGGGAGAGGGGAAGGAGGAGAGAGAGAGAGAGGGGAAGAGGGGAAGAGGAGAGAGAGAGAGAGAGATATGGGAAGGGAGAGGGGAAGATGGGAAGAAGGGGATAGAGAGAGGGAGAGAGAGAGAGAGAGAGAGAGAGAGAGAGAGAATTAGGAGGAAGGGAGAGAGAGAGAGAAAGGGAGAGGGGGAGAGGGAGAGGGGGAGAGAGAGAGGGGGGGGAGGGGGAGAGAGGGAAGGAGAGGGAGAGGGAGGGAGAGGGAGAGAGAGAGGGAAAGAGGTAATATTTAAATATTTTTATATTAGTAATATTAATTATTTATATGATATTTTATATATTAACTTAAAATATATATATAAATATTTATACATTAACTAAAATATAGAAATAATATTTAAATATTATACATAATAATATAATATATTATATATTATACATAATTTCGTAAGAGATTATCATAAATTATATATTATATATTAAATTATAATCTATATTGTATATTCTAAACTAGATATATTAAAATAAACTATAAACTATTTATTGCATTTTTAAAATCATATATTAAAAGCTATATTACATTTTTTTAAATTATATATAAAATAAATCAGATATCCGATTTGTCTAACACAAACCCTACTACCTAAGGATTAGCCTCGGGCTTGCTTCGGAATTTGGTTAGGACATGTCAATCCTAAGAAGTCAACACAAAAAATGTGTTTAACAACTTACCTTGCTTTTCTAGACTTGGCCCATGTGGTTGACGACTTTTTTTTACCCTAAATTGATGAAACGAAAAGGGTTTTTAAAGGAGATTCTCAGCTTTCCACCAATATAAATTATGTTTTACTTTGAATTTAATAAATTATTATTATTCATTTTCCATTTGAATTACGACTAAAGTCTTGATTGATAGGTTGATTGAAAAAAATCTATAGCTTTCAAACGATATCACATTTTTTGAATCTAAAATATGCTTCACATACTATAGGATTAAAAAAAAAGTGAATTTCATGAAGTTTTGACCAAGTTAAGGTGGTCAGACATACAACTTTTTATATTTTTTAAAAGTTGTAATAAAAAATTCATAATTAATTATTTACTTGGAAAAAAATTACAAAAAATTATGCATCACATCGGGACATGAGTCCTCTACTAATATCTAAAATATTATAAAAAAAATATTATCATTTTAGTGTGGTTAGGGTGGTCAAATAGACACCTACTTCTTATTTTTTCCTTGAAATTTAAGTACTGTTGCATTCAAATTTCAAATTTTCACCAAATAGATTTAAAAATAAAAAATAAACCTAGTAGTTTAGAAACTACATTCAATTTGCTACAGATTATATTCTTACATATTTTTGAAATAATATAGATAACTTATTCAAATTTTTACGTCACGTTGCCTAACTCTAATTTTTTTGAATTTTCATCGCCACTTAAGGGCCTATTTTTTCTATGATGATCCTACACATACCCTAATGATTTTATATATGCATTGTGTTTAAATTGTTTTGATTAGAGGTAAAAGTGGGTTTTGATGGGGCTCGAAACCCAGTACAAAGATAAGAAAGTTGTAATTAAAATAAACCATAATCCAACAACAGCACCACAACATCCTCTAAAAAATAAGCATGACTACACACGCTGCACCAAACAAGCAAGGGCCAAAAACCCCTTTTATAGCCTAGTTTTAATCAGGACCAGAAACCCTTAAAGATACAAAGAACCCACATGCATCTGCCAGGCATCAGCAAACCAACTGCTCATGGAAGACACCATAGAGCCAAGAAAGATAACCAAATTAATGGTGTAGGACACCATCAAACCATTGAGCTTCTCAGCCTGCTGGGTCATAGAGAGAAACTTAGAATACCACCCAGCCTGCAAAAAAACATAAAAATCCAAAAAGCGCAAATCATCCATAAACAGCTCCATCAACAACAACTCCTTCAAAACACTCCAGTAACAGGAAACCAACTCCAAAACCACCTTTATAAGAGGGAGCTCCCCTCTATTGGAGAGGATGCTACAATCAACTAGACCACCACTACCAGAAATCACCAGCACCCTCCACCTCCACCTCCATAGGAGAACTGCCCACCTCAATAAGAACAGTTGAGGGAGGTCCACCTCCATAGGATAGGAGGAGAAAGCTAACACAATAGCTGAGCACAAAACCATAGCATCCTTTAGTAAACACTGCACCAGAAACAAACTGTGGACAAGGACAAGAGTAACCAATAGACACAAAAGGTCCACCATAACACCATTCTCATAAGAACTCATCTGGGTTTCCATAGAAAAAACTCAGCAACAAGCCAATCGCGCACCCACTTCTAAGCCTCCAGATGAAGCCAAAACAACTGAGCCAACAATATAAAAATATTAAGCAGCTCAGCCTGAGAGATCACAAAATCTAGCATCAGCCACCTAGGGGCAAGAGGAGAAACAAAATCCTCAACAAAGAGGGTCTAAAGCCACTCAGCCACAAAGAATAAGGCCACAACAAAAAGTCAGCCACAGAGAAAAAGGCCACAAAGATCATATCATCAAAAAGAACCACAAGCCAAAAAATCACCAAAGACAGATTCCTAGACTCAGAATGAAGGAGAACACCCAACCCCCAAGAGGAATAGGGGAACCCAACCAAGAAGGAAATCAAGAGAAGGGCTAGCAAGAAAGAATACCAAGCAACCCCAACATGCCAGTCAGATCTAGAGATGAGCCAATACTCCCAAAAACCACCCACAGGGAAGCACCATCAGTCCTCAAAGAGGGAACAGGAAGAACTCAAAACACTCTAAGAACAAAAACCCCCAAAATAGAACCACCAAGCAAGCGACAGGTAGAAGCAAAGGAAGACCGAGAAGAAGCCAAACGTAGAACAAACCAACAATAAAAATGTTGGAGTTGAGAAGATACAACACCACAAAAGCCCAAAATATCTTTGGAAGCAAATAACTTGTTACAAGGAGAAGCAAAGAGAAGCAACAAAGGAAATGCTCAAGAATGTGGAGCAATGTATTCACCTGAAAATGTAAAACGAATTAATGATACAAAATATAGTTTTCAACCATATATAGATGAAAAACCCTAAAAAGGAAAACCCTAGGCTTGCACAATAATAATTAATAAAGTAATTAATTATTATGCACCTAATGTTAGCTTAAGTGAAAAGAGGTAAAAGGGAACTTTACGTAATTAAACAAATATTGTTTAATTAATAAAGTAAATACCCAATTACTCTAACACCCCCCCTTAAGCTAGACTTAGGGAGAAGCTAAAACCTAGAAGAAGCTACTGAAAGCAAAAGCAATGGGTCCCGACAACAAGGCCAGATCAGGTACCCATGTACAAAATCAATGCAAACTAAATGAAATGGGGTAAAGGAGAAAACCCAGTGGGAACAAAACTCCTCCCCAAAATAGAATGCAAGGAAAGAATGCAATGCACTAATGAAAGAAGGATAGGAGGTGGATAACATGATACCCCCCATAAACAACTTCTATCATATAAGTACATGTACAATGGTCTCCATAGGAGAGATAGAAAGAGAGAAGAAGGCCCCCCCACAATGAAGAAACTCCTGACACAATGGTAGATGCCTGATGTAGAATCCAAAAGGAGATCCTGAAGTGGCAAATGATATTCCTCCCCTTGGGAAGAAACGGATCCATGGACCTGTGAAGAAGGATGAACCAATCTATCTCAAGATGTGTGTCATGATAAGATGCTGAAGAATCTCACTGTCTAAACTAAAACAAATGATGCCAAATCCAAACTGATGTGGAGAATACTGAAATGCAACCTCTGAATGCACAGATAATGGTGGGCAAACAGTGATAACCTGATTGTCAAAGTAGAGGAGATGAATGTCCTCAAAATAATCCTCTAAATCTGCAATATAGGACTCAATAAACAAGAAAGATATGTTTGCAACATAAGAGTCCAAAGTAGCTATGTTTGGAAGATGTATGATTCCCTGCTGCACTGAATCAAGAACAACAAGAGATGCTGATGAAGTCTCAGTCTGAAGAGTAGGAACTATGAGACAAACCTCTGATCCATCAGAATATGTAAGGGTGTCTAAATATTCAAGCTCCTCTAAAGTATCATGATCAAATGGTGTATTCTCTCTCCAAGAAATGGGTATGAGACAATCTGGAGCAGGATCCTCTGGGAATGGAGATAGAATAGGGTCTCCATAGATCTCCCAAAGACGTGTCCAAAGTGGGTGAGGACAATCAATGTCCGATATAACCAACACAGTGTCATGATCAACACTAGACAATATAACTCCTGCAATGTGATTTTTAATGATATCCCATGCTAATCTGCCCTCTAAAGTTGCTGGTTCAGGTATGAGATCATACAAATAAGGCAAAATATTAAGCCACCTACAATGTGTAAGTATACCCTTTGCCCATGACTCATAATTACCTCGTTCCAGAAAAACAACTGAAGGGTGAGTAGAAAAACCCATGATAACTCTTCAAATTAAAAAAAAACTGAGAAATCTTACCTTACAACATTTAGATCAAATTAATATAACCCATTCCACGCAGACAAAACCCATGAAGGAGCCAGAATGACCAAGTAATTGAGCAAAGTGTAAAAATACACAAAGCTGAATAAAAAATACCTGGTAAATATTCTAATAAAATAGACTATAGATCTAAAAATAGCACTATAACACCTTTCCAATGCCTATTCGTTTGCGCAAAACGGACACTGTGGTCAAAAGTTATGAATTTTTCAAAAACTGAATTTAGTTTGCAGGAAACAAATTTTCTAGCAAAAAACGTTTACTTCTAACTCGATTTTTGGAAAATCTACTCACTATTTGTAGACAAAAATAAAAACCCAAAAATATTTTGATGCTAGAAACAAAACCCAGAAATTGTTTCTTGATCCAACAAGCAAAATATGAGAAAATGTTTTTTTTTTTTACTTTCAACTAGGAGAAAAATGACATGCACCATTTTTTCAATAGTGATTTTCTCCAAATCTGTGCAAGATATGCAAAATCTAAAAGATACCCAGTTCAGATTTCGACGCTGGCTACAAAACTAAGAAATCGTTTTTCCTACAAATGAGTGAAAACTGAATTTTTGAAGCAAAAATGATGACGGCTCCAATAAAGAACGGCTTGCAACAAACCCTTGTAGCTCCAAAAATCTTCAAAACAAGAACAAGCAGCTATAGATCTGAAGCTTTGATACCATGTTGGAGTTGAGAAGATACAACACCATAGAAGCCCAAAAGATCTTTGCAAGCAAATGACCTATTACAAGGAGAAGCAAAGAGAAGCAACAAAGGAAATGCTCAAGAATGTGGAGCAATGTATTCACCTGAAAATGTAAAATGAATTAATGATACAAAAGATAGTTTTCAACCATATATAGATAAAAAACCCTAAAAAGGAAAACCCTAGGCTTGTACAATAATAATTAATAAAGTAATTAATTATTATGCACCTAATGTTAGCTTAAGTGAAAAGAGGTAAAAGGGAACTTTACGTAATTAAACAAATATTGTTTAATTAATAAAGTAAATACCCAATTACTCTAACAAAAAACCCCCAAGCCTTCCTATTACACCGAATAGGAACAAAAAGAGGCGCAATCTGCAACCAGACATCCTCAGAGAAACCCACACTCTCCCACGACATGGAAGGCAACTAGAAAAAAGGTAGGAAGGTCTCCCACACAACACCCTCAAGCTCAAGCGGTTTAGCAAGCAGGAAGCACACCCACTGCCAGGAAGGTAGCCATAAAAAAGATAGGAAATTGAATACCAATGACCCCACAGCCAAATGAAACTGAGCATCAAATAGCCAAGCCAAAAAACCAGAGGCACCGAACAACTCTAGCAAGGGGAAATCAAAACCCCACTAAAACAACAAATGAGATCTGAAGGCGCGGAAAATGGCCCCCAAATCAACATCCTCTCCATCCGGCTTAGCATCATTGCTCTCACCAACCTCTTTAGATTTGAAACAGTTGTTCCCACTCACTGCACCTCCTCCATGTTCACGCTCCATGATACTTTTAACAATATCTTGGAAATATTTTACATCTGATAGCACAATATTTTGTGTTTAAATTGTTGATTGATAGACTAATTGAAAATATCCATAACTTTCAAACCGTTTCATTTGAAAAAAAATTGAAAGACACATCACACTCTATGCTTTGCTAGCTATAGGTTTTAAAAAATAAATTTCATATTTCTTTGACCAAGTTAGGTTGGTTGGAAAATTAATTTTTAATATTTTAAAAAATTCCTAGTAAAAAATTCATAACTAATTATTTACTTACAAAAAAAAAATTAAAAAATACATGTGTCACATATGAGCATGTGTTCTATACTTATATTTAAGTATTCATTTTTTTTTTTAATCTCATACCTAGGTTGGTTGGAATAACACTATTTGTTTTTCAACAATTATAGTGTTGTTTCATTGAAATTTCAAAATTTCACCAAATAAATAATTTATATTTTTTCAAAAAAAAATAGTAGCCTAAAAAATACATCCAATTTTCTACAAATTATATTCCTACATATTTTTTAAGTTGTGTTAATAACCCATTCAAATTTTCATGTGAAGTTGCTTAAGTTTGTTTTTTAGTATTTTCATTACCAATTAGAGGCATAGTTTGGCCCATCATGATCCTACACTCACCCCACTATTAAAGAATTCCAATGGGTTTTTTGATAGGGAATATGGATTTGTATTAGAAATATTATTTTGTACTGAGAAGAATATTTTTCCCATAAGGAAATAATTTATTCAACTAAATAATATTTTATTAGTCTGAGATAGAATTTTTTGGATTGAGATTTTTCTCCACTCTAACAATCACAACTTGTCATAGTATGGAGGGTGAGGCCTAAAAAGTAAAAATTATACACAAAAAATGGAACACTTCCCCATGATCAATCAACTTGTATCCAAATCGGTTAAGTTGTTGAGGTCAAGGAAGAAAGGATTATTGATAAAATTGAGTCTTTTGTCACTTAATTTGTAATCTAGAAGCCTCGTAAAAAATGACAAAGTGTTGGAGAGATTGAGTGACATTGTTCTCTTCCTCAACAAGATTAATGAAAGAATCATCAAAAAAGTGACCATTAACCAATTGCAAGGATGAATTGGGAAGAAATGTCCCCTTGACTATGAATTGAGAGACTACAATTGCCAGGAGATAGCCAAATCCTTCAGCAAAGAGAACATAAAAGTGTTAGAGCTAAATGACAACCTTGATGGATTGACCTATGAAGCCCAAAAGGTGTATATTATTGGCTAGTTATCATGATGCGATAAAAGGAATCCATAATAAACATCTCCACAAATTGAATGAAATAGGGTCCAAAGCCAAGTGCTTGAAGTGTGATAAGGACAAACAACCATTCAATGTGATCATGGGCCCTCGAAAAGTAACAAGCCCATTCCTTGTCTTCCCAAATAACAATAATATTATCCAAGATAAATCTAGACATAATGAACCTCATTTATTCAAGATGAACAAATTGGGGTAGCATGGGGTGAAGCTTGAGAGATAAAGTGTTGGAAATGATATTGTAGGATATTTTCAACAAATTTATCGACCTATAGTTTTAAATCTCCTTGAGATCACCAAATTTAAGTAAGAATTTAACGTTTCCTTTATTAATTATATTTTTAGAGATTTGGAGTAAAAATCTTCAATATAAACCTTGTGGAGCTAGTTGCCAACATTATCTCAAAGGGACTTGTAAAATTTATAGGGTAACCCATCTAGCTCAAGAGATTTATCATTTTCCATTGTGAAAACAACTTCCTTCAAATATTCTAAGGTGAGAAGTTATTCACATAGAATATGTTAAAAATTACATAACTAGAAAGGACTACATTGAGGCATTGTTCTAAGGTAGAACATATAATCTTAGGATACAAAGACCTACTCATAGCATTGGAAAAAGGCTTGAATAATATCAGGAATCTCTCACAAGATTTAATTTCCTTCATGATTTTTCTTGATGTATGGTGAGGAATGATATTGTGTGCAAAGCCTTAAAAATTATTTTGACACTTGGTCACCAATGTTGAGCCAATGAGCCTAGCCCTGAGTTAAACACCATGAGTTGAATTAGCATATGCAATGTGCTTTTGGTGGTGAAGCTAAGCACTAGAATCAAATGGGTGCACTTCCAAAGCAACGATGGATCAATAGAGGTCAAGGGTGATGGTGGTTGAAGTGGGCTAATTATCATCCTTAAATGCAAAGAAAGCAAGTAGTATGGGTGATGGTATAATTCAACCTTAAAATATAGTTATTTTCATGCATGGGGTGAGGCTCCAAATTCTATACATGTATGTGACCTAAGGTGGCCTTGTGATTGAGTATTAACATGTTGTTGACGAAAAAATGCATCGTCGCAGCCTTGGGAATATAATTTTTTTACTCAATACTAAATTGTATTAGAAAGTGGTCTAAATGGATAACGTCCACCAAGGGTTTAATTGGAAAAAGATAAAAACTAGCAAAGTAAAAGGATTGAGAAAAAATTGAATAGCATGCTTTAGTCTCTTTAAAACTCTATCATCCCAACCCATAAATTTCTATAATTATACCACATCATATTATCTTGTCAGAGACCAAGATTGGGATCAAAAGCCCTAATTTATTATGCATGTAGAATCATACCTCCCTTTTGTTATTTGTCTAACACATAGGCAAGGACCCACATTTTTCATAGTCCATCTCTATCATATTAAAATCTTTGCATAAAAGCCAAGTGGTGGTTGGAATTGAATTAATGATCCATATCCAAAGGGAAGATCTCTCCATAGCATCATTCAAGGTGTAAACATTAACAATCCCAAAGGAATGATAATTGATGTTGAAAAGGGCTCATAGATCTTAGTTAGTGGGTTCACATCCTTGGCCAACTAATTGTCATTGCCATGTATGAGATAAAAGGGTGACAAAATCACTCTATCCTACTTCATACTAGCTACACACTAAATAGTTAGAAGGTCAAATCACATGCCAAGTAGGAGAAAGAAAAATATAAATTTTAACCTCTTGCAAATAAAGAATGTCTAAAATTTTGAAAATCATGAATAAAGTATTTTCATGGGGAGTTCATCAGCCCCCTAACATTCTTGGAAATATAAATCGTAAGCAAGTGTCAAGAGGCATCTCCTTAGTATCGAGCTCAGCTAGAGCATAATAACTATTTTGCAATATCACTTCTTGAGCTTGATATGGAAGCGAAAATATATTTTGTCACTTTGTTGGCGATTCTCAATCCTCTAGTTGCCACAGAAGACTACAAGACCTCCTCTACTCAACAGGAAGAGGTGAAGAAAGACAAACATTGATGAAAATTAGTTAATCTAAGGTTGATGCCATGAGCTGGATAAGAGCCATTGTTTCCTCGCCAAATTCCTCCCCAAAGGAGGGTAAAAATCTACATGAGTTTGGAGGTTTTGAAACATGTTGTGTAGCAAGATTCCCCAAGATAGAAAATATATATGAAGGCTTGTTTTGACCACAGTTTTTGGTCTTTCTACTAATAACAATAGATCAACCTTCCTCTTATTTTACAAGAGGTGACATCCCAAAAGAGAGTTGAGTAGTGGCCTTTGGGTATAGAGAATCCAAGGGAAGTCCTTAATCTTGTGTTTTTTATGATTGCCATAGATAATAGGTTTTTCAGAAGGTTGATATAATGAACACATTGGACATATCTAGTTTTTCCAACTTTCATATTGGATATTTCCTTGAGGTCCATGGACAAGTCCACCTCAATGAAACCTTATGTCTTGGGATAAATACAATAGAACCTCTAGGTTCAACACAAACAACTTAGCTTATAGAGGGGGATATTTAGCTTAATAAATTATAGCAAGGGAGGGGTAAGCTAGGAAATTTATCCCAAACAAGGACTTATCATTTGAGACAAAAAAATATCATGTCCACAATTTGAAAAAAAGTGAGGAATGGGAAAACGAAGGGTCACAACTAAGCATTACCTTAGCATGATTAGCTTTAGCAAAAGAAAAAATAAAAATCCTATGGTTGGGTTTTCATGGTGACAAGACGAATCCTATGTGAGGTCTAAGCCCTATCAACCTGGCCTTTTAGTATGCTTTCATGGGGACCCTACCCACAAATTATCCAACTAAAGTAAACTATTTTAGTCAATATAATGCATTATCAAATTTTGGAGTAGGGAGCACAACATTAGGTGGTGTAGCAAAAGACATAGCTTGTGAAATAATTTCAAAACAAATTTCTCAAGATGCTTGGATAAGGGTGCCATTGTTTTTTGTTGTCAAACCTTCAATGCAACAACAATAGTTGCAAAGGGAAGAAAGATTGGTTCCATTTAAAGGGGACAAAAATCTATAAACTTAGAAGAGGGAGGATGTTATAATAAATACAAGCAAAAATGTAAAAACTTTTTCTTTTCCAAAACAAAATGACATTAGCAAAGATGCATGAAATAAAACCCTAATAGAATCTAGAACTCTAGTCAATTTTAAGTTGAAAACAAATATATATCAAAATTATTTGTTTTGTATATGATAGAAGAATGTATATTTTTCTAAAATTATTTTGTATCCTACTTTAAGTTGTCATGATTTTTATTTGAATTTTAACAAAACAAAGCTCAATTCTTTGATGACAAGTTAACCCTACAATTATAAACATGACCTTGGATAAACATTCATATTAAAAACTATAATAACTTGTTGGATTATGGCTTCTAGTGTTGTCATTGATGGAAACCTAAGTCAACCATCCAGTCCATAGTCTAGTTTTGGTTTACACCGGCATAATAGAGTGAAGAACAGGGCATCTGATTAAAGGCAATAATGTCGATCTGAATTCCTCACCAGACTATTATTTTGGGTTATGGATCTCAGAGAAAGGATTTTTGATGTTTGTAATACCTTATTCGAGAAGTATATTGATGTGCATTCACTGGTATGCAATCTAGGAGATCTGGTGCACTAAACTTTTGGTGATATGTGCTAGAAGGCCAACTTGTCAAATAAAGTAATTATAGATGTATAAGGAGCAATTGATTGAATGTTTTTGTGTTTGAATATGTTTATTTGGGCCCTTTCTATGTCTTAATCGACTTTGGAGGATACGCATAAAGATTTAATTAAGGATCTAGCCTACAGTTGAAAAGCACTTAATGTTTTATGAAGTCGAAATGTAAATGATCAAATCCTTGATAGCGGATATATATATATATGAGATCGGTTTTATCATTTTGGAATATTGAATATAGTGAATGAATGGAATACAGATTATACTAGTGTATGGTGTGAAATTTAGAAGGGTGATAGTGTGAATTCATCTATGCATGAATTTATCATGCAAATAGCAGAAAAAGGGCAAAGTAGAGCAGAGCAAAGTGAAGTACAAAATCTGACAGAGGATCTAGAATCTAATACATGAGCTTAACCAGAACTATAACCTGGCATAAGTAGATGCTACTATTTCAGTTCAACCTTTAGATGGTTTTAATTTGAACTTTTGTAAGGCAGTGAGCCTTCCCTTTGAGCAGTGAGCTCTAGGCAGTGTGCCTGAATGCAAGTGCATTCTCTTTTGTAAAAAAATTATTTGAGTACTCAAATTGTGGATTAACCACGGTTTTTCCCCTAACAGGGTTTCCACGTAAAAATCCTTGTGTTATGATGTTGTGGATGATTACTTTATGTGTTTACATGTTTCCTTTGGTTTATTGTTCAAATGGTTTTAATATCAGATTAATAGAGCTAAGATTTGCAAAACACTGATTCAACCCCCCCTCTTAGTGTTCCCTTGAGTCCAACAATTGGTATCAGAGCATCTAGTTCCTCAGAAGAAGTTTAGCAACTTGAGGTGGATTTGGAATGTGATGGACTCCGATAGTCTTCAGCAACATCTTTTGGTGGCACTTGATGACCTTGATCAGTCTAAAGAAGAAGTCTAGGAATTGAAAGCAAATCTTAGGGATGTTGAGAAATTCATTCGAACATTGAAGGATCAAATTGTTAAATGCAAGGAGAAGAGAAAAGATCTTTGTGACTAGATTAAGCAACAAAAGATCGAAAACATGGATGATGCTCACCTGAATCAGACTTTGAAGGAAATAATTGAAGAATGTGAAAAGCTTGCCAGAGACAATGCTACCCTTAAACATGAAATGGAATCTATGGTGATGAAGTTGACTAAAGAAATTGAAGAAAGGGAAGAAGAATGACGAGAACCTTGCTCAGTCCTTAAAGGAGAAATCTGATGAATGCAAAAGAATAAATGGAAAATTCATTCGGATGGAAAGTGAACTACTACAATTCAGAAACAATGGAGAAGAACTTGAAAAACAAATTGTTATTCTCAGAAATGAACTTACTATTGCAAATGAATACAAGGAGAATTTTAGGATCAGTTCAGTGAAGCTTGGTGAGCTAACTCAAGGACAAAAGAGTGGAAATGATAAGAGAGGTCTTCGATACGAAAAAGGAGAAAGTTCCAGATCTGGACAAAAGAATTTCAGACAAGGAAACCAAATGAACAAAGGTGGAAGGTATCCAGTAAGACAACCTAATGCTCAAAAGTTTAATGGATACTGTTTTACTTGCAATAAATTTGGTCATATGGCTGCTCAATGTAGAAGTAATATAAAATCAAGAGATTCATCATTTTCTGGTCAGTTTCTCAATTGCAAAAAGTTTGGTCATAAATCAAATGAATGCAGAAATATGTCAAACTACTCTGTCAATAGAAGGAATATTGAATGCTATACATGTGGAATATTTGAACATATTTCTAATCAATGCATATCAAGAAGAAATCAATGGATTGATTGGTCTGGACAAGGAAATACTGTGTGCTTCAATTGCAATAAATATGGTCACATTACAAGATTCTGCAGAAACAAAAATGTGGATAGAAGAGCTCTAGTATATAGAGGCAAAAATATACAAAAAGATGACAAAGGAAAAGGAAAAGTGACTACAGACAAGATAAGAGATCAGATGAAGAAGACATGGGTAAGGAAGGAAGAGTCTGATGCTGGAAATGGTTCTACACCAAAACCTGCTTCCGACAATTCTTTCAAAAATTAATTTTAGGCCACTGGCCTAGGGGGAGTTGTTCAAGAAAATATTTCCTCCCTTGTCTATAGATGGTACCAGAACGCGAAGGATGGCTGAAAAGGTGTATTAATGATATGCAGAGGATTTGGAAAACTCTCACAAGAAAATTCAAAGAATCATAGGTCCACAAAAGAATTTTTCTCTCGTTGTCTGAGAAAACAGAGTATCTGAAAAACCTAGGGAAATTTATTACAAGTGTGCAAACTATAAAAGTCAAGTTGAAACCCTCATTTGTCACTTTGCATCGAAGAAGAAAAGAAGGAGAGCACTCGGTAAAAAAAAATTGAAGTAGTGAAATTGATTCGTCGACTATTCTCGAAACTCATCAAGTATCTCAATTGTTTTCGGAATTTTGATATAATTCGGTGTGAGGTTGATAAATGTGAAATACGAAAGGAAGAATGGAACAAATCAAAGGGTCGATCATTTTGGATGAATACAACATTGAAAAGATTAGGTCCATGATAAATTTGTTGTTATCCAACGAATTGAAGCAATTGAGAGAAGCCAAACACAAGAATTTGGATATTTGGAATGAGTTTTCATACTTTGAGAATGTGGAACTTGTTAAATTCATCTTGAGCAGATTGCAGGATGACACTTTGACTCTAGAAAAACCCTACATCATTTTGAAGGAGGCAATCAAAAATTTGACTGGATTATACAAAGTTGGAGACATACCGAGGAAGAAATCCATCTTGGAACAAAGAAGTTGAAACCCTAACCGGAATAATTGGAGATCGGAGGGCACTAATAATTTTGGAAATCAAGAATCTTGTTACAAAGTACATAGCGCAAAGAATTTCATATAAAGTCATTTTCAGAAACAAAGAAGGAGCAACTTCGGCTGGTGCAGTTTATATCTCCCTCAAGATGATAATGGAAGGTCAGGACTTCGACCTATGTGGACTATCAAAGGATCAATTGATGGAGAATATTCAATTAACAAAAGAGACAGGCTACCCTTTCAAATTTGGTACTCTGATCATATGTTTAGTAATGTATTTCTTGAATTGTTTGCCAAAGATCAACAATATGGTGTGGAAAGTAAATGAACCGGTATGCAAACAAATCTACTCATATTCTAAGAGCTTGGCTGATTGGGATCAATAATTTGGAAATTTCTTTAAGAATTTTCTTGAAAAGTGTGGCTCAGTCGGTATTTCTCTTCCGGTAAGAAAATTTGAAGTTGGTTCCTCTTTCAGTGGCATGGAGAAAAAGCAGAAAAGAGAAAAAGAAACTGTTGAATATAGTCCTTTGGAATGCAAGATTCCTAGAATTGAAGGAAAAGGAAAGGAACAGGAAATTGTGGATATTCCAAATGAAGAATCTAATGAAGAAATTGGGGATCCATAGGGAAATGAACAAGAACCAGAAAAGGAAATGTCAGAGGCAAGTGAAGAAGAAGACGACCTGACAAAAGAGAAGCTACAACAACTTATTCAGGAAGAAGGTAGAATGCAGAAAATTGCTAAGTTATGGTCTATCAGACAATCATATGATTAGGATATGATTCTGAGTGTACTAAATTCTCATGTTGAGCACTGCAAGATCAAATTGGAAAGTTTGTAGAACATTCTACTTGAAGAAATGATTGAATGCAGTAAAGAAACAATGAACTCTGAGTCTCAAGACAAAGAAGAAGGAGAAGTTATCTCACATTTGAAGGGGCAATTCAAGCTATCACTTACCAAATTGAAGAAGAAAATGAATGAGTTGATACAATACATCAATTCAGCTAATAACATCTACAACTATTGCATTTGTTGGCCTCATGTAGTTGGAAAATACAAAGAGAAATTGGAGCATATTGAAATAGAGTTGAATGGGATTGGAAAAAGCTTTGACATGTTTCAGGATTAGAATGGCACCATCAAGAAAAAGATTTGAGAGCTACAGTATGAGCACACAAAAGTTCAATTCACCAAGAACACACTTGTGGACACTTTTTGGAAAGTGAAAGATCTAACTAAATGCAGATTGGAACAGATGGTTGAGATTCTGAGGAAAGGTGAAAAACTAGAGGAAGCAATTACAATTCTAGAATCCCTCACTGAGATTGTCAATAGGACATCCAAGAATAACAACATGATTATTATCATTGGGATCACAGCATATGCTTGGAAGAAGTTCCTTCTGGAAATGAAGGAAAATCATAAGATAATTTTCTAACTCTTTTTCAAAAGTTTTGAATTAGTTTTGAAATTTTGAAGATTTTGAACACATGTTTTGTCACTTTTGGCATATGGCTTCCATTCTTTTTCATTGATGTCAAAGGGGGAGAGAGTGCGGTGAAAAATTTCTCATCTTAGGGGAGCTATGTTTTGAAATTTTTGAAGCGCAAGGGAGAGAGAGCAGTATGGCAGCGTACTCATAATGATTCTGACACAATCATTTTTCACTAAGTGCTGCCATTAATGCCAAAGGGGGAGATTGTTGGCTTATGGCTTCTAGTGTTTTAATTGATGGCAACCTAAGTCAAGCATCTAGTCCATACTATAGTTTTGGTTTACACTGGCAGAATAGAGTAAAGAACATGGCATCCGATTAAAGGCAATAATGTCAATCTGAATTCCTCACCGGACTATTATTTTGGGTTATGGATCTCAGAGAAAGGTTTGTTGATGTTTGTAATACCTTATTTGAGAATTATATTGATGCGCATTCACTAGTATGCGATCTAGAAGATCTGGTGCACTAATATTTTGGTTATTTGTGCCAGAAGGTTGACTTGTCAAATATAGTAATTATGGATGTATAAGGAGCAATTGATTAAATGTTTTTGTGTTTGAATATGTTTATTTGGGTCCTCTCTATGTCTTAACCGACTTTGGAGGATACGCACAAAGATTTAATTAAGGATTTAGCCGACAGTTGAAAAGCACTTAATGTTTTATGAAGCCGACATGTAAATGATCAAATCCTTGATAGCGGATATATATATATATGAGATCGGTTTTATCATTTTGGAATACTAAATATAGCGAATGAATGGAATACAAAGTATACTAGTGTATGGTGTGAAATTCAGAAGGGTAATAGTGTGAATTCATTTGTGCATGAATTTATGATGCGAAGAGCAAAAAAGGGCAGAGCAGAGCAGAGCGAAGTACAAAATCTGACAGAGGATCCAAAATCTAATACATGAGCTTAACTAGAATTGTAACCTGGCATAAGTAGATGCTACTATTTCAGTTCAACCTTCAGATGATTTTAATTTGAACTTTTGTAAGGCAGCGAGCCTTCCCTTTGAGCAGTGAACTCTAGGCAGTGTGCCTGAATGCTCTTTTGTAAAACTTTTATTTGAGTACTCAAATTATGGATTAACCTCCACTGTGGTTTTTCCCCTAATAGGGTTTCCACGTAAAAATCCTTGTGTTATGGTGTTGTGGATGATTACTTTATGTGTTTACATGTTTCCTTTGGTTTATTGTTCAAATGGTTTTAATATTAGATTAATAAAGCTAAGATTTGCAGAACACCGATTCACCCTCCCCCCCCCCCCTCTCAATGTTCCCTTGAGTCCAACATAAATATCTCTTTGGTATATGAATAAATGTTAGCAATCACACTTTGGTGTGCAATGGGTACCCTAAAAAGTGTGAAGGTCAATTAGGGAAAAAATGGCCTATTTTTTACATACATTTGCACAGTATTGGTGGTCCATTTAGAAAATGATGTTGTTTATGCAACAAGGGTCTCAATGGAGAAGTGATAGCTTCAAATCAAGTATGCATCCACTTATAGGGATCCTGACATGACTGAAATAAAACCTTTGAATTGGGAAGATAATTGAATGCTTCATTACTAAGAGAGTCATGTTATGTTTGCAATAGGGAGAGAGAGGGAGAGATAAAGAGGGGAAGAGTGTTTGTGAGAGAGGGGGTAAGTAGATAGAGATAGAGAGGAAGATAGATATATAGATTGAGATGGATATGGATAAGGAGAGGGGTATGGAGAGAGGAATATGGAGAGATAGAGAGAGAGAGAGGGGAGAGGGGAGAGGGGAGAGGGATAAATAGAGATCATGGAAAAGATGTACATATAGAGATGGAGAGAGAGGGGTAGATAGAAAGATAGAGATAAGAAGTGATATATAAAGAGAAGTAGATAGAGGGAGAGGTATTGGGGTAGAGAGAGATGGAGAGATAATAAGAGAGATATGGAGGGAGAGATGGAAGAAGAAATATGAAGAGATGGAGATAGAGAGGCAACAAGATATAGATATAGAGGTCTAGGAAGAGGGAAAGTGGGAGAGAGGTGGATGTATATAGAGAGGGATACATTTATAAAGATAGAGGAGGAGAAAGGAAGATAGAGGTAGATATGAAGATAGAGTGGGAGATAAAGTAGATAAATAAATAGAGAGATAGAGAGATAGAGAGGGAGAGAGGGAGAGAGGGAGAGGGAGAGATAAAGAGATATATAGGGAGAGGGAGAGATAGATAGATAGACATACATATAGTGAAATAGAGTGATAAAGAGATAGAGATATAAAGAGAGGGGGAGAGGAAGAGAGAGATAGAGAGATAAAAAATAGAGAGAAGTAGAGGTAGACAAATAAAGACATGGATAGGGAGAGAGAAATAGGGGGTGATAGAGATCTAGACAAAAAAATAGAGATCTAAGTAGAGGTAGATAAATAGAGACATAGATAAGGAGAGAGAAATAGGGGGTCAGAGAGAGAGAGATAAATATATATGGGAAGAGAAAGAGAGATAGATATGTATGGGAAGAGAAAGGGAGAGAGAGGTAGAGATGAAGAGATAAATAAGGGGATAGGGAGGGAGCGCATGACAAAGACATAAAGAGAGAAATAGAGAGGAGAGAGAAGTAGAGAGATATAGAAGAGGGAGTGATAGGGGGAGAGGGAGAGAGGGGAAGAGACAAGGATAAAAAGAGGGAGAGATGGGAAGATAGAGATAGAGGGAGCAAGAGTAAGAGATAAAGGAGATGATAGAGACAAGTGATAGAGAGGAGAGAGATAAAAAGGGGGGAGATAGAGATAGAGATAGTGAGGGAGAAACGAGCAATGTGTTTGTGTGTGTGTGAGTGAGAGAGATATAGAGATAGAGATAGGGAGGGGGAAACATGGAGTGTGTGTGTGAGTGAGAGAAATGTGGAGATATATACAGAGAGGGAAAGAGATATATAAATAGATAGAGAGTAAGGGGGAGAGAGGGATTAAAAGAGGGAGAGATAGAGAGATACATATATTGGGGGAGAGAGAGAGAGAGATGCAAGAAGAGGTAAGGAGATAAAGATGGAGATGTAGATGGAGAGAGGGATTAATATATAGAGAGAAGAAGAGGGATATGAAGAAATAGCTATAGAAAAAGGGAGAGACATAGAGAGAATGAGAGAGGGAGAGATGGGAGGATATAAAAATAGAGATATGAAGTGATATATATAGAGAGGTAGAGGGAGATAAAGAGGGAGAGAGGGAGATAAAAAGGGAGAGGGGAAGAGAGAGAGGGAGGAGACAAATAGGGATAGAAAAAGAGAGTAAGGGAGAGTAAAAAAGAGAGGAAAAGAGAGAAAGAAGGGAAGGCAAATATAAAGAGAAATAGGGGAGAGAGAGGAAGAGAAAGATTGAGAGATAATGAGAAACATAGAGATAGAAAGGGAGACAAAGATATAAAGAGCTCTCTCTCTCTATATATATATATATATCTTCCTTTCTTTCTCTTTTTTCTCTTTGTCTCTTTATATCTCATCTCTATCTCCCTCTCCCTTCTCTCTTCCTCTCTCTATTTATTTTTCTCATTAAGTGTGCAATGTGTATATTGAAGAGGTCTTAAAAGTGGATTATCATATTTTTAATCCAATGACATGCTACCCTAAGCATAACTCCTTAGGGATACGTGTTATCCTTAGATTGTTGGCATGAAACAACTAATCAAAAGTTAGTTTCTCTCTCTCAAACTTTTAATTTAGATTTTATGTTTTAAATTTATTTTATTACATAAATCAAAATAAAAAAATTAAATATAATTATTTTACAATAATTAAAATTTTAATAAGATAATTAATTATAAATGAAATTAATTCTAATAAATATCAATTATTTTTTGTAATTTCATAAGAAAACATAAATAACTAAAATAAGTTTAAAACTTGAGTCTAAATAAAAAATTAAAATTAAAAAAACTAAATTCAAAATCAAAATATATCGAAATGCAAATATTAATAAAAATAATAATTTTAAAAAATAATAATAAATAAATAAAACTAATCTTCAATTTATTAAAATTGAAATATTAATAAAATATAATTTATTACGCCGAAGGCGTGTCCTTATATGAACTTTCCAAATTCAATTTCTCCTTGAACGGTTGAAACATAACAAGAGGTCTTGGTTGACAGTGAAACAAATCTCAGTCGTCCATCATTTTTCGCCATTTTTTGATTGTTTTCTGTCGTTTCTCGATTATTTTTCCCTGAATCTCAATCGTCATCATTTTTCGTTGCCGCCGATTTTTGTTGCTTTCCCCAATGTCCCTGCGAACTGCAGCCTGAAAATAAGGTTTTAACGAGGGTTTTAGAGTATGTTTATATTTTCCAGCGTCGCTGTCATGGAAGGAGGGGTGAAATATAAAACCTGAAGTTTCTTCACCTGGTGTTAGGGTTTCCTCTTTGAACGAGGTGACCTGTAAAAGCATATCGATGGCTATCTTGTGTATGTATTAATGCAAGACAATTAAATGAATATCAACCGTTCATCATTTTCACCCTTTTTGTGGGCTGGCTTCATCAATTGTTCTTCTTTGTTGCTTCCACCACCACTTAGTTTTCCGTTCCTCCAAACTTCGTTGGCAATGACTTTTCTCTTCTCCAATTTAGCAAGCTACAGCTGAAAATAAGGTTTCCTCGAGGGATTTAAAGTAAGTTTAGTAAATGAAAATTTGGCCAAGATTCTAATAATGAGCATAGTTTACAAGGCCCCAAGTTAATATTGATCTTTTTTTTAGTTTATTGTAATAGTAGTGGAATGAAGGCACAGGTGAATAAGAAGCTAAAGTTATTCTTCTTTATTAATATGGATATCAGTTGAATATTAATATGATTATATAATAATATGTGAGTCAAGACATTATTAATATTATTATTATTTTTTTATATATCCTTTTGTTTATGTTTTGGAAAAGTTGTCATAAAAAGTTGCCATTGTATTTATTAATGAAATTACAAAACTACTATAAGAATGAAATGAAATTACGTCATATTCTTACACATGAAACTTTGTTACTAATTAGAGTAGAAGTGCGTCCCACTATTTGTAAAACAAATATATATATATACTTAAATGAAATAATAATGTTACACATACATTATGTGAATGTAGTGTTAAAATAGTGGCGTTGGAAAAAATTTATGTGGCTCCCTCCTAAAAGCCACATCAGCAATTAAAACACATCGTAATAAATCCCATGTTTAGTTACTCTTTAAAATAAAAGAGGGGAATGTATACCCTTACCTTTAGGAAATATTCTATTAATTTAAAAAAGAAAATTTGGCAAGCTCAGCTTGAAAATAAGGCTTTGACAAGGGTTTTAGAGTATGTTTATTAAAATGAAAATTATGGCTTAGATCCTAATAATAAGTACATTTAGGTTTTCAAATAAAATGAAAATTACGACCAAGATTCTAATAATGAGCACATTTAGGTTTTAAAATTAGGGCATCCTTTACCCTACGTAATTAAGTATAAAGTAGCATAATTAATATATAGTGTATAGTTTATATAATTAAAAATAAATTATAAATTATATTATTTATTATATATCTTTTTTTAACAAAATTATCAAATACATATATATTAGGTTTAAAAATTTCGGTATTCTTTATTCTACGTAGTTAAGTATAAATTAGCATAAATTACAGTCCTAATAATGAACACATTTAGGTTTTAACATTACGACATAATTAATTAATTTTATATAATACATAATTTAGTTTATAATATATAATGCTATATTATATAAAAATATAATAGTTAATACATAAATAATAAATATAATAGATTAATATAATAATGGCATGAATAATACATATTTATATAATAATATAATAGTTAATACATAAAAAAAAAATTAAAATATAATAATATTATTATATAATTAAAAATAAATAAAAAATTAATAATAATATTAAAATCATTTTCTAAATGACCTATCAATTGATCTCATTTACTATACAAATGTGTGCAAAAAATAAACCATTTTTTTCCTAATTGACCTTCCACACCTCTTCAGCGTACCCATCGCACAAGGTGCCATAGCTAGTTTATTTTATTTCAATCTCATCAACTTCCTTTTTTTTCTTTGTTTTCAAATCAAAAAAGCCTACTTTCAAATTATTAAATCATTTTAAAAATAAAAAATAGAAAAAATTCTTTGTTTTCAAAACAAAAAGCTTATTTTAAATTACTAAATATTTTAAAATAAAATAAAATAAAACCTATTAAAATTAAAATATAAATAAAATATAATTTTATTTTTCATTTTAATCTTTTCTTTTCTTTGTTTTTCAAAACAAAATGCCTACTTTTAAATTATTAAATCATTTTAAAATAAAATAGAAAAACAATTAAAATATAAATAAAATATAATTTTATTTTTCATTTTAATTTTAATTTTTTTTTTCTTTTTCTTTAAAACTTACTTTTAAATTGTTAAAGAAAAAATGAGAAAAAAAATAAAATAATGACAATTGAAATTAATTATATAAGATCTTCTCCTCAATTTTCAACCATTCATTTCAAAAATAGGTTGTCCATTTCATATGAAAACTCCGCAAACCATGTGACCACCTCATTTTGGGTGAAGCATCTCTGCGTGTGAATTAACTTCCCAACTACCCTACATTCACCAAGTCGTCGGAAGTACCCTGCCGCTCTTCTGAACGTGTAACTTAAGTTAGGACTACCTAAATAGCTCGTTTAAGTCGTTAAAAACACAAGGCCAGCGGTACACACGTATATGTATATGCTCCAATGGAAAGCACATCTGATTGTCGACCTAGCTCAAACTATTTGTTGCTTTTACAGCCCAACAGCCGGTGGAGTTAGGTTCTCGATATTCCAAGTACAAAGGAAACCCAAACCTTACCTTAGCAGTGAAGATTGCAGAGGAGTTTCCGAGAAAGCAGAAACGGCGAGGACACCTAAAATACACTCACGGCATCTTCACGCTAATTTATATATACCCATTTCTCTTCACAACCTCAATCATCCCAACTCCAACTAATTCCTCTGCATCACTCTATTTCTTAATTTAGCTTATTTCTTAGCAAAGGAAAAGGAAGTCCTAAGCTTATTGTTGTTTTTGGGCCAGAGAAGAAGAAAATATGGGTAAACTCAATGCAGTGGTGGCCATTGTTTTGGTATTGGGGATGATGGGGCATTATGTTGCGCAAGCTCCAACAGCTTCTTTGGCAAAGTCACCCACGGCAACGCCTACAAAGTCACTGGTTTCACCCCCGACGAAAACACCCACGACATCGCCATTGCCAGCGCCATCGACCTCCTCCCCTGCGCCTGCTTCGCCGGTCACCTCATCCCCTTCACCTTCTTCAGAAGGCTCTGCCCCTCCATCCTCAGCTGGAGCTCCCACAACTAATTCTTCCCCTGCCCCCTCTGCCCAATCCCCAGCTCCATCTCCATCTTCAGATGGCACCACTTCTGAATCTTCTGCTACCGCCGTACAAAATATGTCCATCTTTGGAGTTGTTTTGCTCAGAGGTGTTGTGTTCCTTCTGTAATTAGATGGCTGCATTGCGATTATTTATGTTGGTATTTTCCAGATTCGCGGTTTCTTTGACTGTGAGACTTTCATTCATTTATTTGTTCAGAGACAGGGCTTGTAGAGAGCAGTCGTTGTAGTTTAAATATTGTAGAGATGATTTTTACTCTATATCAATTCTTTCTCTCATTTACCCCATTATTGAGCCTGGTCATCTATTGGCATTTCTCCTTGTATAATCTCCGCCCATGAGTGGGACTCAATTCTTTAATAAAGATCTTGGGAAAATTACTTCTCAATATAAAGTAATGATTCGTTTTGCATATGACAAGAATTTTGATTTTTTTAAATCGTTGAATGCCCTGTTTCGGTCTGACACTGTGACTCTTACATGAATGGTAGATTTACAGAAATGATTTGTCGTGTCTACTCATAAATATAGCTCAGATCTTAACTTCAAAGGATTTGATTTTTCAAATCGCCCCAGATTGACAGATAATGAGTTATTCGTTTGGAGCTTGAAATCTTGATCCATAAATTTATGCACTCAAACTTTATCGTGGTTATCACAATAAATTAGCACGTGCAAATGATTTGTACCTTTCTACGCCACACATCCACAAGCCAACATCATTTTTATAATTACAATCAATAACATTTGTTCTCTTTACATACCTTTTCAATGCCAAAATAATCTTCCAAAACACTAGTTACAACTACTGCCATCAAGGAAGAGAGTAGATATTGAATGTTAGAGGAAAGTATTTATGATCACAACTATGACTAACACTATATAAAGTGGCATTATGAAGAGCAAGAGATGAAGCATCATAAGTGAGAAGTATAGGAAGTGCAACTTTAGAAACCCATTTTTGTGCCCATGCTAAGAAAAAACATCTACATCTTTTTTAAGCGCTTATATTTCACGAAGTTGGAAAAATGTGAGAGCTCTAGCAAAATAAATTTAAAGCAAGCATGCTACAAATACAATCAAATTATAGATATCCTAGTTTCTATTAATGTAATGAAAATAAAAAGATATTATATATTCACCTCATTTAATATTCTCCTATAGTTGTTTTAGATTGCGGGAATTGAGTAGCCCCCTTTATAAACTATAGTGTGCCAAAAAAACGTTTTTCACACGATCGATGATGCTAGCACGCCCTCTAGTACCATGAGAATAGGGGGAGACTAGACCTTTTGAGCTCTTGCCTACAACAAGATGCTTTAGCCAATCGAGTCAAGGCCTCCACCCCTTCCCCTATAGTAGCTTTCCAATACAAAAGAAGATATTTCTAAGGACTATAAATATATTTTTCTATTGTTATTCATTTTAAAAAATGTGCAGGAAAATATATTTATATTTATAAAGGGATGAAATTGATGTAATTTGTTACTATTTTTTACAATATCATGGATCCAATTTAGTATATATAAATTTTAGGAAGAAGCGACCACTTTTTATTTTCGCAAGATCCATTCTACAATGGTTGAAGTATGCTTTAAAATAAAAATACTAAATGGAATAGAATATAATGATGATATTTTTAAAATTCAATTGATAATTCATTCTTTATGGGTATGTATTGCAAGAATGAATTCTTACTATAGAATGGAGATAAAACACATAGAAAAATGAAATTAAGGTTAGATTGACTTATCATAGAAGATTGGTGATCAAGTATTTCAGAAAACCATTGTTCATTTTGTGTCATTTAAGCTCCTGTGATATAAGAGGGATTCGCTGCACACGGGTCTCTTTCTTCTCAAGAGATCACCGGGGAACGAACTGCCCTTATACACCTCAAAATGAATGGATCAATGAAATCATGAAGAGAAGTGAGAAAGTAGGTTCAGAATCCGAAAGAGAAAGATTTCTAAGTTCCAATATCCGGTTGAAGAGCTCTTAGCCAAAAGACGTCAGTGCAGTTCTAGGACGCCAGTGCGGCGCACTAGCGTCCTAAGCTGCAAAGAACTCAAGAGCTCAGGCAGATGTAATAGTCTTACTTCTTCACTCAGACCAAGAGACATGAAGAATCAAGCAATCAACAGAAAGCTAGGAACTAAAGGAGAATACAAGAGAACTTGAAACAAGATCACTGTCGTGCGTCTGAACCTTTATTCCAAGCTTCCTTTCGTAACCTGCACACAAAAGACCAAGGATAAAAGGTTGGGGTTGTATAGGGTCTTGCCTTAGTCAAACCCTCGTATTGGTGTTCCCACCTCCACGGACAACCAAGTTTGGTAGAGAGTGTAAAGGAAATAACAGAGCTTGTGGTGAAAACAAGACCCACTTCGAAGTAGAGCCCGGACCACAAAGTAGTAAATGAACTAGTAGGAAGGAGTGATAAGGGGAGAGAGTGTTACCCATGGGTCAACACCCTCTTCCAGAGCACACAGGTGCACAACAATGTGCTTGTTTGAGAGTTGGTAATTGTTGGGTCACCTTAGTCCGACATCACTTTGCCAATGAAAGTGCTACTACTCAAGGATATCACTTATCCAAGACTAGAGAAAGTGGTGACAATGCTTGAATTGATAGCTTCCAACCCCAAAATGAGGGCCAAAAGGAGTTTTTAATGCATGCAAGGGCGACATAGAGTCGTTTCACTCAAGACCTAACCGCTAGGATGCATGTCACAAGGGTCAAGGTTCTAGATTTGTCATTTCAAACTCAGAAAACCACCAAGATGCTAGCACGCCACACAGAAGTTTGTGCACCGTGTAGGCGTCCAAGGCCTAGATTTTTGGGAAACACCTTGTCAAGCTTCTGTCATTTCACCATGTGTTCGCATGGAACCAAAATCACAAAATTTGGTCTCATGGGATTTTGTCATTAATGCTCCAAAGGTGTCATAAATGCTAGGCAAGATGCAAAAATGTGGAATTGCCCTTAAGTGCAATTCTACGACATTAAATTTTTCCCCCACTTTAGTGGGCTCGATTTTGGAAAAAATCAGCCTCACTAAAGTAGAGAAGAAAAATTTCACCCAAATTCTAGATTTTACGAAAATGCATGCTTGGAAGCAGGATCACAGAGGTCACCAAGGTCGAGCTAACCGGTACCGAGGATGCCCCAAGCTCTTGAGCTTGACGATCAGCAACACAACAATTGTGAAAAATTGTTCAGAACTATATCCTACAAAATTACAATTTTGAGTCAGTTTCGAAAAATCGAAAGAAACTACCATGGATAGAAGAATGATCAAGAAAAAGTCGTTGATTCGGAGGAGAGAGAAAAACATTGATCAAGAGGTGACTATATGCCCCCTCCTAATTTTTCCCCCAGCATGGTGGGGTAAAGTCAAGAGATACCGGGGGGCCTCAAATTCTAGGAAAAATGGGTCCCTGGGGGGGGCTTATATATACCTAGGTGGGCCCCTAAAAGGGTAATTTTCACTATTCACTGTGAGCAAATTGTTCACTTTTGTGAGAGAAAAGTCAGCAAAATGCCGAGAAGGAGAGAGTACGAGGCACTGAGGCTAGAGCAGCTACGTGATGACATCATCGCGGATCGTGAGGTTGACTAGGTAGGCTTCTTAGTCTTGATCTTTGTGCCTTTTTTGTTAATTTTGTTGGGTTTTTCATGCTTCGAGGTGCACAGGCGTACGAAATGTGTGTCTGCGTCCTCTTTTTGTGTTGTCATCCAAGATGTGCTTTGGGGTCTCAGATCGGCATCAACGTCCTCCAAGCGACCATGGTAGATCTAGGACGCAGGCACATCACACAGACATTTGTGCGTCGCGCATATGTCCTTTCACATGTTTGCTCATCATGATGATCAAGTTTATGACTTAAAACATTTTTTTAATTTTTTGCAGGATTATCCAGAGATCCAAGAGCATCCTAGAGGGCAAGCATTATGCCTCGTTCATGAGCAGAGAGACCATTTATCATCGGATGAGGTCATACATTTGGAGCGGGTTAGTCTCTGACATGTATTCACTATGCTAGAGATGCGATACCATGACAGGATGCTCACCGCTCTGATGGAGTGATGGGATGCTACTACCTCATCTTTCCATCTACCTTGTGGAGAGATGACCATCACCCTCGAGGATATCTATTGGATCCTCGAGCTCCCCATCTGTAGACGACGGGTGGCCTTAGACGACACTCAATTGGTGTGGGAGCATAGCGAGGGTGTTCGGTACTTCACAGGGTGGACCGATGACAAGGACGACACTGGTCACATATACACACACTGGTATGACCAGGCAAGGATGACAGTGTCACTACTACACCGGGTGATGGTGGTCATAGTTGCTTTTTGGATCACTATAGATGGGCGAGGCTTGCATTTGCATGGGGGCCTCGTCTCGATTGTTAGAGACATGGTTGAACACAAGACTATTTTTGCTTGGGGGCATAGCATGCTAGTGCACCTCTACCAGGAGCTTGGATGGCACATTCACGATGATTATCGTAGTCTTATAGTGTGCACACTTTTGTAGGTGTGGGCACTCACCCACATTATGTGCACCCGACCAATCGGTTTTCCCCAGCGATGGTCGTATGATGTCCCGATGTCCCACTAGTACGACATGATAGGCCAGTGGCGTTCCATGGATTTACACTTTTGGAGGTTGTAGTTTGACACTGTCACTGTGGGAGAGATTTGTTGGAGACCTCACTGCTATTTTAGGTGGGTTGATGACAATAGGATCCTTAAGAACCTACAACGGGACCATTTTTTAGTGGGTCGTCGCGATTATATCATTGTACCTTATTAGTGGAGTTGGGTCATGCAACAACATGGTCGTGTACATACCATACCACCTAACATGCCCACGAACACTAGGGTGCACCGCAGTGCAGTGAAGGTGGGTGACCGCCTCGCCCTTCTATAACAAAAATCATTTTTTTGGATGATGATGAGCCCGATCATGATCTACCGGCCATGGCAGTGGTGGATAGTGTCGGGGTAGCAGCTGATTTTACCTGGTGGTGGGAGAGGCATCATCCTACTCTAGTCTTCAGTGAGAGTGCTCCAGGAGGGGACCCTTCCCCACAAGAGGACAAGCCCCACCAACCTCCACAGGGCAGGAGGAGAGCCCGCCAGCAGAGCGATGCAGAGGAGGAGGAGCCGGTATAAGAGGTGGAGGAGGAGGAGGAGGTGACGCCCATGAGGCCGTGACAATGGATGAGATCAACTCCCCCCCAGCTACCCCTATTTTATTAGCACCGCTAGCCTCCACTATCCTAGTAGTAGCGGCAGTAGCATCTCTTGGGGCGACCATCGATACCAGCGATGTAGGCCCTAGTGTTGATCCACACCCTGATCCCACATGGCAGCCAGGGGATCCAGGTATACATAGTGCATTATTGTTACTTTCCTACTTTTCATATTTATGCTTACACTTTTTTATTTATATACACATTCCATGTGATATTGATCCCCTTCTCTCTCTTTGTGATTGCAAAGGATGCGCAAGGATGGACTGAGCTTATGGCTCGGTGTATTTCAAAGGTGGCCCCTATTGTATCGATCTAGGGGACGGTCCTAGAGGCTTATCGACCTATTTCAGTGGGGAGGCATGCCCCCACTTTTGAGTTGGTAGCCCATTTATGGACCGCATATGAGGAGCGGGGTGCAAAGGTGGTGGAGCTGACCGTGGAGTTGATAGCCACCAGGGGTTAGCGAGAGCAGTTGTTGGAGGAGCTGCAGACGGTGCTCGCCAAGTGAGACGCAGTAGTGACGAGAACTGATGCCGTTGAGGCTACATGTGACACTCTCTGAAGCCACATTGATGAGCTCGACACGCAGTGAACAGCTATGATCTCGACAGATGTCTAGTTACTGCATCAGGAGCTTATCCAAGTGAAGATGGACATTTGTTCCTTGTAGGGGGAGCTTAGAGGGATACGAGCAGGTCTATCTACATCATGTTCACACCGATCTTGATCACGGACCACCATGCAACCTCCTCCTAGAGCACTAGAGCAACTGCAAGAGCCAGAGGGCTCAGGGAGCCACATGCCTGGAGGTTAGGACCCCCATTTTGTACATCATTTTTGTAGCCAGACGTATATATTCATACATACTTGTAGATCTTTTGTATAGACATATATTCAGTAGCCACTCATTTTTATAGCAGTGGCTCGATACATGTACATGACATTTGATTCATACATTGGATGTATATATACATTGCTTTCAGTATCATGGATTTTTTTATGTGTATGCTTCCCATTTCCATGTATTCTCATGCTATAGATGGTATTTTCTTATATGGATGTATGTTTTCATTAGATGCTAATCATGATTTAATTTAACACATTTATCTACATGTTAATTAAATGCTATGATGATCTAATAATGCGATGTGATGTATGGATATTTAACATAGTCGAATACATGTATGTATGTTTATGTTACATGCACACACAAATGGTCACATCATAAACACAAAAATTCTTTACAATGTGAAATTTGGGGTTTTATTTTAAACACTATTTCCCAGTTATCCACAACAATGTAGATCTAACAACAATTGAAGTGTAAATGTGGTTGGTTTGGGAGTTGTGGTGTTTAAATCCCAAAATGAAATCTCCCTCCAATAAACTTTTAAAAAATATCATTCCCCTCGAGTCGGATACATCTGAGAAATCATCATATCTTTGGTGGAAGAACGAGCCTCTTGCACAAAGTTACAAACATAAATTAAAAAAATCTAGCATGCATTTGTCTATTTGCATCATGAGTTGGAAATGATCTTTTCAATGGATTTTAGGTAAACTATCATTTGTCATTATCTTTCAATTGTTAATTACTAGCAAAAACATATGGCAAGTTTGAGTATTTGTTGTATCCCCAAATCTTGAGAGGTCTATATCAAGGTTCGATATTCTCTATATCCAAATTTCACTATGTTTTCTATTGATTAATTTGATATCATCTAATTTGTAGAATGTTGCGAGGGAACTTTCTAAAGCTGGAGTTTCCTTGCAGATATATTTGTTATTATTTGAGTTTTAAAAATACTCGAAAGAAGAGGGCTTAAATTCTCGACTAGAAAAAGTTGTTGATGTGCGCAAAAACTCTTTTGAAACTTCTTTAAAGAGGTGTAACTGAACATAAAAGTGAAACTACTTTGCAGTAACAAGTATGATGAGATGGTCCATACAAAGGGAGAAGCTTAAACATTTATGGCCCTGGGATAACTCAAAATATTTGAATTGGTGTAAAACTAAAATATTAGACACATCAAGAAAGAAGATGAAGCATGTTTGTAAGGGAATTCAAGAAAAAATAACATTGAGAATGTTTTTAAGTAGTCTAGAATAAGCACTCTAAACTGTCAAAGCTTAGACTGGTCCAAAATTTGTGTGAGCTATTGCAAGATGATAACAAGAGATAAGCACTTCAAAGGTTTTTGTTTGCACGTATTCCCTGCAACTCTTTTGATGATAGTTCATCCATTTTTATGCTCGAACATTAGCTCAAAATATTGTTAGATCAATCTCAGTCTTTGAGGAGCCTTCAGGATATGCCAACAAGCATTCATAGGTGCTTGTACATGTCTGAACTTCATGGCGGTATTGTGTGCATGTCATGTACTTCATTATAGTGCCAAATTTGGCCAAACCTTGCATAGGTTCAAATGGTTAATTCTCAACCTATTAGGTTGTAAGAATCAGTTTGGGTCAAATTGTATTAAAACAAAAAATCTAAAAAAATTTAGGAGCATCTTAAATTTTTGAGAAAGAGCCTAATGATACTCCATATTGTAAAGGAAAAGCCCTATAATGGAAAATATTAAAGGAATGGTTGATCCTCCCGACGTTAAAGTTTCTCTACAATTTTTCAATGGAAATGAACCCGCACACTAAAATTGTTCAAGTGCCCTACTATAAAAATAAATTCCACTTAGCCCCAATATTGTCCTTTTTTTTCAAGCAAATGAGGAATTTTGACAATCATATATCTATTTCAAGTTTGTGATCATGATGATGTTGCAATATATAATAGGCTAAGCAGTGAAGGGACATGATAGCCCTACTAATAAGAAAAGGTTGATACTCTTATATTGTGAACAATTTTACTTCTAACTATATGATGCGGTCAAGGCAAGGGCTCCAATTAAGGACCACCTAATTCTTGTGCAGCCTTTAGTAAGTAAATAGGACAAGCTAATTCCGTAGAACTCCAAATATCTACTATTCCAAGATGCTAGGATGACACGAAGAATGGTAGCATTTTTCACATGTAACTTCGATAATATGTAGTTCTTAGGATCTATCTCAGTCAATGCAATCTAATTTCTTAGATCTCAGTCAGTTTCGAAAAGCTATTTACTTGACTTTTATGCCATTTAAGGGCATTAGCAATTCCTAAGCAAAAAATAGATTAAATGTGGCTCAGAATATAAGCAAAAAATAACCCAAGCAAAAAGCACTCTGCTATAACAAGTACAAGATGAAAGATGTCATTGAACACAAACTAGGGGAGAGAACCCACTACCTGAGCATGTTTCAATAGTTGTGATAGTACTTGTTTATATAATGTCCAATATTTTTATCAATATTAGACTAATAGTTGTGACTTTAAAGTTGTTAGTGTTGATGATGACTACCCATGATTAAACAAAATATATTCCTTTGATCTAAAAAGCAGCCAATCATGTGATTCCACATTAGTGCTCAATAAAACATGTTGTGAATGCACAAGTATTGGTCTCACATTTTTTTTGGGCCTTTTTGGACACCTTGACAAAAAGCATGTTGATGTGGCATCATATTTGATGATGTGGCCCTGAAACCTTAGTTATAAGCAGGAGACTTGCCAAGTAAGCTATTGTAAAAAATTGGGAGTGATTTGAAATTTCCACATAGGATTTTGAGAAGCACGAAGTTAGGGTGCACAACTAGCGGGTCCTCTCCCCTACTAAAGAACAAAACCTGATTATGATCGGGGAATGGAATGATTGATGCACAAACACCCAAAAATGATGGATGAATTTCACAATGCGTGTATGTATGAGAAAATGCATTTCCGGGTTAGTTTTTGCATTTACAAGGTACTGCAAGACAATCATAAACTACATCCTGAAACTCGGTAAACCCAAACACAATTTTCAAAGATTTAAAATATTGAAGCAAAAACCTATGATAGGTATGGAAAAAAAAAAGGGCATACATTAATTGTCATGGAAATCATTGTCATCTCCTCTTCTTATGTGTCCTCATACTCAATACAACCCTATGTAGTAAGTACATGTCATCTATCGTCCTTGACTCTTTCCAAAAAAAATTGATAATACAGATGTATTGAGTCCTAAAATTATAGAATTTGGGTTGGCTAAGATTTTCCCAAATGGTCAAACTCATGTCAACACCAAAATTGCAAGGATTCTATAAGTGAACAACCTATGATCTTAGTTTTATTCGAGCAATTTCTTTTCCAAGTTTTTTTTTAATAAAAATATATCATTGTTATTTAGTTTTTCAAACAATGCATTAAAAGAAAATAAATTTTCCTTACATGGGTGATCCCACAATAGTGGTTTACAATTTTTGGCCAAACTGGACACTGAAATTATTATTTTTAACTAAATCTTCACATTCGGGCACCTATAGCGGCTAAACCGTGAAGAATTTGAAGATGATGCAAACTAGAGTCTCATCACATTTTTTCTGTAGATTCTAAAAATATTTTTTTCAAAATTTTTGGAATAAGATTGCACTTCATTTTCCATCTCCCACAAAAACTAGTTTTTTGTAGAAAACATCATTTTTAAAAAGTGACGTTCACCGTATACAACATAACTTTTTTTGTATGAAGGATAAAATTATAATTTTTTCGAATTTAGATTTGTAACTATGATATCTAGCACTTTAATTTGGTCTCATAGTTTTTAATTGAATATTTTTTCCTTTATAGAGTTTCAAAGTCAAACCAATTGCAGTTCAGACATAGGCGGACTGTATACAACATAACGTTTTCTGTATGTATCGAAATTAAATTTTTTTTTTTTAATGGATCAAGGAAATCAATACCCAGCATGAACATATTTTAAAAATATATATTTTCATGATTTTCTATTTTTCCACATGTGCAAAACAGAGAGCTTGATTTTCGATGAAAAACCTATGTTTAATAAAACTAAAAAAACACATACATATTAAAATTATATTCATGGGATAGTTGATTTAGAGGACTACCATAATCATTTGAAATAAATTTTAAATGAATTCATTTGATCCCCCAAAAGGTAAATCAAAAGTGATTTTTTATCAGCATTTTGATAGGTGTAAAGGAGAGTCATTTATAGGTATGGTTTAAAACTAGCGAGGTTCTATCCAAGGGGGTTTGATCTAAGGTGGTTTGATCAAACCCTCTTCAATTGGAAACCTTAAAATGGAACTTTTAAAGGCTTAAATCATTATATTTTCTAAAAATATGTGATTTCAGCAAAAATCAGTTCCTCTCAGAAATTGTAAACCAGCTTTGTGGGATCAACCTGTATAGTACTCCATCAAGACAAGTTTTCAGGATTGAATGGTAATTGACCATATCTTGTATAGTGTAGGTTAAAGTATTTCTTGTGGTTATTATTTATTTACATTCACCCACACAAATAGAATTGCTACAGTATAAAGACATAATTTGTGAGAATGAAATTCATTTCTTTGTACCTGCCGACGTTGATCCTTAATTAGAAGGACAAACTTTGGTTTTCAGCAAGGTCCTCGTCTTCCTTTTTATTAGTTCACATGAATCAACTAGCCTGCACTAATTGACAGGAATATAATCTGTACCTTCATGAGAAAAATTGGCATGTATGTGGTTCATATGCCTGGAACCCAATAACTTGAACAAGGTTGGAGAAAAGTAGATGAATTTTAACATAAATTAGGTGCTTTCCGAAGGATGCTTTGAATTGTTGAACCAGGGGAAAAAAATAATGGATGTGAAACAAATATGTAATGTTAATAATAATGCTTCATTATCCCTGAGTAGTCCATGATAGTTGGCTTCAGATAATGGAGAAAGATTAAATCATTCATTTCAATGGCTTCCAAAATTGTCAAAATAACTTTTCGTCACACAATAAACATGGATGTTTCTAATTGTTATGTAAAATTTTGAATAAATTCTAATAATCTATTTCCTTCCACAGTGGGTATATGGCTCCTGAGTACATGATGGAAGGACAACTATCAAAGAAAGCTGATATCTTTATCTTTGGAGTCCTCGTTCTAGAAATCATTGCAAGGAGAAAGATCATAGATTTATCACTAAGATCAAGCTCAAGGGACAACCTTTTGGAATTGGTATATATGGATTTTTCTTGTTCCATACAAACTAGAACCATGCCATTGTATATTTCTTTAGCATGTGAAAATGTGTCATAAAATGCTATTTTCTTATACAATACAATGTTGGGAGACAATTCAAGTAGCTATGCTACAATAGACCTTGGAAACACCAAGGGTGCAATTTAGATGAAGTAGAAGACAAAACAAAATTTGCACTTCAATTCACAAGCTATTACTCAAAACCTTAAATCAGTATAATAAGGAAAATCTTATAGAGTTTGTTTTGAAACTGGACACACATGACAATCATCTTAACAAATAAATAAACTTTGATAGGCACTGAGATTAGTTTGTCATAAATGTCATCAAAAGTCATCTCATAATGAATGATTTTATTTTGTGCAGGCATGGAGAATGCATAAGAAAGATGTCTTGTAGGAATAATTGATCTAGTCTTGGGTGATTCATATGCCAAGGAAGAGGTCTTGACGTGCATTCACATTTTCCTTCTTTGTACTTTAATACCCCAAAGAAGTAGCTCTGGGAATGCACACAATCTCATGTAATTTACCATACAACAATTTTGCCTGATTTACTTCAAAACAAATATCATCTTACGACACCTACAATAACATTATGAAAAGCATATACATCTGCTTAGAATCAATGCATGATAATTGGCAACCAATTGATAGGATTCTCTGTAGTTTCCATCTTCTTAGATGTGTGCATGACATGTAAAATCAAATGTGCATGAAAGCCAACTCTCATAACACCATCTGAGCTTAATTTTTTTCCTTAACAATGCATACGCTTGACCCTTTGATGGATTGTAGGTAACAATGTACTTTTCTTTCTCAGTTTTCTCCAATCCATTATCTAAAATGAGATTTCTACTACTCGCCCCTATGCAAAACTCAGTTGATTGTGATGGTTTTCTCTGTTGCCACTTAACTCATAGTTGCTACCCATGCTTATCACTGTGATAATTGTCTCTTTGTTCTATCAATCTCATAATATTGTTGAATCCTCACTTTTTTTTATTACTTTCTCCTATCCACATCCCATATCCATTTCTCACTATTTTATTCCTTCTCCTTCAAAGCCTTCTTCCAACCCCAACCTTTAGGTGTTTTAAGTAGCAAGGTTCCTGCCCTCTCCTTGTTCGAGTCCTTTGTGCATTATCTCATGAAGTCTTTACACTATCACACTTGTCCTTGACATTAGATGTTTCCATACTTTTCTCTCTTTGCAACTTAGATAATTCATAGGATGATCCATTAGGTTTCACAACCAACATTTATTCTAAATATCAATCTAGACTAATTCTGAAGCTAAACATAGATATGATGACCGAATCTACCTAGCACTTTGCAAGTTCTAGGGCACATGTAACTTTAGATGAGAAATGTGAATTCTCTATATCACTTTTGTTACAGTTTATTGATGAGAAGGCAAGAAGTAAAGATAGCAAAGAAGAGATAATTTGCACGATGTTATCTAATACTTCTATGCAGGGAGTATGACCCTTTCATTGAATTTACATAGCATTGTTATATATTATTTTTGTCTTTTAGCTTTATCTTATTTTCAACATGATCCATGGACTGCCATTTGAAGGTTAGGGTCATGTGCATTCTACCTCATATGTTGTCTTCATCTTCAATTCTTAATCATTCTTCAGTCAAAATATAGTAATGCAACTAGAATTGTATGCTTATACTTTCTACAAGGACTGTTAATTGGCATTTTATCATTGGAAGAATAGAAAGGTATGTCCCTGCAATCTACCTCTTAATGCTAGATTGTCCTTATTAGCTTTTGACACCATGGTCACAATTACCATTATTGCTCTTCTCTTTCTGTTTTATTTGTGCAATCACTTTCCACCTTCAACAACTGCTCCAGTTGTTTACCAGACAGGTCTGGGACTTCTCCTTCATGATGACTGCCATGAAACTCTTTGTTTACCTCCCTTTTTTGACCTCAATATCCTACCCTTAATCACTGAGCTATCCTTTGCGAGTTAAACTCTTTGTGTGCTTATCTTTGTCATCAAAGTCCTTGCATTGCCCACTGTATTTTCCATATTAGAGTTTGCTATGCACCATTGATGCCCAAAGGTTTCAAATCAACAATGACAAGGTGATTGTCACTATAAAGGTTGTCCAGAGTGAAAATCACTACCTACCATGAAAACAAACCTATAAGGACCAACCAAGTGTTAGACTAGATCATCCGTTCTAGACTCCTGATCAAGATCACAGGTTTTCGTGTTTGAGTTTCAACCTTAGCACTTCTATGATTGTGGCACCATATGAATAAAAGGTAGGAACTAGGAGATTTATTTTTGATATTTTAATGTGACACCGTTCTTTTCCTTTAACTAATTTTACATTAAGATAAGAAAAAACTCAGCTGCTGTTAACCATGACAGAATTCCAATGTGCTAACATATAACTACAATTAACATAACCATTGCACCTCCTTTCGATACAAGTACTAATTATATCATCTCGCATCCTTATCCTCAACTTTCTAACAGTTCCATTTCATATGGAAACTCCGCGAACCATGTGACCGCCTCGTTTTGGGTGAAGCATCTCCGCGTGTGAATTAACATCCCAGCCCGATTCGCCTCAAAGTCATCGGAAGTAGCCCGCCGCTCTTTTGAACGCGTAACTTAATTTATGACTAGTACAAACTACCCAAATAGTTCGTTACCTGAGTGGTTAAAAACACAAGGCCAACGGCACACATGTATATGTATATGCTCCAATGGAAAGCGGGTCCGGTCGTCAACCCAGCTCAAACCAGCTGTTGCTTTTACAGCCTAACGGTCAGTGGAATTAGGTTCCCGATATTCCGAGTACAAAGAAATGCAAACCTTAGCAGTGAAGATTGCAGAGGAGTTTCCGGGGAAGCAGAAACAGTGAGGACACCTACAATCCACTCACGGCATCTTTACGCTAATTTATATATACCCATTTCTCTTCACACCCTCAATCATCCCAACTCCAACTAATTCCTCTGTATCACTCTGTTTCTTAATTTAGCTTATAATTTCTTGGCAAAGGGAAAGGAAACCCCAAGCTTTTGATTGTTTTTGGGCCAGAGAAGAAGAAAATATGGGCAAACTCGGTGCAGTGGTGGCCATTGTATTGGTGTTGGGGATGATGGGGCATTCTCTTGCACAGGCTCCAGCAGCTTCTCCGGCAAAGTCACCCGCGGCAACGCCTACAAAGTCGCCGGTTTCATCCCCAGCGAAAACTCCCACGGCATCGGCATCGCCAGCGCCGTCGGCCTCACCTGTGGCTGCCTCCCCTGCACCTGCTTCGCCGGTCGCCACGTCTCCTTCACCTTCTTCAGAAAGCTCTGCCCCTCCGTCCTCAGCTGGAGCTCCCACAACAAATTCTTCCCCTGCCCCCTCTGCCCAATCCCCAGCTCCAGCTCCATCTTCAGATGGCACCGCTACTTCTGCCTCTTCTGCTGCCGCCGTACAAAAAATGGCCGTCTTTGGAGCTATTTTGCTCGGAGGCGCTGCATTCCTTCTGTAATTAGACGGCTACATCGTGATTATTTATGTTGGTATTTCCCAGATTCGTGGTTTCTGGACTGTCACGACATTCATTCATTTATTTATTCAGAGACAGGGCTTGTGGAGAAAAGCCGTTGGAGTTCAAATATTGCAGAGACAATTTTTGTTCTGTATCGCTGTTTTTTCCCTCATTTATCCCATTATTGAGGGTGGTCATCCATAGGCATTTCTCCCTGAATAATCTTCGCCCATGTGTGGGACTCTGTTCTTTAATAAAGAGATCTCGTGCTTAGTGGGGAAATGATTCGTTTTGTATATGAAAAGATTTATTTTTTTAATTACGTGGAAAGGCATTTTACTGCAACGACATTTTTCCGTGTACATCTAAACCTATTAAAATAACAACGCGAAATAAAAGTGCCTGCAGTTTGCGATTGTGCGATGGTTTTAAAATAAACATTTGTCCGACAAAAAGTTTCAAACTCCCTCCATTTAATACGAGCAAGGCGGGTTCGCATATGATTATTTAGTCTCTGTTGCAGGCGGTTGCTCTTGAAAATTCAGGTGAAAATGGGTATATTCGCGAATAAGCCCAGATTTACTGTGATTGATTGATTTGGCGTTGGGGAGAATTATGAAAGTTGGAAGAAAAAGAGGCATCAGCGACTGTAGCGATAGCAGCAGCAGCAGGGTTTTTCTGTATTGTTGTTTGTTGCTCTGATCCGTCGTTCGCTCATGGCTGCAAGCAATGCATTTGGCGGAATCAACGATTCTAGGGTAATGTATAATTTACGGTCAATTCAAGTCGATTCAATTTATTGCATATTTCTCCGGCTTCTTCAAACCGAGGATTTAGGGTTTGTTTATATTACAGATAAAATGCTTTCCATTACAATTCAGAGCACTGTGTGGAACCATTGCGTTGATTTAGAAGCCATGACGGCCTTTCCAGGTACTCTTCTTCACAGCAACAACATGAGCATTCGTACGGCGCCTCTGTGGTAAATATCAATGAGCACAGTTTCGGGGTCTTTCAAAAGAAGCATGATTGAAGCCGATCCAAGGGACGGTATCTTGATCGTTAGCGGCTGTAATATACTGGCTCAGTTAAAATTGATTTTCATTTGATTTCTACTGGTATATTTTTCTACCATTCGAACAGTATGCTTATTTTTTTGCCCCGATGCGAGAAGGTAAACCGTCTCTTGGATTTTGTACTGTGTTTCTCTTTGCTTTGACAGGAATTTGTTGTTGTTCAGTTTTGATAAGTGGAAATTCCAAAAGAACAAGTGCAGATTTTAGCTGGAGTTTTCATACGCTTTGTGTTTCTGTTGGCTTTCTACTGGTGATGCTATAATTTGAGTAACAAAGAGAAATTTTCCCCGTGTTTTGGATTGAGAGGCTTGTTTGGATTCTCAGAATTATTTGAGAAATTTTGAATTTTTTATTTATGGCTGTATTTTATGTGAATTCCTGTATCGTACTCTTGCTTGAGCAGCAAGACTCACTGAATCTTTGAGAAATTTAGCAGTTACTTCGACAAATTTTAAGGTTTTTATTTTCTTCTTTGGTTTATTTTCATAATATTATTTGCTGTAGCAAACTACAAATGAATAAATAAAATAAACCTAAACCTAATATCTTTATCCTAAAACTCTCACCCTAATATCTATATCCTAAAACTCACGAGTGTTTCATTGTTGCTGCCTCCACATTGCTTCAACCTCTGTCGCTCCTCTGTTCTGCCTCCACAGTGCTTCGTGTCACCTAGCAACATATACATCTGCAATCATAGAAGGAACATGTCCAGAAAGTAAGGATTATGTGGTTTTTAATTGCATTATTTAGCTTGATTTTTGTTTTCTCACTGTATTTTGGGTTGTGCAGGGCACGACTCATTTTCTGAAGGGGTCTTCAATGGACGACATCCAACAATTCGTCTGTGGATTGTCTGTCGACACAACAAAATTAGTGGGTTTGGGTCTATGGAGTTGGTAAGGTCTTTTATGACCTTACTGAGACTATGAACCATTTCTCTTTTGTTGCTTGAATTTCTCTATGATTTGCTTAAAAAACTATGTGTCATTTCTGTGTAACGGCTTCAATTTTTGGCTTCATGGAAATTTCAGACATTTTGTGTACTCTACAAATTTTTGGCTTGGATCCGATTAGGATTCCAAATCTGTAGAAATTTCAACTATCCATCTCAATAATATAGTTCTCCAGAGGCATTTTACCTTTTTTTGAATTTATCATCGTCCTGTGATATTATGTTATGCTGAAAAAAACTTAAAAACAGGGTAGAATATAGTGCACAGGAACAACAGATCATTCTTCAACCGCTCTTTGTCTAAGAAGAGTATCATGACCTTAGACTTGAGTGCTCTTAAATGGCCCTTTCATAAATTTTCCAGCCACCTTTAAAATTCAGCTCAAAAGCGTGCTCTAAGGATGTTATCATAAAAAAATTCAAATCCTTTTTAATACGTAGGAAAAGACCAAAAATGAATTTAGCACAAGGTTTTTCATCTCAATCTTGGGTGGTCTAGCTCAACAGTAAACTATTAGTATGAATCTCTGCCTTTTGAGTAATTCCTTCACAAAGCCTTTAAATGTTGCCTTCATATTTGCTGATTATGATCATTACTTTTCACAACATTAATCTCCGTTGTTTGTTCCAAACATAGTCATTGTTCTCCTTATGTTAATCGTTGTTTTAATATGATCCCACCATGAGTTATATCCGATCTGATACAAAGAGAATAATGGGACAACAAAATACCACACTAGAACTGTAACTGCACGATTGTACTATGCAAAGTTTTGTAAAATTTAATCTGAATTAGTAAATTATCCTCCTTTGGGCAGATCGAATTGGGAGGTGGTTGAAGAAAGTTCAGCTGAATAGGTTGTTTCAGATTTTGTAGTTTCTGTTTTTTTGACTAAAAAGCATATGTAATTAACAGGCTAAATTAATAAGCATTTGTAAGTTCAATTTAGACTTAGTGTTGTCTCTAGACAGCATGACACATGGTGTTGTTCTTGTTGTTTGTTGACAGCATAAGACTGTGTATAGACAAAAAATGATGTATACAGTAGACTGTTGTTCTTGCTGTTCGTAGACAGCAACTATGTACATGATCTTTTAACGATGCTTAATACAAAAAAATAATAATCTGAATTAGAAGTATCAACCTGAAGGTTATACAATGAGTTCTTCTACCATGCCCTTTGATGAATAACTATATTATTGTTATTGTTTATTGTTACAATAAACAATAACAGTTTGTTTTCCAGTTTAGATTCTCTGTTTTATTGCCTTCTACATGTACTAGAAAATAATTATGTTAAATAACACTAACTTTGTTGGAGACATGCTCTCTAGAATATTGAGACTGACATCTTTTTGGTATGGCTCCTTGTCATTGGGATGATCTTGAAGCTAGGGGTGACGCCAACATTTGGCAGAAAGAGCCGCCATTGTATTGTATAGTGATCAAAATGCTAAATACTCTTGTAGTGGTTCCTCTCCTTGAGAAGTGATGTTCTCCATTGCTAAATGTTGAGAGAGAAGATGTAGATAGTGTTCTTTCAATAAGGTCGGCTTTATCATTTCCTTTAGGAAGGAACTTGACCTGCTGAGATAATTTGTATCAAAATTTGTATCAATATTTGACCTGCTTAGGATTTTGCATTTACGACTAGATGCAAACCAAGATAAGTTAGAATAATGAAGTCAAATGTGTTATCACCAACGATTCTTAGTAATGTTTCAGTTTTTTCTCAAACACCAATTTAGTCATCTTGCCACTAAAATAAAACAAATTTTCAATTGCATGTGACATAAATCTGAGCAGGTTCTTCTAAATTCTTCAACATTAGATTAATAAATATATGATGCAATAGGCTAGAATTGATTCAGCTAACGTTCGCAGGCGAATTTTAAGGAAAGTAATGGATCTTCACAGCCACCGAAAGCTACAAGATAATCTAACAACGACAAGAAACAGTAATCCTTTGATATTATTTCCCATCGATGTTGGATTTCGTAAATGAAAACAGAGCATGTCCAGTTCATGGCAGCTACATATGAAAACATTTCTTTGAATACCTCTGCAATTAAGAACAGCTTATTGCACCCGAAAACACTGAAAAAAGGATTGTGAAAAATTAAGGGTTTAAAGAAAATAGGCAACATATTGTGTTCTAAGTTCCCTACTTAATCATACAATGTGCTTGATGTGAGTTCATAGTGAGTAATAGATTGTAAAGGTAGATTCGACTTGTGAGAGAGCTGTTGTTATGATTCTTAGGGACTGAATTCTTCAAGATTAAGGTTGCTTTTGTGCACAAGTGGCCTAGGAATATATAATATGTTTTGTGAGAACTCTTTTCTTCAGTCCCAGTCTTTGCAGCTTTCACCGCTTTGTGCTTCTTTCCAGCAACCGATGGCTGGCAATATCCACGATTCTCCAAAGGATAACCTGGATCAAAAGCAAAATTTGTGGAACCCCCAGTTTTAATAAGAGTTTTGTTCCATTCCCTCAATAAAATTTTGATGCAATTTGTAGGGACTCATATAAACAGCCGAAGCTCGCTCGCTCTTGGACAAAAAGAGGGTGGTTTTAGTTTTTTCCATTGATTTTCGGCCACTGCCTCTCTTTTATCATCATTTTCTTCGTCGTCAGACACCAAATAGATTGGTAGCTTGTTGTCCATGGATTCAACACTGTTGAGACTAACACCAACAGGAAGAATATCAGGGCATCTCTTCTCTAAATCACAGTTATTCTTCTCAGCATCGAAAAAAGTCACATTTTTCTCACAACTACTTCTTCTGAATATGCGAATTTTGAAGTAGGATGTGGAGATCAAAAATTATTCACGTACACACTTCAAACAAAAAAATTAAAACACTCAAGAATTTACCGAAAAATTATGTGAGCACCAGAAGGATATTGTGGATGAAGAAAAGAGAGCATGACAACCGGAAAATATTGCAACCGCCTCCATTACACAATAACAAGCCCTAAAAGAAAGATAATATAGCACGGCACACATAAACACAATGCCATACAAACAGTTCATTCCCACATCAAAGATTGAAATACCCAACAAATTCATCAAATAAACTGAACTTCGCAGTAAATTAAAGCAGAAAGAGAATGACAATGATGCCTTTGGAATAATAGCCGAAGGCTTACCCCAAAACTCCATTGTAAACTACCACAAAAAAAAAAAAAATTCTCCTCACTTACAGATTGGCCCTAAATGGCCATCAAGATTTGGTTGTACTCTGTTTTTCCCAATTATCAACTTAACAAGTTGAAGCCAAAGATAATTGGCAGGCAATGTAATTATGAAGTTTACGAGATATCAATACCACCTTATAAAAAGTCTTCCCAACACCAAACATTCTTCAAAATATCTTTATCCATAAAGCTGCAAATAGAAGCAACTGAATAACACATCCAAAAATCACAACACTTATGTCAAATATAATAGAGTTTCTACTCCATAGGAATATGCTGCTAAAAAAGTTGCTTACTTCAAATAAGGGAGTCATGTGCTTTAAAATAGAAGGGTGTGGGACAACAAACTCTGCATTTTTTTCTGGCAATTTTACCATAAATATTATTATATGATTTAACATGTCTAAGAATATATTTTTCGGTGTTATTTATATAGATTTTCTTTAAAGATAAATATACTAGTTATTAAATCGTTGAATGCTCTATTTCGGACTGTACAATATCAGTAGCTTCACAGAAATGATATGATGTGTCTACTCATAAATATAACTCAAATCTTAACTTCAAAAGATTTGATTTTCAAATCACCCCAGATCGACAGATATGAGTAATTCTTTTGGAGCTTGAATTATGATTATTGATGTTTCTGGAAGATCATGGATCATGGAAATCTGATATCATTTGAATTATGTTGTTTCTTAAACTTATATTTATATAAGTCTTTTGTTTCTTGTGAAAATTCTGTAAGAAAATAACACAGCTGATAGGTTATTTAGTGTCCGAATAAGTTTTAATGTTGATTTCTTAAAGATAATTTATTTAAATAGTTACAAGTTTTTTTTTTTAATTGTTATTTAGATTTTTGGCTATAAAGATCTATAGTGATTAATAATTAAATTTTATTTTTTTAATAAAATTACTTAATTATTTTATAATATTAATTTTTCAATAAAATTATTTAAATATTTTATAATTTTCATTTTCATTTTTATTTTTTGATTTTAAAATTTTATGTGATTTTTAATTTTTATTGTATTTGTTATGATTTATTGTACTATTCATTATTATTAATGACATATAGTAATATCTATTATTAATGTTGACAATAGTTAATATTAAATTTATTGTAGTAAGGTATGCAATTTTCATTTTTAGGATATACAATTTTTTTATGTTGTATTGAAAAAAGAAAAATAAAAGAATTCTAAAATATCTATTTGAAGTATCTTTATCATTATCATTAGCTTTTAAGAGATGTGAAATATTATCATTCCTATTATTAACTTACAAAAAGATTTCTTGTCTAGTTGTCAATTGTTCTATAGTTCAAGTTTTTTTTATTATCATTCTTATTATTAACTTACAAAAGATTTGCAATAGTTCATTTTAAAAAATTCAAGAAATTTAGATGTGGAAAATATTCTAAATATTGAACAATTTGCAAAAAATTAATACTTGTATGAATAACACTTAAGACTAGGGTATTATGTTGTTGTAATACCAAAAATTTTAGCAAAATGTTTTTAATGTTTTTAAAGGTGTTTTGGACTAATAAATTTAGCTATTTATTTTATTTGTGTATTAGAGACGTGTCATAGAAAATAAATTAAGTGATAATATTTTTTAAAAATTATAATATATATATATATATTCATTCATGAGTCAAATTATGACTAATTGGTGGTGCTTTATCTCTTTATTTATAATTAATGTTGTGAATGATAAATCAATATATGTGTAGTGGGTCTATAGCTAGGGAATGTGGGTGTGTTAGTTGAAAATATTTTGTGTATGTATTGAGAATAATATTTTTCCTTATAAAATTCAATAATATTTTTTGAAATTAGATAATTTTATAGATTAAATATTTAGGCTTAAAATCCAACTAAAAAGTCCTATAATGTTGCAATAACATGCAATTTTTTTCAATGAAGAGTTATTTACAACCAAGTGAAAACAATCTTGGATAAATATTATGAAATATTTGAGAAAAAAGTAAAGAAAATGAAAGCATGATTTTATAAGACTTTTATTTAATTCATGAGAATTGAATAAAATTGTTTTATTTAACTTTATATAGCCTAATACCTTGCAATCCATAATAGTCCATGACACACATACACAAAGTTATTCCATATTATGTAACATGCCATGTCTTGCTACAATCCAAATACACACAAAGACTCAAACCTAGACAAAGCAAAGGTCTACTATGAGGTATTGCATAGACAAAGAGGTGTCATTTATGAAGTAGAGACAACTAATTTTAAAAATATTCATCTCATTCTTTAGTCCTCAAGCTAAGTACCATTAATCTATCTAGATTAATTGTTAGTTACATGTATGGATTTAATCTTTATTAACCTTGATTAAACTTAGGGAAAGTTTAATTTTCTCAATAATATTATATTATATCAATATTTTGAAGGAGATGCACATAGAATAAAGTACCTTGCAAATGAAAATGGAAAAAATAATGAAATAAAAAACATAGACATAGGTATTCAAAATGTTAATTTTGGAGCTAGTTTATTGCTCATTTGCCAATTATTGATGAAAAAACTCATCCTTTCGTGAAAGAAAAGCATTTTAGAGAAAATTGTTTTCTAAATTATAAAAACAATGATATAGTAGGTAATGCTATAGTAGGTAGCTTAAATTCACTAACAAAGGAATAAAGAATGGGGAAGCTTCAAATTAGAAGCTAACTAGTTTGTTAGAGTGAAGCATATTCCTCCCAAGATGTCACTTTCTGGTTACTACAGATTTTAGAACCATAACTTAAAGTAGGTACTAATAACAATAGATCAACATTCCTCTTCTTTCACAAGAGGTGACATCCCAAAAGAGAGCTAAGTGCCTTTGGGCATAGAGAAGCCAATGTAAGTCCTTAATCTTGTGTTTTTACAATTGCCACAAATAATAGGTTTTCAAAAGGTTGATATAATGAACACATAAGTGTATATGTAGTTTCGTCGACTTGAATATTGGCTATGTCCTTTAGGTCCTTGGACAAGTCCACCTCAATGAAACCTTATCTCGTGGGACAAATACAACAGAACCTCTAGGTTCAACACAAACAACTTAGCCTATAGAGGGGGCTATCTGGCTTAATAAATTCAAGCAAGGGAGGGGTAAGCTATGGTATTCAACCCAAACAAGGACTTTAAAGGACTTATCATATGAGAAAAAAAAATATTGTGTCCACAATTTGAAAAGAAGAAGTAAGGAATGAGAAAATGAAGGGTCACAACTAAGCACTGCCTTAAAATGATTAGCTTTAGCGAAACAAAAAGAAAAAAATCCTATGGTTAGGTTTTTTATGGTGACAACTCGAATCCTATGTGAGGTCTAAAGTAGAAGATTCTAGTCAATACCATGCATTATCAAATTTTGGAGCAAGGAGCACAACATTAGACTTGGTGTAGCAAAAGACATACCTTGTGAAATAATTTCAAAACAAACTTTTGGGGATGCTTGGATGAGGGTGCCATTTTTTGTTGTTTTAAAACCTTCAATGAAACAACAATAGTTGCACAGGGGAGAAAGATTGGGGCCATTTAAAGTGGGGGGGAATCTACAAACTTAGAAGGGGGAGGATGTTACAATAAATATAAGCACAAATGTAAAAAAAAATCTTTTCCAAAACAAAATGATATTAACAAAGATGCATGCAAAAAAACCCTAATAGAATGTAGAACTCTAGTCAATTTTAAGTTGAAAAATATATATATCAAAATTATTATTTTTGTCTATGATAGAAGAATGTATATTTTTTTGAAATCATTTTGTACCCTACTATAAGTTGCCATGATTTGAATTTGAATTTTAACAAAACAAAGCTCAATTATCCAATGGAAAGTTAACTCTACAATTGTAAACATGACCTTGGATAAACAAACATTCATATTAAAAATTATAATAACTATCTCTTTGGTAAATGAATAAATACTAGCAATCACACTTTGATGTGCAATGGGTACATTGAAAAGTGTGGAAGGTCAATTAGGAAAAAAATGGTCTATTTTTTGCATACATATGCACAGTATGTGATGTTAATTGGTAGGTCATTTAAAAAATGATGTTGTTTGTGCAACAAGGGTCTCAATGGAGAAGTGATAGCTTCAAATCAAGTATGCATCCCCTTACAACCCGATCTTGCAATGACTAAAACAAAACCCCTAAATCGGGAAGATAATCATGCTCCATTACTAAGAGAGTCATGTTATGTTTGCAATAGGGAGAGAGAGGAAGAGATAAAGAGGGGAAGAGTGTGTGTGAGAGAGGGGGGTAAGTAAATAGAGATAGAGAGGAAGATAGAGATATCGATGAAGATGGATAAGGATAAGTATAAGGAGAGGGGTATGGAGAGAGGAATAGGGAGAGATAGAGAGAGAGAGAGGAGAGAGGGATCTAAATAGAGATCATGGAAAAGATAGAAATATAGATATAGAAAGTGATGTAAAGAGAAGTAGATAGAGGGAGAGATGTTGGGGTAGAGAGAGATGGAGAGATAGTAAGAGATAAAGGGAGAGATGGAAGAAGAAATATGGAGAGATAAAGATAGAGAAGAAACAAGATATAGATATAGAGATCTAGGAAGAGGGATTTAATGGGAGAGAGATGGATGGATAGAGAGAGATACATGTCTAGAGATGGAGGAGGAGAGAAGAAGATAGAGGTAGAGATAGAGATAGTGGGAGAGAAATGAGACAAATAAATAGAGAGATAGAAAGAGGTAGAGGGGGAGATAAAGAGAGAGAGAGAGAGAGATGGAGAGGAAGAGATAAAGATATATATATATATATATATATATAGAGAGAGAGAGAGAGAGAGAGAGAGAGAGATAGAGTGATAAAGAGATCTTATAAAGAGAGGGGGAGAGGGGGAGAGAGAGAGAGAGAGACCCAAAATAGAGAGAAGTAGAGGTAGACAAATAGACATAAAGATAGGGAGAGAGAAATAGGGGTGATAGAGAGATATATAAAGATATATGAGAAGATGAAGATATATATATATATATGAGAAGTGAAAAGGGATAGAGGTAGAGATAAAGAGATAAATAGGGGGATAGGGAGTGAGTGAGTGATAGGGAGATAAGGAGAGAAAAGTAGAGAGATATAGAAGAGGGAGTGATAGGGAGAGAGGGAAAGAGAGGAAGAGACAAGGATAAAAAGAGGGAGAGATTGGAAGATAGAGATTGAGGGTGCAAGAGTAAGAGATAAAAGAGATGATAGAGACAAGTGATAGAGAGGAGATAGATAAAAAGGGGAAAGATAGAGATAGAGAGAGGGAGGGAGAAACAAGCAGTGTGTGTGTCTGAGTGAGAGATATGGAGGGGTAAACATGGAGAGTGTGTGAGAGAGAGAGAGAGGAAGAGAAATGCGGAGATAAATACATAGAGGGAAAGATATATATTTAAATAGATAAAAAGTAAGGGAGAGAAATGGATTAAAAGAGGAAGAGATTGAGAGATACATGTATTGGGAAAGATAGGGAAAGAGAGAGAGATGCAAGAAGAGGTAAGGAGATAGAGATAAGGAAGAGATATATAGAGGAATATAGAGATAGAAATAGGGATGGAGATGTAGATGGAGGTAGGGATTAATATATAGAGAGAAGAAGAGGGATAGGAAAAAATAGAGATAGAAAGAGGGAGAGACATAAAGAGAGAATGAGAGAGGGAGAGATGAAAAGATATAAAAATAGAGATATGAAGTAATATAGAGAGAGAGGTAGAGGGAGATAAAGAGGGAGAGAGAGGGAGGAGACAAATATGGATAGAAAAAGGGAGTAAGGGAGAGAGAAAAAGAGAGGAAAAGAGAGAAATAAGGGAAGACAAATATAAAGAGAAATAGGGAGAGAAAGGAAGAGAATGATTGAGAGATAATGAGAAACATAGAGATAGAGAAGGAGACAAAGATATAAAGAACTCTCTCTCTCTTTTCCCATCTCTTTATATATATCTTCCTATCTCTACCTCTCTCTCTATATATCTTCTTTTCTTTCTCTTTTTTCTCTTTGCCTCTATATCTTATCTCTATCTCCCTCTCCCTTCTCTCTTCATTCCTCTTCTTCTCTCTATCTATTTTCCTCATTAAGTGTGAAATGTGTATATTGAAGAGTTCTTAAAGGTGGATTTTCATATCTTTAATTAAGTGGTATGCTATCTTAAGCATAACTCCTTAGGGACATGTGTTATCTTTAGATTGTTGGCACAAAATAATTTATCATAAGTTAGTTTCTCTCTCTAATTTTTAATTTAGATTTTATGTTTTAAATTTATTTTATTATATAAATTAAATATAATTATTTTACAATAATTAAAAATTTAATAAGATAATTAATTATAAATTAAATTAAATCTAATAACTATCACATTTCTCTACACTCCTTTTACTATATCAAATAATTTTGTGCTAGCGTAAACACTTAATACCCAAAATATGAATTCTAGGTTCACTGTTGTATAGGAGAAGATCAAATACCAATTTGCAGTTCTCATAGGGTATATTGTGAGTCTTAACTACACTTCTCATAAATTCTTTGCATAGATTTAGGCAATTACTTGCTGGCACAAGATTAGATCATCAATAGACCAATCTTCCAAGTTACCGAAACACAGACAACACACTGCCACCTACAGAATCACTAGTGGTGTACCAAACCATATGAAACTTGAATTGGGAAAGCACACTATCTACATGAACCTAAACCCAAAACTACAAGGAAAACTAAGATGATGCGGTGAAGTGCGAATAATTTATATCCTTCCGTAGGCAACCAATCATGGGAACTTAACTTGGTCTTACTCTGTTGACAATGGAAAGCTTTGCGGTAACACTTATGCTTTGAAAATTGTAACATACATACCTCATAGCTAGGTTGAACTATACTCCAAGGTACAAGGCCACATCTTCATTTGCAAAGAAATGTGAAGCATTTGACTAAGCTTTTGTAGTGCAAATATTTGTGCTTTTGACATTTTGGAGACATACATTTCTCTCATACCCCATGTGAAGTCTTTAGTCATGAACATATGTAATAGTACATCAATCAAATCATATTGACAAGTGACATCCAATCATGAACTTCAAAAGATAAGGTACAATTGTGTACCAATGACAACATTAAAACCCTTCAACACAATTCTTCATTAAGGACAACACACTAGTGCATGCAATAGCAACATAAGTTGACATCAATGGAAACACACTAACAACACATTCGCAACATTATTCATTATTACATCAATATAATTCTTAGGGTTTGATAGCAGATCATTGTTTTCTCTCTCTTTTGTAATAGGATGTTTTTGTTGTAGATGATCTTTGGGAGATGTGGAGTTTAATCATTAACTCCAACATGGTCTCAATGTTAGAGTGAAAAGGTAAATCACCTAATTAATTATTAATTAGGACCTATTTACACTAACATTCTTAAGCTTACTTAGGTCATGTACTTTTGTGTGTCTCAAATCATATGATTAAAGCACATTTCATGATCAAATTTATTCATCACCTAGGGTTTCTACTAGGGTTTCTTTATCCTTTATCAGGGATAACTCATTTTATTTTGTATCAATTATTCATTATTGCATCAATTGAATTATGAGGGTTTGATAGAAAATTATTACTTTTTCAATCTTTTGTGATAGGGTATTTTGGTTGCAGGTAATCTCTTGGAGTTGTGGAGCTCAATCATCAACTCCAACACAATGAATCAAAATTTAGCATACTAAAAGCTATAATTTTTTTATCTTATTATAGAAAGGCACATTTACACCCATAAAAGTATTAGTATCAAGTTGAAATGTGTGACATGCAACATAACTTAACACTAAGAATGCTTTGGGAAAATTAAATCTATGATATATGGTACATCCATCATATCTACATGTCAACCTACATTGTGGTCCTTATCGATGTATCAACTACAAATGACTCCTCCCATCATTTTATTACAAATAATGAAGTTTTATAATATGAAAGATGCGCTACTTGAATCTAATGGGTGGAACTTGGAATCTAAAGTCAAAGTGATCAATTTTGTGTACGTTGACAATTCAAAGCTGTCACATTTCCATACAAAGGTATATTGAGTGTAGAACATCATTTACTTAATGGCCTAGAAATTGGTCTTAAAGACTTGTACTAATTTATAGAAGTCTAATGATTTAATATACAAATATAAAGGTAATACACAAATTCCCTCCTCTTAAACTTATAAGATCGATGAGAATTCATATTTACTACAAGTAAACACAAGGCTAGGTACCACAAAATAATAGTAACAAAAAAATGAATAAAAGAAACACACAACTACTAAGAAGCCACAATGAGGAACCAACAATGATGCTCAATTTTGGTTAACTGGTGTTGTAATTAATACTACTAATCTATATAAACAATAACTCTTTTAAAAGTAACTAAAGAAATCATTGAGAAAAGTGACATTATTGAAGAATAGTATCATTCATGGCCCCATCTTTCCAAGTGGTTATGCAAAATTTTCTTTGACAAATGCAAAAGTGTCACTCCATAATAATTATCCCTTTGTTTTATGTTTTGACCCCCCAAATATATTTTATCTTGAGAAGTATAAGGGGATAATGGCACTAAAATAGTGCATACATGACTAAAAACTTCAAACAAGGACATACATGTCAATTACAAATAATTCAATATTCCATTAAAAATATTACCATTGGTTCAAAGATTTATCAAAGGTACAACCACCATACTAAGTGCCAACCTATGTCAACATCCTTGTTGATGTATTGGCTACTAATTTGTCCATGCATCTCCACATGGATATCCTTAAACTTTGAATTTTATACACAAAAGACTTGTTATTTTTTAGTTAAGAAGACATGAAGAAGTGAAGCCTACACTACTTAAAGTGCAATAAAAAATTCTACACATTGTAAATCTTGGTACACAAACTTAATCACACTTTATATAAGAGAGAGAAGAGAGAAAGATAGGGGGAGAGAGAGGTACAAAGGGAGGGACTGTTTTATTTAGATTTTTGTGCATTCTAAAGATGTCTCACTTAGGAGGCTAAGCTTAAACATTAAATAATATATAAAGTTAATGTAAGTGGATGCATAGTCAATCCGAAGCTATCATTTTTCCATCAAGACTTTGTTTGCACACACATTATTTGCTTAACGGCCTACCAATTGACCTCATGTATTGCATGAATGCACGTAAAAAAGAAAAAAAAATGTCACTTGACTGTCCACAATTCTTCGACTTGCACACCAAAATACGATTAGTGGTTAAATAGAATACAAATCAATAATAAAAAGGATTAAGCTGGATCATTCCTATCCCTAAAGTATTATTTTATTTCCATGATCCTGCAATTCCACTGTGAAATCCTCACTAAATATCAAAGCTCACCATTTGGGTTGAGTTTCCAACATGGACTAGGCATTTGTCTACAAGAAAACCCATGTTACCTAGTTTAAAACTACTTAATTATAATGGGTTTTAGTTATCTTCAATGTCAAGATTGTTAATATGGAAGTTGGGTTTAATAGAATTTCTTATAAATTAAAAAAATATACCTCATACATTGAAAGGTCGTTCCCAAAGATGAAATCCACAAAGCCTTCAATATAACAGTCTTTGAAATAGTGTCATCCTGTGTGATCATAAAGGGTGTCCTGAGCTCCCAGGAAGCTGTAGCCAAATAAATAACTAGATGTTGGATGATAAGGCAAACTGTAATTTGCATATGAAGAGAACAAATTTTATAGGTATGGTGTTTGATGTTATACATCTGTCAAGAAATACATCTCTCTACATAAATTAGCCTAGGACTGTTAATTAAATGAAAATCACAATGATAAACATATCTATTTTAGGGTAACGAGTTGGGACAAATACCTGAAGTAAATGCTAAATCAAAAGTGAAATTGAAATAAGTCAAATGTGATACTTAGCTAATCAAGAAATACGTCTAAAAATCATAGTTGTCACTTGCATATTTGATTTACTATTAGGTCTCTGTTGTATTCAAAATTAATGACTATTACTCTTTTGATTCTGACTTAGATTGGTACATGAAAGTAAATTCATTATCAGCACACTTACTAGGAAACCAAATAAAACAATAAGAGAAAAGCTTCTCCAGCTAAAACATTAAGAGAAAAGCTCCTCCAACCAATGTGCAATTTATCTTTCAATATCAGAAAGAGAATACCAAAAATAACTTGTCTAATATCATGACCACACCCCCATAGAGCTCCCACTGCATCACTTTCCATCCTTGTGTGACCAATTGAAAGGGGAGCAAGAGCAACAAGGTAATCAGGTCCAGTTAAAATGTGCAAACAACCAACAACAAGTCCAATCCAAGCACTACTAAGAAGCTCTGATCGTTGAGAGTTGGTTTTGCTCCAAACCGCAACACATTTGGAAATGATTTGTAGTCTTGTTTTCATAATATTTGCTAGAGCTATTAAAATGATATTTTGTCTTTAAAATCAAAAATCTCTTTTCAAGTGTAGACATCTAGATTTTCTTTAATATACATGAAAATACATTGTAAAGATTTGAGAGTTTCAAAGAAACACTATCTGTCTTCTTATAAAGCTTGCTTGGAAATAACACACTTTTTAACATTTGTGAGGGTGTGTATACTGGCGAATTGTGAGGACTTACATACCACCCTAATATATTCTTTTGCTCCAATTACTGTTTCAGTTTTGATTTTCTTCATGGTTCCTAATAATTAATAACTATTTTTGGTAATTTGAAAGTGCAAGTTTTTCTTGGCCTGCTAGATGAGCTTATCAGCTGAAGCAAATAATTAATAACTGTTTTTGGTAAAAATAGCCTCTTCATTTATATTTTGGAAAGAAAATTCACACATAAATTTGTATAGGCTTCAGGTTTGGCTATAAACTTTATTATGAGTACAACACTCTGATATCACTGAAATTAACCAAACTGAAATATGGAAATTTGAAACAAAATAAAACCAATTTTGTCCCAGTACTCCCAATAAACAGAACAGCTAAATCTCAGAGGTGAGCCACTCCAAATTTGTGAACATATGGACAATTAATTATGTCCATTTACAATGTCTTCTCATTCTTATATAGAGAATAATGTCAACTCCTATACGTAGACATAGCCATAGGAAAAATAGTTCTTTTAAATTATAAATAGAATTTTATCCCTAGGTATCTTTATACAACACAAAAAACCATTGCAAATTCATTACCTTTTTAGATGTCAGAAGTTGATTCTCCAAGGTGCTAAAATTCTAGGGCTGTCTCAGATGGAGATTCCAGAATCTGGAAATTGATCGTCTGTTACTCTGGTTTAGATCTGTGACTGTTGAACTGATCTCCATGAGTGTGGAAAGGGTCTGACATGCAGGCTTGATCTGAAATTTTTGAAACTTATATGATAGAATGTGAACTATTGGAGTTCCCTTAGCTTCATTTCTGCTACCTGAATGTGTGTAAGGACAGGCAATGTTTACAAACACCTTTGGAGAGTCTGCCGGATTGTGAGGGTCAGGTTCTCCTCTGATAGACCCCCAACAGCCCAGCTTTACAGCTCTAAGTGAAATGGTTGAGGACAACAAGCAAGCATATAAGGTGGTAGGATGATGTGCTCTGATGTAAATGTTGTTAGATTCTTTTTACTCCCCAAAATATCATATGCTAGATGTGCTCAATGACTGTGCCCTAAGATGTCTTGGATGATTTACCTAATGACTTGAAATGAATGAGAATTTCCTTAAATGCCACAATGAAGCACACAAATCAACCAAATCAATGCATTAGTGAAACCAAAATCATCTAGCACTTTGAATATTTATTTTGCATGCATTTGTTATTCATGGGTTTTAAACTTTACCAAAAAGACCAACATTAATTAGGGAAACAAGATAGTAACAACCTAACATCCCATTGTTGTGAGACAGGTTAAATAAAGTTATAAGGTAGTCAAAAGTTACAGTAGTTTAATTACTGGTAAGAGCTTATATATTCAAATTTAACATGATGATTATACCTTAAATTTATATAAATAATGTTATAAATCACCTTTCTTCTTGTTGAGAGCCTTTTTCAATGAAGTGAAAAGTTGTATAGCTACAAGCCTTTTTAATTTATTATTGATTAGTTCAATTAATTTTTCATTACAAATAACTAATAAATAAAATAATACATTCTATTACTAAAGTTTTAATATTTATATTGAATGTTTAAAAAGTAATTCTATTTTGAAATTCAAGATAAGTATTTCAAAAATTATATTCATTATTAAATAAAATTATATAAATTTTAATGACTTATCAACATCTTACTTATAGTGTAAAGTATGTAGTAACTAAATTTGGGAAAGAAGAGATAGAATTTAAAATTTCTGGAGTACTATGTCCATTGTTATGTCTTGGCTCTAAAGATTTCGTATTTGAAAATGTAATCTGCTATACAATTTGATTATAGTAAGAATTTATTATGATTTTTTTGTCAAAGGCAATTTCTATTTGCTGAATATGGGACACAAAGCTTTTTATTGAAATTATAATATTTGAATTTAACTAAATGAAATAATGTTGATCTTTTCTTTGCAGATACATCCCCTATTTGTTGAACATGGAAATGTGCTTGAAGTTGCTTTGATCAAGGATAAGAGGACTAGTCAGCAAAAAGGTGCACTTTTTTTTTATGAGAAATATATCCTAGTCATGATCTCTAATATTTACTCTTTTTTGTATTGCATCATTTATGGTTAAATAATAAATTCATTTTGCAAATGCAATAGTTACTTCATGATGATGAGCATGCTGAAATTTTTTTGGAGATGATTACTTGGACACATTAGGGATAATAAAGGACTGATCCTTGAAGAACTCAAACAAGATTACCTTATGACTGGTTATAGTCTGTTCATGTGTGTTCTGAATGTGTTTCTCAAATATCACTTACCAAGTTTGCCCATTTTTGTGGAAAATATTCAATTTCAAGGGATATTAGGAAAGCTTCATTTGTTTGTGACTTTTCTTTGTGGGTGGGGTCAATACATTTGACCAGTTCCTTCTTTTTAGTTTTGCATTTCAGTTTGTAAAATTAGTTGCAGAGTAATTGTTTTGTTTTGTTATATCTTCCTGTACAACATGCTCTTTTTTATGGAGAGAGTGTTTCTAGCCTAATCGATACTAAATAAAACATTCCATATGAAGTTATACATGCTTTTGGAACTTTTCTAGAAAATAATTTTGTATGCCATTTTTCTTGTTTTTCACTGAACTTTTTTGCCTGAACATATTTCATGTCTTTTCAAACCTTTGATAACTCACTTTATCACAAACAAGGCTACTAGGGACCAGAGTGCATTTAATGATTATTGAATATTTCAAGAATTTTTTCAGGCAAGATTTTTTAGCCAGAGGCATCCTTTGTTGATTGGCTTTAGCATTTGGGTTTATTCTATTCCCACGTCATGTATCATCTCCATATAGGAAAAAAAAAAAAAAAAGAGACAACATAAAGGGCAATGCTAGGGTTTGAAATAGCACATATGACAACGCCTCTTCCATCCTCTTATATGTCCTCTTTTTTTCATGACTTCTTTCTTCACAACTTAGCCTTTGCATAGCATCACACAGGCTTTCATCCTCTTATATGTCCTCTATTTTTCACGACTTCTTTCTTCACAGCTTAGCCTTTGGCATAGCATCACACAGGGATTGGGCTTTGCAGTGTTCTTTTGTTTGGATGTGCAAGCTTCTTTTCAACCTCCACAATTTGGCACCCGTCCACTTCTTTTTTAAATCTTCACACAGCTACAGCAGGCTCCATGTGGGTGTAGCACAACTGATTCTTGGATCAAGAATAACTATACTTGAATCATGTGCCTCTTTCTTCTTACCTGAGGTTGTTTCAACAGCTTCAAAGCAGCTTTTTATGCATGATAGTGAAACAATAAAATTAATTGCTCCCATAGCCACCAAGAAATTTGGGTTTAAGGCCAACTCCCTATTTATAATTGCATCTTTTGTTGACTATATTCAATTGTAGAATAGTCGTACCCTTATTCTCTACCTATGTTTGTTAGCAATAGAAAAGTTTTGAAGCTGTTGTTTTTTAAAGTCAATGTGCTTAACTTTGATGAAAATTCAAGCGTAAAAAATATTTGAAAAGAAGTCATATTGAAATAGTATGTTTGGAGTTTTTGAACATTGAATAGTCTTCATTCTTACTCTATTATGAAATGTTCCTTTTAGAAACTCCACGCCCACAGGAAATTTGGGTTCAAGGCCAACTCCCTATTCATAATTGCATCTTTTGTTGACTATATTCAATTGTAGAATAGTCTTACCCTTATTCTCTACCTATGTTTGTTAGCAATAGAAAAGTTTTGAAGCTGTTGTTTTTTAAAGTCAATGTGCTTAACTTTGATGAAAATTCAAGCATAAAAAATATTTTAAAAAAAGTTATATTGAAATAATATGTTTGGAGTTTTTGAACATTGAATAGTCTTCATTCTTACTCTATTATGAAATGTTCCTTTTAGAAACTCCACGCTGATTTCTAATTATGTGATTTTTTTTGTGTTGTATTATTTATAGACAAATGCATAATTGTCTTGCAAAGGTAGAACTGCGGTTTTAAATCTCTTCATAGAGGTCAATTTTGTTGCTGTAATTTTCCCAATTTTTGCAAGTGAGTAACTTTACTTTCTTTAAATTTAATAGAGGGTTTAGAGGCATTGGTTTGACAACATATGTTTCAATTTTTTTCTTGTTGAAGTTTCCCAATATTTGTGTGATTATCTCTTTCCAAAATCCTTAGTATTTTGTTGTATCTCTGAAAAAATTGTCTCCTGATAATGGTTGGAAAAGGTGTATTGCTCTTGTTCTGACTTAAGAAACTCTAATTAATTTTAATTCACACTTCAAATAAAATTCTTTTGTTATCACATAGATTATGCTTGCCAGCTCGAGTTTGAAAAATGTTTAGCAGTATGTAATTAAACTCTTCATCTGAAAAAATTTCATTCATTTTAGTGGTCTGAAATCTTCATTTGTAGAGAAACTCTATCATGGAGATCCTAGGGGTGTCTATTCTTTATCTGGCCAATTGAACTTCATACTCAACACAAAGACATTTTTATCATCCCTTTGATTTTAGAGCTTATTTGTCTGGCTTCAGGGGACTCCGATCTTTTATTGGAATTGTATTAATAATAGAACCAACAACGGACTAATCAATTCCCGCAAGAACAAAAATAATGAACAATATACCATGCTTCCATGGCATTAATATCAGATCAAATTAAATAATAATTGTTTCATGTGAAAAGCATTAAATGTGATGAGTATCCTCCTAAAAAATTGTAAGGAAGAACAAAGTATAGTTTCAAAGATTTAAGGAATGTAATTACTTCCAAATATGGAACTTTGCCTCTGAATTGTTGGAATCAACTAAATACCTATAAGGACAAGATTCAACACTTTGCGTATATTCATTCAACTCAATATTAAACTTTCTTCAACAACTCAATACAGTAGGATGATGGTCAAATGATTGCAAATGTCATATTTCAGAAAACCTATCTTCTACTTCGTCTAATCTATCAACAACATCACTATTTATTTCTATAAACTAATGTATTTGTAGGAATGTTTTTCTCTTTTTGTTAATTGTCTCCATTTTGGTAATAATATTTCTAACACTTCAGTTTTTACTTTCCTTTCTATTAATTCTTAATTTTACATTTATTTGTTGTTTGTAGATATGTCTACATTATTGACTACAAATGCAATCAAGCTTATGAACGATGGCAATCTAGGCTTGGATCCTCATCTCCAAGTATTAGCTACCTCAAACTTTGGCTAGGGTCCTGAGAGAAACAATCGATATAGAATAGACCTTTCTGATGGAGAGCATAAACAAAGAGCATCATTGCCAAAAAAGTACAACCACTATATAACTTCTAAGAAAATTCATGAGGGATCTATAATACAACTAAAAAAGTATAGTTGTCCCAATATTTGTAGTTCAAGGTTAGTATGTAGGTTCAATGCTATTTCTATACCTTATAATTAACTTTCCAACTTCTACAATACATTACTAATTATAATTTTACTTGCAATTACGTAGGTGGATTGTCATTTCACAACTAGAGCTTGCATGTACGGATCATGTCATCATTGGGGAACCTATCTTCCTATTTCCAGAGCAATAAGAACATCTACAAAATGATACTACAAATACATTTGATTATCATCTATCACCAACAACACCAAACTCTAAAAGAATGTTGTTTGGCATAGACCCATCTCAATCTAGAAAGGGTGTATCTATTAGCATTAGTCCTATAAAAATTTTGAACCCTTTTCAAACAAGGTGGACTATCAAAGGCCGTGTAACTATGAAAAAATAAATCCACCGGTACACTAATCAAAAGGGAAATGGACAAGTTTTCAGCTTCAATATTATAGATAGTGAACACACAGAAACACGTGTCACTTGCTTCAATGAAGTTGTAGATATTCATTTTGCAAAGATTAATATTGGATCTATATATTCATTATCTGGTGGGACCATTAAATATGCTAATAAGCTTTACAACAAGCTAAATAGTGGAATAGAAATCACCTTAATGGTTGAATCAAAGGTGACAGTCTGTGAAGATGACCTTTCTATTCCAAAACATCAATTCACTTTCATACCTATCAAGGAAATTGTGATTAAGAGTAATAATTCAATTGTTGATGTTATTGGAATTTTTGTTTGCATAGATCCAAGCTCTAAAATAAGGAGGAGGGATGGTACAGAGGTTTTGAGGCAGAGCATCAAGATATTAGATATTTCTACATCAACTATAGATGTAACTTTATGGGGACCAACAACTCATAAAGAAGGTACAAAACTTCAACAAATGTACCACTCAGAACAAACCATTGTTCTAGCTATTAAAAATGGACGTGTTTCTGACTATAATGGAAAGGTAATAAACACATTTGTAACTACACACCTATCCATAGACCCTGATATAGAAGAAGCAAAATAACTTAAAACTTGGTATGCACAGAATGGGGCTAATATTGTACCTTCCTCCACAAAGCTCGATGATATGCCTCCTATTATCACAAGAATGTCAATTGCAAACATTCAACAACAATTGAAAAAAATAATACAACCCATCCAATTCATTGCAAAGGCAACAATACTATTCATCACATCTAACTCTTTTTGTTATCCAGCTTGTCCTCTTCAATCAGATGGAAAAAAATGTAAGAAAAGGGTTATTCAAAATGAAGAAGATAAATGGTATTGCTCAAAGTGTGCAACAACATTTGCAAATTGCAATTACAGGTACATACTTCAAGTCAAACTGGAGGATCACATGGATATAATATGGGCAATTGCATTTGATGAGATAGCAACAAAAATCATGGGTATGTCTGCACAAGAACTATATACACTATAATTTAATCATGAGGCAGAAACAATTACTGAAGATGTAATAAGAAGTGTTCTCCTTACACAATCCCTTTCCACACTGTCATGCAAAAAAGAGACATACAATAATGAAGATCATTTGAAAGCAACAATCATTAAAGCTGATAAGATAGATTTTACTGCAGAGAGCAAATTGTTGCTTTCTAAAATCAATGAAATGTGTAATGATATGAACAACTAGGAATACATTCCTTATTTTCTATGAAACGGTGTATACATTCTTAAAATTGTAAATATTCTTTTACTGTTATGTCTGAAATAAAATAGAGTTTGAATAAAAAATGTTTCACACTTTTACTAGTCCATTGAATTGTGTAAAAAATCTGGTTGATTAAAATTGTAGGTGTATGGCTTATAATGTAACATATGTGCCCTTTCTATGATCATTATGAAGTATCCAATCCTCAGAAAGAGCCTACTTATATGTTTCTTAAAATTTGATGTTTAAGTTGATCTTGATGTATGCTGATTGTCTGTAAACACTGATATATTTGTCATTAGAAATTTCCAACCAGAGGCTTCTATATCTGTAAAAAATTTCAAGATATTTCTGCATCTATGATCAAATAAAATGTGACTTCATAGATGAGCAGTGCACAGAAACTTGTTAAATGTGGCCATACTGTTAGTTTCAAAATGTCATTGCCTCACATAAAATAGTGAATGCTTTCTAAAAAAAATCGTATAGTTGTTCATCTCTGTTTTCCTTGATTGAGCTTCTCCAAATTCACCTTTTTGTATTTTTTCTGAGTACTTCAAACATGATAAATAAACACAAACAACTACTATACTGGACTGAAAGTATGGACAGTTGAAATGGGGTTACGAAAGAAAGATACCTTTCCTAATTGGTAGAATGAAGTTTGTTTTACTATTAGCTACTCTAACTTTCAATTTAAATGACCACTTTGAATTGCCTCCACATAACTAACTAGCCATTGGACTAAGGATAGAACAAACTAACAAGCTAACTGCAGGCATGCTAAAAACCCTTCTCATATACAAAATTATAAGATGTTATCCCTGATGAAATATGCAAAAAGAAACTATAGATAAATTTGTAAGAGATCTCCCTCTGCCATGGAAAAACTAAACCCTTTCTTATACTTCAACTTTGCTTTTCAATACAATCACTTTTCTCCTAACCTCTGGAAGATTTCCAAAGAACACACATTTCAATAGTTCCATTTACAAATCAATGCCATCACATGCATAGTTTCCAAGCATAATTAATTATCTAATACATCATGAGTTAAAATTCAACACTGGTAATACTTGACCATTAAACTGACTAGATTATTATTTTCAAACACAAATGTCATTCAAATCATGTTGAACCTAATTGTTCAAAAGAATAATACAATTGATCTTATAAAATGTCCTATTTAGTGATACAAGATTATTAAAAATTCAATCTTATAATTCACTATACATGTCCATTTTTTAAATTTATTTTAAAGGCCATACCATTCTAATTCCAATGAAAATATTTAAAACTAAATGAATGAATATATATATATATATATATATATATATATATATATATATATAACCAATCTAATTAAACCCATGCTTTCATTACAATTCATTTTGAACATTCTAAACTTTAAAAGGTTAAAATCTCAAACATATAAATATATATATATAAAGAGTAATTGACATCGAATAGAATTTTACCCAAAATCCAAATGGTAGGCTACCCATGCATGTGGGTCAGTAAAGTATAATTTACACAACAGTTTCATCACACCGCCAACCCAAGGGTATGCATGATAGAGAAGACAAGTTGTTCACTAACACATACTGGCGAGTTCAAGAACAAAATGCATAACGTCCTCCCCTGCCTACTTAAAGTGTGGTTGTTGGGTAGAGAATTGGTAGAATTCCTATGCTAGGGATAGAAAGCCCATAAGGAACTCAGGCACATCATCTACCATAATAAACTTTATGCCCTTCACATAGTTCTGAAGCCCTTACATCAAAATTCAAAGTGAACATTAAAACATTTATTAAAGAGGCAAGCGTATCTTAATAATATGTACATCATCAATAACCTATTACATGAAATTATATTTATTTTGATGTCTGCAAAGCATAGTCAAAGAAACTGGACTTGATAAGAATTTAATAAACAAGCAGAAGAGTAATATGAACTTGTCACTTGGAAAAAACTCAGAAATATCTCATGAAATAGTTGGATCTCCTTATTTTAAGTTGTGAGTATACAGTCACTTGAGAAGAGTATTGTAAGTTTGTAACTACAAAAGTTAATTTTTTTACTAAACTGAACCAAGTGCCTATAGTTATAGTATTTTCTAGTAACTGAAGTGTTCACCTTATCACTTACTATTCTATCATTCTATGAAATGATGGGTGTGATGTCCCCTGTAACAGTCACTTTATGTAATACTTTATCCACTTTGTAAGTCTCCATTCCTTCCAGTCTTCTTATTGTTCTCTTGATTTCTTGTATGCACTTGTCATAGTGCATACCCAAACCATTCATTAGTCAACAAAACATTAAATATATACAACTCACTATAAATAAAGCACAAGTTACATTCACCAAGAAGTAGAACCATTTGGTGCAGCCCAAATCATTGACCAATAAATGAGAAAAAACAATTTGCTTATCTAGATTGTAAATATGCTTGACAATTTTTGAATTTTTGCAAACATAATCTCTTGATAGATGTCAGTTAAGAACTCAATGATATGCAAGGGCACCGCTCTCACTAAAGCAGGAGGGTACACATTGGCACAAACAACTCTGTAGTAAAAGAAGAAAGGGAATTAACCACCATTGATTCCATCTAGATCCTCACATCATTTTGGTCTAATCTTTAATGAATTCGATTAGTTGCCTTCTATTAGAAATTTCCAACCAGAGGCTTCTATAATGTAATCCTTATGGTTACTTCATAGTTTTGGTAATCTATTATGATTGCTCAATTCAACTTTAAGTTTTTTATATTTCCAACTGGAACATCACTAGAACACTACTTTAATTTGCTTCACTTTTAAAGTCATATATTTAATTAAATTCAATGATATATTTTGATATGTCGATGTTAGGGAATGGATTACCAATATTAAGATTTATAGTATCAATGATTTTATATTGCTTGCTGAGATAAAAGTGAATCAGATGATTAAAGTTTATCTTAATATAGAATACACACAATATGCATTATATATTTGTTACTAAAAATCTCCAAAATATCGCGTAGAAGCCTCAAAATCTCACTTGACATATAAAATCCAAATAAACATTGATTTGAAAACTGCATGGGAACATTCTATTTCCATTTGAAATGTGTTTTTGTCAATTTGATGGCAATTTTTTTTTACATTTGCAGCGCATCAATTTATTGTTCAAGAGTTTCAAAAGGGAAAAAGGTTGTTAAGAATTAAACATCATTCTCTCAAAAACAGGTCGGCCACTTTTAACTATTTTTTTCAAAAAAAATAAAAATCCATTAAGCTTATTTCCTCTTCCATTGTAACAATTCATTGCATTTATTTTGATTGTTACTATTACTAATTAGTTAAGTTTGTAGCTTGCAAGTGGAGTAGATATTTGGGTTACATTTTATTCATTTCAGCTACATTTCTTCATTATATACCTTTGGGAATTGCATTCATTTTTTCATTTGATATGTAGATGTACAAAGAACAACAAATTTCTTGCATTAGTCCATGTATTTTTCTCATTACTATTAGTAATCATACCTCCTATTTTTAATTACAGATGATGGACACTAGAAACAAAATAATTCAAACTGAACCCCATCAAATAGAACTTCAAAGAATACAAAGTCATAAAAGAAGTCGAGAGTACTATTCTTGTCATAAAGAGGAAATTAGTGCTTGTCATCACCTACAAAACATACAAAAACAAAGACCAAATGAAACAAATACTACACCATCAACAAACAACAACATTAAGTTCATTACCGCATCAAAAATATTTCGACACATAATAGATGCACTATCAAACTTACAAACATGCACTATATGTAAGGAACGCTACCCTGGCATGCATGTTCAATCATAAAACGATAATTGTATTTGTAAACGATGTTTCAATGAGAAAGATGTTCATCGATTTTCATCACTTAATAATATGGACCCAGGAGAACAACCTCCTATGTTGCAAAAGCTCACTCAAGTAGAAGAGATGCTCATAGCAAGGGTAAACCCAATATTACAAGTAACCCACGCTCATGGGGGGCAATATAAATACAATGGCCACACAATTAGCTTCCCACAGGACATAAAAAGTATTGCCAAAATACTACCACATAGAATTACAGACCTATATGTCTTGATAGTTTGAAGATTGCATACACAAGGAAACTATTATGATTGTTATGTAAGTAGGAGTCGTATTATAGATACATTGCAATACAAGATTAAATATGACCCATATTATAGTGATGTTAAAATAAATGCATCCTACTTAGAACAACTCCCTGAAACAAGTACATACATTTCATACATGCTTCACACCATAGAATTTGTCGAAGAAATAGTCGTAGCAAACAACATGATCAAGATGCATCAACATACACATCATCATTTATGGTAAGCCTACCAGGGAGACATCGTGAGCTAGAAATCATTAAACAAACACTACAAATTGAACACCCAAAAAATAACACAATTGATTGGCCTGAAATAAGCTCTTCTCCAATAAATGAATACAATGCTGAAGGCCTCTTTGATATGGCATTCCCCACACTCTTTCCAAATGGAAAAGCACTACACATGCAAGCACAAATTAGAGAAGTACACATGCATGAATATGCATTACATCTAATGAGATTCCATGACCAAAGATTTGGAAGGCATCCAAGGTTTCGATATTTTATTTCCAACCTTATGATGTGTCATCATAGCCAAGGACTTGCAACAGTTTTCCTTAAAAAAAATGTAGAAGAAAACATACCAGTCACTATTGAAAACCTTCATACACACTTGAAAAATCTTCCTGATGAACAGTTAGCCTAGCAACTTATGAATTTTAGAACTACCATGAGAGGGACAAGACCATATTGGAACAAGTGTCATGCTGAGCTAACAAATATGATCAACCAGATAGGCTCACCCACTCTATTCTTCACATTAAGTGCAACATATACAAAATGGCTAGATTTACAATGACTACTCCCAAATGACATAAGATTTACAATGCAATCAAATAAACTTCGCACAGATAACATAATTGATAACCCCCATACCACATCCCTATATCTACACCAACGATTCACAATATTTCATGAGGAGGTCATTGAGAAGCTCTTCCATGCAAAAGAATATTGGTATAGGTACGAATGGCAACATCGAGGGACCGCACATGTTCATGGATTCCTTTGGCTTGAAAATGCTCCAGACATGGACAAAATTGATTGGAAAGATAACTTAGAAGTTGAAAGAGCAAGAAAATTCTTTGACACATATGTCACTGATTGGAACCCTCGTACTATATCTCATGGCAACAACACAACACATTGATCTCCACTTGATGATCCCTATTTGTTGAACACAACTCAGATCTTTAATACAAATCTCTTTGATGACTACGAGGAGTTAATTAATCGTGTCCAAAGGCACACAAAATGCACTGGGGGAACATGCCTACATAAGAAGGGGAGAAAAATAGAATGTCGATACAAAGCTCCATGGAAAGAACAAATTATCTCTACATTATCATGTGACAATGATGGTAAAAAAAAATATGAACCAACAAGAAATGATGATAGATTAAACATACATAACCGAGAAATGATTTCAATATGGAGAGAAAATATAGATTGCCAACCTGTCATCTCACGAACATTTGTTCTCAAATACATTGCCAAGTATGTATCAAAATCAGAGAAAAAATTAGAGAGTTTTGTTAATATGCTTACAAGAATAGCTACAAATCAAAAACCTGAAGACGAAGCTTTAACAGCCTACCGAAAATTCATGACAGAACTTGTGGTTGAACGTGATATTGGAGCACAAGAAACATGTCATATACTGCAAAAATTGCCACTTGACATATGTAACCAATCATTTATGTCATTGAATATTGGCTAAAAAGTATTCCACCGCTTCACAAGAACAACAAATGACAACAAACTCCAATCAAGCTACTTACATTCTTATATGCAATGCCCACCACAACTAGAAGCAATAACATTACTTGAATCTACAAGATCCTTCTCCTATTCTTCATGTTGCAAAGGATGTAAATGGAAAGAGAGGAAACAAAAAGCAATTATCAATGTTTTCCCAAAGTTCTATACTATTCCAAAGCAGGATTCAGAACATTTTGAAACATTTTGTTGAGTGAATTACTCTTATATAAGACTTTTCGTGACATACCAAATGACATAGGCCTTACTAAAGATACAATAATAGAAAATTGGACCCAAATGAATAAAAACACAGAAGATGTATGGCACATTAATCGCACAATTGATATGGAAGAAAATAGTGAAGAGGAAGAAGATAGTGGTAATGAGGCAAACACAACAGATTCATTACAATTGAATGAATGAGAATTGTTGTCACAAATGGGACTTACTAATAATGTTAATCTAGATGAGCTCCAAATACTTGGTAGGCATGATTTTGATAACAACAATGAATGGAATCAACATAGTGTACACCAAGATTTACATGCCACTGCAATTGACTTCATAAAGATGAATAAAATTTGCACCCAAAATCAAAACATGGCCATTAGCTTTGATGTCCCAAATTACACATTATCACCAAAACAAAAAATCATGCTCACAATAATTACAAACCACTACAAAGATCAATCCTTAAAAAAACCCTTGCATATGATCATTCAAGGAACTGCAGGAACTGGAAAATCATACCTTATTTCTTGCATAAGAAATGCACTTCAAAGTAAGGTACCACAACAAAAAATCCAACTGCTTGCTTTAGCTCCCATAGGAATTGTTGCATTCAATATACGTGCATCAACCATACATTCAACGCTTAGGATTCCAATAAAAGAAATGAAACCATTGCAAGGACTACGTGAAGCATTGCCCCGAACACAAAATCTCAACTTTGGTGGTGTATCTATAATTCTAATTGGTGACCTAGCACAACTACCACCTGCCATGGACAAACCCATCTACACATCACACTCCAATGCCAAATTGTTATGGGAACAATTTACTACAGTTGATACATTACAAACAATGTTTCGTCAACAAGGTGACGATCCAACTCAAACACACTTTCATGAAACATTAAAAAACTTACGCAATGTAGAACCAACACACCAAGATTGGGAGATGTTAGTGACCTGCACAAACAAAGTACTTACAACTACTGAAAAAAAAAATTTGACAACTCCATTCACCTTTTTGCAACAAATGACTTAGTTAGACTACACAACAAAAAAATGCTAAAACAACTAAACCTTCCAATTGCAATAAGTATTGCAACAAACCCAAAAAATAAATCAAACATTGATGCTCAAGATAACCAACTTGAAAAATAACTTCTATTAATCAAAGGCCAACAAATCATGCTAACAACAAACTTATGTACTCAAGCAAGATTTGTAAATGGATCCCTTGGCGAAGTTGTTGATATTGTTTACAATCTAGACTCAAAACCACCAGATATTCCAATGTACGTTGTAGTAAGAATCAATAACTACACTAGGCCACCATGGAATCAAAATGATCCAAAGGCTATACCTATAATACCTATATCACTAGGTAATCATAGGCAAATTCCATTAACAATGACATGGGCAATTGCCATACATAAATCCCAAGGCCTCGCCCTACAAAGAGCAACAATTGATATTGGTAAAATAGAAAGACAAGGACTAAAATTTACAACTATATCAAGAGTAAAATCATTAAATGGACTTCGTATTCAACCGATGTTCTCTTTTGAGCAATATTCTAGAGTGCAAAACAATCCATACACAATTATTAGAAAAAAAGAGGAGGCTCATTTACGATTACTCTCACTATGACAAAATAAGGTATGCACTTGCCAATCCAATCTCTCTCACATTAACTTTCAAATTACTTTACACTACTATGTCTTTACACACATATTTTCCCCTTCACTAACTCATTCAAACCTTTTTGATATGCAAGTGGACACTAAGCAAAATAAAACATATTCTCTAAACAACATTTGGAACATCTTTGTTCAATACAAGTTGCAATGGGAAAAGATAAGGTGATACATGGAAGGTGCAAGATTGGTTCCTCCTCAACATCAACCACATGTATGTATAACATTTCCTTCTGTACTCAAACTCTATATTACTTATTATTTCACAACCAATTATATTCCCAAAAAAAACACAACATCAATTGTAAATTTAATTACTTTGTTCAATATAATTATAAAAAATATGAATCAATCAATCAACTAGACCTCTACTGATGTTGGATGTGTTTGTTGAACAGGGTCGGGCTTTGCTTCAAGAATAAATATATTTTCAGACACTAATTTGAATTGGTTGTAGAGGTGACAATATGTGACTTTTTTTGTTCCCTTTGCAGTTATTAACCTTGCAAGCATTTATATGGGATGTTGACTATAAATTTTCTTTTGGCTTTTGTAGTATGTTTCCAAAATCAACAAATAAAACTTTTCCACAAAAGCTTTACTCAACGTTTCTAAAAACAAGCATTTCTTCCAAAGATTGAATTTAAAATCATCCAAAATATTATTAATCAATTAATCAACTAGACCTCTGCTCATGTTGGATGTGTTTCTTGAACAGGGTCGAGCTTTGCTTCAAGAATAAGTATCTTTTCAGAAACACTAATTTGATTTGGTTGAAGAGGTGACAATATGTGACATTTTTATGTTCCTTTTGCAGTTATTAACCTTGCAAGCATTTTTATGGGATGTTGACTTCAAAATGTTTTATGCTTTTGCAGTATGTTCCCAAAATCAACTCAAAAAACTTTTCCACAAAAAAATTACTCAATATTTGTGAAAAACAAGCATTCTATCAAGCCAAGAAATTCTCGAAATGGTTGTTGATGAAGTTTAATATTGCCTTTAGCCCTTACAACTTGATTAAAACATTTTGTGCTTTCTATAATTTCCAATTATTAAAGTATCTACTTTTAATGTTGGAACAAGTTACATATTAGGCGGTCCAATTCCTTTATAAGAACAAGGATTACATAGTAGCCAAGCATCAACACTTCTTAAATGCTTCAAATAGGACTTTCTCCTCCACTCCCCTTCAAAGTCTTCATAATTCTCTTCCATTGGTACAGGATTTAAAATATTCTTGTGCTTCACTTTTTGTAGATATATGATATATATTATGTTGTGTTTGTAGCTTACTATTATGTTTCTTGTTTTTAACAGCTTCAAATTTTCATATATATTTTAACAACCACTTCAGTGGCCCTATTCCAACAAGAGGATCGTTCTAAAGATTCATATATGATAGGTATTTTTTTTTCATTTCATTTCTTCTCATAAAGTATGAAAAAACCTATCCATTTCTATCCACCTAACTTGGATTTGACTTTTTATTGTTGCATGCTATATTATGGGCTACAGTTTTAAAGGCAAACCACGACTTTGCTATGGTGTAGTGCACAATCCATGTTAAAAAATGGAGGAATGAAATGGAGAGTATTGCAACTTAAATGATTGTTCATATAACAATAAGGTTTACCTTGCCAGTTATAACATGTTATTTTTTTCTTTACATTCTTCTTAGCTCAACACCTACAATCTTGATAAAGAAGTAAATGTTATTTTATGTGCAAAAATCAAACTCTACTTGTCATAAATGCTTCATGAACGTTGTTATGATTGCAATGACCTACCATGAGAAAGGATGGAAAATTACTATAATTATTTAATGCCTCCATGAAAATCCAATTTATATTTTCATTTAATTGTCTCAACTCACATGCACATGGAACAAATGAAGTCTAGTTTAATCCCTATTAAATTAAAATGATTATTTAATTTATCTATTTTGCATTTTGAATTTAATGTGCTAAGAATGCACAAATGTCATATGTAACATAGTTTGTAATACATGTGTGGAGATGAAATAGACAAATTAATTATCTCTAAAATGAATTCTCATATATCAATTATTATCATGATTCATCAATTCATATCATAATAGATAGGAAACCATGTGATTCCACAAAAGATGATAAACAACATCTATTATAAAATAATTTGAATGGTAATTTCAAACACAACTCTATGTTACACCTTACAAATTATAGACTTCAACTCAAACATAAACTATACAAAAAATCATCGGCATAACCATTGCACCTCCTCTGGTGCAACTGCTAGTTAATTATAAATAAAATTAAATCTAATAACTATCACTTTTTTTTGTAGTTTCATAAGAAAACATAAATAATTAAAATAAGTTTAAAACTTAAGTCTAAATAAAAAATTGAAATTGAAAAAACTAAATTCAAAATCAAAATATATCAAAATGCAAATATTAATAAAAATAATAATTTAAAAAAAATATTAATAAATAATAAATAAATAAATAAAACTAATTTTCAATTTATTAAAATTGAAATATTAATAATATATATATATATATATATTTTACTTCAATCTTATCAAATTTTTTTCTTCTTTATTTTCAAAACGTAAAACCTACTTTCAAATTATAAAATCATTTTAAAAATAAAAATAGAAAAAATTCTTTGTTTTCAAATCAAAAAAAATATTTTAAAATTATTAAATCATTTTAAAATAAAATAGAAAAACTATTAAAATTCAAATATAAATAAAATATAATTTTATTTTTCATTTTAATCTTATCTTCTTCTTTTTCTTTTCTTTTTATTAAAAACTTACTTTTAAATTGTTAAAACATTTTTTCTATAAATAAAAATTTAAAAAAAAACGATTGAAATTAATTGTATCGCATCCTTATTCTCAATTTTCAACCATTGATTTTAAAAACACCGCAAACCATGTGACCGCCTCGTTTTGGGTGAAGCATCTTCGCGTGTGAATTAACATCCCAAGTCCCAACCACCCTACATTCGCCAAGTCGTCGGAAGTAGCCCGCCGCTCTTCTGAACGCGTAACTTAAGTTAGGACTACCTAAATAGCTCGTTAAGTCGTTAAAAACACAAGGCCAGCGGCACACACATATCTGTATATGCTCCATCTGGTCGTTGACCCACCTCAAACTAGCTGTTGCTTTTACAGCCCAACGGCCGGTGGAGTTAGGTTCTCGATATTCCAAGTACAGAGGAAACCCAAACCTTATCTTAGCAGTGAAGATTGCAGATGAGTTTCCAGAAAGCAGAAACGGCAAGCACACCTAAAATACACTCACGGCATCTTTACGCTAATTTATATTTTATAAATACCCATTTCTCTTCACACCCTCAATCATCCCAACTCCAACTAATTCCTCTGCATCACTCTGTTTCTTAATTTAGCTTATTTCTTGGCAAAGGAAAAGGAAGTCCCAAGCTTATTGTTGTTTTTGGGCCAGAGAAGAAGAAAATATGGGTAAACTCAGTGCAGTGGTGGCCATTGTTTTGGTATTGGGGATGATGGGGCATTCTGTTGCGCAGGCTCCAGCAGCTTCTCCGGCAAAGTCACCCGCGGCAACGCCTACAAAGTTGCCGGTTTCATCCCCGGCGAAAACACCCACGGCATCGCCATCACCAGTGCCGTCGGCCGCCTCCCCTGCACCTGCTTCGCCGGTCGCCACGTCCCCTTCACCTTCTTCAGAAGGCTCTGCCCCTCCGTCCTCAGCTGGAGCTCCCACAACAAATTCTTCCCCTGCCCCCTCTGCCCAATCCCCAGCTTCAGCTCCATCTTCAGATGGCACCACTTCTGACTCTTCTGCTACCGCCGTACAAAATATGTCCATCCTTGGAGCTGTTTTGCTCGGAGGTGTTGTGTTTCTTCTGTAACTAGATGGCTGCATTGCGATTATATATGTTGGTATTTTCCAGATTCGCGGTTTCTTGACGGTGAGACTTTCATTCATTTATTTGCTCAGAGACAGGGCTTGTAGAGAGCAGTCGTTGTAGTTTAAATATTGCAGAGATGATTTTTGCTCTGTATCGATTCTTTTCTCTCATTTACCCCATTATTGAGCCTGGTCATCTATTGGCATTTCTCCTTGTATAATCTCCGCCCATGTGTGGGACTCAATTCTTTAATAAAGATATGCAAAAAAATTGATTTTTTAAAATCGTTGAATGCCCTGTTTCTGTCTGATACTGTGACTCTTACATAAATGGTAGATCTACACAAATGATATGCCGTGTCTACTCATAAATATAGCTCAGATCTTAACTTCAAAGGATTTGATTTTCAAATCTTTCAAATCGCCCCAGATCGACAGATATGAGTAATTCGTTTGGAGCTTGAATTACGATCATTGTTGTTTCTGGAAGATCATGGATCATGGAAATCTGATATCATTTGAATTATGTTGTTTCTTAAATGTATACATTTATAGAAGTATTTTGTTTTTTTTTTTTGAAAATTCTGTAAGAAAATAACACAGCTGGTAGGTTATTTAAATAGTTACATGTTATTTAGATTTTTGGCTATAAAGATCTATAGCGATTAATAATTTATTTATTTATTTTTAATAAAATTATTAATTATTTTATAATATTAATTTTTTAATTATTTTATAATATTAATTTTTCAATAAAATTATTTAAATATTTAATCATTTTCATTTTCATTTTTATTATTTTGATTTTAAAATTTTATGTGATTTTTATTTTTTATTGTATTTGTTATAATTTATTGTACTAATTTTTATTATTAATGACACATAGTAATATCTATTATTAATGTTGATAATAGTTAACATTAATTTATTGTATTAAAGTATGCAATTTTCATTCTTAGGATATACAATTTTTTTATGTTGTATTGAAAAAAGAAAAATAAAAGAATTCTAAAATATCTATTTGAAGTATCTTTATTATCATTATCATTAACTTTTAAGAAATGTGAAAAGTATTATTATTCTTATTATTAACTAAGAAAAGATTTGTGAGTTCATTTAAAAAAATCAAGAAATTTAGATGTGAAAAATATTGTAAATATTGAACAATTTACAAAATTCAATACTTATATGAACTAGTATACATATATTAATTAATAATATATATAAATAACGCTGAAAGTTATCAATACTTAACATTTTTTATTATAATATTAATTAATAAAATATATTAAAAACTAATATTATATATAAAAAACTATTTTTATATATATTCCTTCTGTCATTTTCAATGAAGCTTCAAAAAGTTTACGAATATTCTTTTGTTGCTTTCACTGTATAACGCTTTTAGTGTAATAACACTTAAGACTAGGGTATTATGTTGTTGTAATACCAAACTTTTTAACAAAATGTTGTTAATGTTTTTAATGGTGTTTTTTGGACCAATTTAAATTTAGCTATTTATTTTATTTGTGTATTAGAGATGTGTAGTAGAAAATAAATTAAGTGATAATATTTTAAAAAAAGAATAATATATATATATATATATATATATATATATATATATATATATATATATATGAGTCAAATTATGACTAATTGGTGGTGTTTCCTCTCTTTATTTAATGTTGTGAATAATAAATCAGTAAATGTGTAGTGGATCCATAGCTAGGGAATATGGGTGTGTTAGTTTAAAATAATTTGTGTATTGAGAATAATATTTTTCCCTATAAAATTCAATAATATTTTTTGAAATTAGATAATTTTATAGACTAAATATTTAGGCTTAAAATCCAACTAAAAAGTCCTATAATGTTGCAATAACATGCAATTTTATTCAATGACTTGAGTTATTTACAACCAAGTGAAAACAATCTTGGATAAATATTATGACATATTTGAGAAAAAAGTAAAGAAAATAAAAACATGATTTTATAAGAGTTTTATTTAATTCATGAGAATTGAATAAAATTGTTCTATTTGGCTTTTATAGCCTAATACCTTGCAATCCATAATAGTCCATGACACACATACACAAAATTATTCCATATATGTAACATGCCATGTCTTGCTACAATCCAAATACACACAAAAACTCAAACCTAAACAAAGAAAAGGTCTACTATGAGGTATTGCATAGACAAAGAGGTGTCATTAGTAGAGACAACTAATTTTGAAAATATGCATCTCATTCTTTAGTCCTCAAGCTAAGTACAATTAATTTATCTAGATTAATTGTTAGTTACATGTGTGGATTTAATCTTCATCAACCTTGATTAAACTTAGGGAAAGTTTAATTTTCTCAATAATATTATATTAGCACTATTTTGAAGGAGAAGCACATAGAATAGTGTACCTTGCAAATGAAAATAAAAAAAATGAAACCAAAAATATAGACATAGTTATTCAAAATGTTAATTTTGGAGCTAGTTTATTGCTCATTTGCCAATTATTGATAATAATAATAAAAACTCATCCTCTCGTTAAAGAAAATCATTTTAGAGAAAATCATTTTCTAAGTTATAAAAATAATTATATATTAGGTAATGCAATAGTAGGTAGCTTAAATTCACTAACAAAGGAATACAGAATGGGGAAGCTTCAAATTAGAAGCTAACTAGTTTGTTAGAGTGAAGCATGTTCCTCCCAAGATGTCACTTTTTGGTTACTACAAATTTTAGAGCCATAACTTAGAGTAGGTACTAATAACAATAGATTAACCTTCATCTTCTTTCACAAGAGGTGACATACCAAAAGAGAGCTAAGTAGTGGAAAAGGTTGATATAATGAACACATTATGTATATGTAGTTTCACCAACTTGAATATTGGCTATGTTCTTGAGGTCCTTGGACAAGTCCACCTCAATGAAACCTTATCTCTTGGGACAAATACAATAGAACCTCCAGGTTCAACACAAGCAACTTAGCCTATAGAGGGGGCTATCTGGCTTAATAAATTCAAGCAAGGGAGGGGTAAGCTATGGAATTCAACCCAAACAAGGACTCTAAAGGACGTATCATCTAAGAAAAAAAAATTATGTCCACAATTTGAAAAGAAGAAGTGGGGAATGAGAAAACGAAGGGTCACAACTAAGCATTGCCTTAGAATGATTAGCTTTAGTGAAAAAAGAAAAAGAGAAAGAAAAAATCCTATGGTTAGGTTTTTCATGGTGACAAGATGAATCATATTTAAGGTTTAAGCCCACCTAGTATTTTAGTATGCTTTCATGGGGAACCTACACACAAAATATCCAGCTAAAATAAAAGATTCTAGTCAATAGCATGTATTATGAAATTTTAGAGCAAGGAGCACAACATTAGACTTGGTGTAGCAAAAGACATACCTTGTGAAATAATTTCAAAACAAACTTTTGGGGATTCTTGGATGAGGGTGCCATTGTTTGTTGTTTTCAAACATTCAATGAAACAACAATAGTTGCAGAGGGAAACAAACTTTTGGGGATGCTTGGATGAGGGTGTCATTGTTTGTTGTTTTCAAACCTTCAATGAAACAACAATAGTTGCAGAGGGAGGAAAGATTAGGGCCATTTGAAGGGGAAAAATCTACAAACTTAGAAGGGGGAGGATGGTACAATAAATATAAGCATGTAAATCAGGGAAAACTTTAAGAAACCCCCCCTCAGTGAAGGGATAAAATCTTGGTTAATCCTGTATACTTGTCGATAAAAAATATTAATTTTATTGGCGATTTTTTTCGTTTTTCGGGAAAAAAAAATCCCAATTGTGGCAAATCTTTTATAATCCCTGGAAGTCTGTGGAAAATATTGACAAATTGCAAAAAATTTTAATCGAATAAAATATTTTTCATTGGAAATTAAAACCATTTTTCAAACTAGAATTTTTTTTCCATTAGCAAATTAAATCTTGTTTTCAAAATAGAAAAAAAAATTGTTGGCGATTAAAACCTTTTTTCAAAGCAAAAAATATATTTTCATTGGCGAATTAAAAAGAATCTCAAAATAATAAAAAAATCCAGTGGCGAAATAAATGGATATGCTAACGAAAAATCATAGGGACCGTTCGATGAATGTTTGATGGATGACTGTAGTTGCATTGCGGAAGTAAATCTCTAAAGCACTAGACTTGCAATTTGAAACCTCTGGAATAACACTAGAACCATTAGATTTCTAGAAATCAATGGTTGAGATTTTATTATCGTACAAATGGTTATAAAGTTTTGTTTCTCAGTGATTGGGCGACCTCGGTGGGATGCACAACTTTCGAAGTGTCAGCTCATTTAATGAATTGTAAGGTGCCATTAAGGGATGTCTTCTCAAATGCTTTCAAACGCCAACTTTAGGTTTAACATAATCTTTTAAATCCTCCAAAAGGATAGATCTTAAATAAGGAGGTTGGATAAATGGATTTAGTAGCAGATTGGCACTTTTTTCTTGGCAAATAAATGGTCACTTCCTGCCAATAAATTTAAGTGAGCCTACATACGAGGAAAGGTGGCAACATTTTGAACTCTAGACTTAGAGTTTCCTCAAAATGGTACTTCTTGCCGATATCAGGGAATGGGAAGGTGAACTTGTGGTTGTCATGCAACCAAATTTGAATTGGCCTGAAGAAGAGCAACTCGACATCATTTCCCAGCTGTGCTCAGTGGCGTGGATAGAGAAAACCAACTATGTCGAGTACAATAGGGTGATTTTCGTTTTAGAAGAAGAAGAAGACCGCATTGAATTTCACAATTTAGTTATGGAAATGCAGTTGGAAATATATAGAGTCCTGGCACCTCCATCAGTTTAATAACATGCATGAATCCTTTTGTGAATTGTGAATTTGTGACACGTAATGATAAGGGAGGTAGTTTTAGCTTTTGAGCGCTTTTTGAATTTTGATTGTACAGGGTGTGGGGTGACAGGTCTATGAATCCACATTTTTGGCATTAGAGAGATAAAAGAATATATTTCTAAATCTGTGTATTTAATAATGCTTCCTTTTAATTATGAATGAATTGTGTTTCTTCATGATAATTGTTCAATGTTTATCTATTAGGTCAGAATGCATATTTTTTCATCTCTGAGACTTTGTGTTCAGATTAATTCATTTGTTAAAAGAGAAACTATCGCTTTTCTTTATTGATTGTGAGACAAACGGACTTTGTGTCATTTTTAAAAAAATATTTTGCATCTACTTTCATGGTTAAAGTGACAAATCTGTACACCAACAAGCAAAAAGAGTTGCATTTCAGAAGTAAATCTCTGAAGCATTAGACTTGCGAATTGAAACCTCTCGAATAACACTAGAACATTTAGATGCGGACATGTGGCGAGATAAAATCCCATCGCTCATCACTCATTCTGTCTTTTCAATGCCTCGATGTTGTACAATTCATTTAATTGAAATTCTCAATCTTTTTGAAGAAAGTGCGGTTGGCATACTGCTAGTGCTGGAAGTGGTAGTGATTAATGCCATATGTGATATGAACATCTGAATCAATTTCTCGGACAAGTCATAGCTTTAATGAAACAAGATTTGTAATGATTTCATATCGTTTGAACTTTGAGTGGCACTGGTGATTTTGACAGCTTGTCATCTTGAGGTACAGTTGGCATGTAGCCAGACGTCAATCAAATTAAACATTTTAATTGTACATGAATCAAATTAAACATTTTAATTATACAAGATGGTAGCGACACTGGTGGCCCATAAATAAGGATCGTGATTCAGTGAATAGTGGATAGTGTCATAAGGGTTTTTATTTTCTAGGGTTAATAAGGATTCATGAAGAAGATGATGCAGTATTGGGGATACTATAAATTCTCCTGCCTACAGTTATGTAGCTATAGAGTAATTAGTAAAAGATGAATTTCCTTCAAGTTCAGAAGTGGTGGAATTGGAAAGAAGTTGATTTGGTTAACCTGACTTCTCATATAGGTTTTGAACCAGGATGAGGAGCTCTAATGGAGGTAAGTGTTATACCAGTGCATGGAAGTTGTGTGCAAAAGATGGGAGCATATTTTCTTCTCCTCTTGTATTTTAACAACTCCCATTCCCCCAGCATGGCTAGCCAAGGAAGCCCCATGTATTTATTTTCAAAGAGACATTTGTATTACATCTTCTACATGACTTTGGTTCTCAAAGGGGATAAGTACATTTTGTATCTTCATGGCTCCCATTTCCCCAGATTGATTAGAACCCCCTTTCCCCAGCATGGTTGGAAAATCCACCAGCAAAAGCTTAGAATCATGCATTTAATTTCAGAGCCCCATTTGTATTACATTGTCACCAGAAGAAGCTTGGAATCATGCATTTATTTTTAGAGTTACATTTGTAGTAATTTTTTAGCAGCAGAAGCTTGGAAATTGGAATCAATTTGTAATCCATTGTAACGAGCAACAACTTGGAATAAATTATTAAATTGTGTCTATGTAAAGTACTAAAGTGACACATTGACATATGTTATTTATACAAAACAGGATCTTGCTTGATCTACAACTACTCGTCTTTAAAAATATATGTAATAATGTGACATTGAAATTCAGTTGCAATAAAATAAATGGTTGTGTTATTCTTCGTTATTCATTTACACTTACAGTAAAGAGTTATTTTCTGAGTTTATAACTTCAATGTCTATTAATATATTCAAATCAGTTTTTTTCCTTTGAGAAATTAAGTAATATACTTTATGCAATATGCACTTGATAATTCATGGTTATATTGGGCCATCGGGGGAATGTAATCATTCGTTCCACCGATGTTTATGTGTTGCAGAGATGTGCTTACTTTTGTTGACTCTATCGGTATATGTGTTGGTATGTGGCAATTGATTATGCTACACTGTACACCTTTTAGTACTATACATTCTTTTTTCGTTTTGTCATCAAAAAAGAAAAAGGCTGACTTTGTAAACCCTAATTTTCTAGAAGCTTCTAAAAGCTTATTATAAGTGGTTGGGATGAAGATTTGTAGCATGGGATTATTCGCAATATTGTAATAGGTTTTGCACTAGATAATAAAATCATTGGATGGTTGCAGTTTTGTGGATGTAGCCTAGATTGGGTGAACCACGTTAAATTATTTGTGTTGTCTTCTATGTGTGTTTTATTAGTCTATTTTATTGTTCAAATATGCATTTAACTTGTTATATATTTTCCTTCTAACCCTAACAAGTGGTATAAGAGCGGGTTGGTTTTGATTATCATCTGCAGGAAAGTCTCATAGTTGAGTGGGAGTCTCACGGTTAAGTGGGAGCAATGGCAGACGAGGATAAGTTGAAGGTTGAGAAGTTCAATGGGTAGAACTATCAGTTATGGAAGATGCAGATGGAGGACTACCTCTATCAGAAGGATTTATGGTGACCATTGGAAGGGAAAACCAAGCAACCCACAACAATTTCAGATGAGGATTGGGATATTTTGGACAAAAAGGCACTTGGTAGTATTCGTTTATGACTAGCACAATCGGTGGCGTTCAATATTACAATAGCAAAGACAACTCAAGAGTTGATGGAAACCCTAGCGAAGTTATATGAAAAACCTTCCACTTTGAATAAGGTATTTCTTATGAAGCGTCTATTTAATATGAAAATGGTAGAAGGTGGGTCAGTTACTAATCATTTAAATGAGTTTAATACGGTTACCAGTCAATTAACTTCTGTAAAAGTAAACTTTGATGAAGAAGTTAGGGCTTTTTTGATTCTGTGTTCTTTGCCTGAAAGCTGGAATAGCTTGGTAATGGTTGTTAGCAATTATGTTTCTGGTTCGAATACATTGAACTTTGATGATGTTGTTGGTGTTATTTTGAGTAAGGAAATTCGTAGGAAAATCTCAAGTGGAACATCCATATCAGGCGGTGTTTTGAATGCAGAAAGCAGGGGCAGAACAAAGGAGAGAGGAAAAAATTTTGGAATTCGTGGGAAATCACAAGGAAAATCAAGGGACAGAAGGTCCCAATCTAAAGACAAGAGGGATTGCTAGCACTGTGGTAAGCCAGGTCATTTAAAGAAAGATTGTTGGTCTCGAAAAAATAAAGGAGACAAAAGGAAGGAAATAAAGAGGCAAATGTGGCAAGTAATAAATATGATGGGGATGCTTTGATTCTTTCCCTTGACAATATTGATGATTCTTGGGTGTTAGATTCAGGAGCTTCATTTCATGCTACACCCCATATAAATTATTTTCTTGATTATGTCCAAGGGGATTTTGGGCTAGTTTATTTGGGAGATAATGAACCCTGTCAGATTGTTGGAAAGGGAAGAATCAAAATTAAGTTGAAAAATGGGAATCATTGGCTACTACATGAGGTAAGGCACGTTCCAAAGTTAAAAATAAATTTATTTTTTGCAGGGCAACTAGATGATGAAGGTTGTGTTGTTACATTTACTGATAAAATTTGGAAGGTTACAAAAGGTGTCTTAGTGGTAGCAAAAGGTGTGAAATTAGGCACCTTATATCTTTGTACAAGTCATACTATTCCTACTACTTTAGCTATTGCAGATAAAAATCAATGTTCAGGAACAGTTGTTGCAGTTCAGCAGGCAAAAAATCAGATAGTTGTTGTGGATTTTGAATCAGCACTATGGCATAATAGAATTGGGCATATGAGTGCAAAAGGTATGAAAATACTTCATTCAAAGAATGTTTTACCAAGTCTAAAATGTGTTAATATGGATTTCTGTGAAAGTTGTGTTTATGGAAAACAAAAGAGAATTAGTTTTCTCAAGGATGGGAAACAAAAGAAATATGAGAAATTGGAGCTTGTGCATACGCATGTATGGGAACCAGCTCAGGTATCTTCTCTTGGTGGCTCTCAATATTATGTTGCATTCATTGATGATGCAACTAGGAAGGTATGGATTTATTTCCTTAGGCAAAAATATGATGTATTTGCAACTTTTAAAAAATGGAGAAGCTTGGTTGTGAATGAGATAGGTAAAAGGATAAAATATCTCAGATATGATAATGGTGGTGAGTATTGTAGCAAAGAGTTTGAAGATTATTGTTCCTCTAATGGTATTCATAGGTAGAAAATGGTTCCAAGGCCTCCACAGGAAAATAGAGTGGCTGAGTGCATGAATAGAACAATAATGGAGCTTGCACGAACTATGAGATTGCATGTTGGGCTGCCTTTAAACATGTGGGAAGAGGCTGTAAACACTGTTGTTTATTTAATTAATAGAGGTCCCTCTAATCCTTTGGGTTGTGGTATTCCAAAGGAAGCATGGATAGGTAAGAAGGTGAGTTATTCTTTTCTCAAAACCTTCGGTTGTGAAGCATTTGCACATATAGATTCTAAAAATAGAACCAAGCTTGATGCAAAATCAAAGAAATGTATATTTGTTGGATATGGCATTGATGAATTTGGTTATAGGCTTTAGGAATTTGAAAATAAGAAAATTCTCAGAAGCGGGGATGTCATATTCAATGAGAAAGTGTTGTACAAAGATCTATTGTAGCAGCATGAGAAGACAAAAAATGATTATGCAGTGTTGGATGATATTACAAACAACAATTTTCCAATGGTTCCTCATGCTCCGCAACAACAACAACAAGAAATACCACAAACTCTAGTGAATGTTAGGTGATCTTCAAGGATAAGTAGACCTCCAGAAATATTTTCTCCCTCTTTGTATTCTATTTTATTAACTGATGTTGGTGAACCAAAATGTCATCATGAAGCTATGCAAGTGGATACCAAGGTTCAATGGGAGCATGGAATGGAAGAAGAAATGGAATCAAACTTGGGAATTATGCAAGTTGCCTGCAAGAAAAAAGGCTTTACCAAACAAATGGGTTTACAGGGTGAAAGAGGAGGATGGAGGTAAGAAAAGATTTAAAGCTAGATTAGTTGTAAAGGGATTTGCACAGAAACAGGGTATTGATTTTGATGAAATATTTTCTCCAGTTGTTAAAATGACTTTTATTCGTACTGTTTTAAGTATTGTGGATGTTGAAGATTTGCATTTAGAACAGCTTGATGTTAAAATTGCCTTTCTCCATGGTGATTTGGAAGAGGAAATATATATGGAATAACCACAAGGATTTGAGGTCAAAGGTAAGGAGAAACTAGTGTGCAGATTGAAGAAAAGTTTATATGGCTTGAAGCAAGCACCTCGACAATGGTATCTTAAATTTGATAGTTTTATGGTTGATTAAGTCTACAATAGGCGTAATTCAGACCATTGTGTTTATTTTAAGATGTTAGGTGAAGATAACTACATTATTTTATGTTTATATGTTGATGATATGCTTTTAGTGGGGTCTAACATGGATCACATAAAGGAGTTAAAACAACAGTTAGCAAATTCATTTTCTATGAAAGATTTGGGGGCAGCAAAACAAATCCTTGGTATGAATATTACAAGAGATAGGAAAAACAGGAAATTGTTTTTATCTTAGGCTGATTATGTTGAAAAGGTGTTGCAGAGATTTCATATGGAGAATGCAAAAGCTATCAACACACCTTTGCCCAGTCATTTAAAATTGACTAAGGATATGTGTCCAAAGACACAAGAGGAGGAAGAAAAAATGTCCAAGGTACCATATGCTTCAGTTGTAGGCAGTTTAATGTACGCCATGGTATGCACGAGACCGGATATTACACATGTTGTAGGAGTTTGTTGATGGTGTTTTTTGCACGGCAACAACTCAAAAAAAATATGATATCCTATCTCTCTTGAAAGGTAAATCTCTATGGGAAAAGAGATAACCCCAAGGTCTCTAATGTTAGGTCTTGACAATGCAATAAAACAACTTAGTGATAAATGTGAAAATGTTGGTAATCACAATGGGACCTTACTATGAGCAACACTGGAATTTGAATTTTATCAAATCTAAACAATGGATTGATACTTCAAAACTTGATCTGAACCTTGATAGTAAAGAAATAGCAAAAGACAAGAGTTTAAGAGATAATTCTAAGACTACTTCTAACCCTAAGATTGAAAATGACAAAGGAAAAAATGTTCAAAATGGACCGATCTCTCATAAACTACTTTTTGCTTGACCCAGATGAATCTGCAATTTCACAGAAATAGTGCAATCTTCTAAGGTATTTAAAGATTTTCAAATCACAAATATTCATTCAGTCAATCCTATTGCAATTGAGATGAATGAACCCTCATAATTGAACTAAGCATAATTATAAGTCCAGGCTAACTTTGCAAAGCAGCTAACAATCAGCTAACTGCAAAAAGTATGGACTAGAGATCGCTGCAAACATTCCAAACATGAAACCCTAAGCATTACCAAAAAAATTTAACCATAAACGAATAAGCAATTTGAAAGATAAATAAAAAGAACCATGCCAGATTAAATTCCAGAAGATAGATACCAAACACAATATCTTTCTTATATGAGATCATCCAAAATAGCAACAATTCTAGCTTTCTGTTACAGCACTTGCTTGAGAATAAACCCTAATTCGCTCTAATATTACTTATCTATATTCTCTCCTGATCTACCTATCTATTTTCTAATGATCTCAAATGAGGCAACGTGCCCATTTTATAGAGAATCCCTAAGATAGGTCGGCTCAAATTAAGAATTTACAATAAAAACATGACCTAAAAGAGGTCGGCCTTAAAGATATTCGAACACAACATGAATTGTGCCATTGGCACCAATTTCATCCAAAACAGCCAAGATACCAAAAGGTCAGCCCAATACATGTGAATAATGGGAAGCACAAATCTCAATGTAGCCCTATATAGCTACTCCCCATCCTTGTCCTTAGCTCGATCTTCTTCACCATGTACGGCCAATAGGACCCTATCCAGCTCAACAATAGGTGGCACAGGCAAAAACCTAATATTTCTCTCAAGAGACTTGATGTCATCTCTTGCTTGCCTAACTACACCATCCCAATCGGCCTTATTAACCTAGTACCTGTTAATAACTACAATATAAGTTGCAACATCATCCAATAGATGTCCAGTAACTGGCCCTTCACTAACTGGAGAATACACATCTCTCCACCATTTCCTAAGTTGCTCCAGGTTAGGATGCTTTGGAGCAAACTTCTTTCTTCCAGTCATGACCTCAAAGAATGAGACACACTTATCATGGATTACAGTCAAAGTGTCCTCAATCTGCCTCGCCTATTGAGAAGAGTGATGACATTGTAGTACTCTCTCTTGAATTTAAGCCTGAATAGTTGCTTATGCAACTTGGAGAAATGGGACTTAGGCTTCTCCAGCCAAGAGTTGATCACCTATTGAGACTTAACAATATTCTCTTCATAATACTTTCTGGCACCATCCATGTCAAAACCCACTGCATGAAACCTATCAGGCATGTCGAAGGTTGAAGCAATGGCCACAGGACAAAAACCAGCCATAATCCTTCCCTGGGGACCGATTATCCTTTGTGTCCCTCTATCATAGTTTCTAGCACACTCAAGTACTAGCTCATAACATTGTACCGAGGAAGGGAAACCTGCTACATGAGCCAATCCTGAATCCACAATTCTCTTAGCCAACATAGGAGGGTTCGGTGCTGACATCTCAACCTTGAATTCTTCGTAGTCTCACATGCCTACGTTTGTGTCTGTGATCCCTAACCAAATTGAGGTCAGCTTACTCTCAGGGATCCTGATCCTTATGTCCAGCTTTACCTTCTCTGCATCTGTGATGGCAGAACTCTCTGCACCTGGATCTGTTGCCTTTCCTTTGCGTCGACCAGCAACATCCTGTCATGATCCTGCCTACAAACACATGAAGATGACCACAATCAGATCCATAAGAAACAACAAGTGTAGGACATTATTACCTCAAAGTTCGGGATTTAGCCCCTCTCGCGGATTCTACACTGGAGAGGATTTTCAGGAAAATTCAGACCAGGTAGATTCCAGTGAACCAAGCATGCAAAATCCCATAATATCATTTAAATCCATCAATCAATAAAGGAATATTATTAGAAACACTTAGCATAAGCTCATTTAATCAATCAAATACATCATCAATAAATAGATGGAACCATGATCATCAAATTCAACATTCCTCAGCAAAGCCCGAAAGAATCCGCCAGAGACGGATTTTGGCAAAACAGTCACAGTTATAACTAACCCAGGAAAAATGAAGAGACACAGACAATTCAGGAAAATCCGAATGGAACAGATTTTGGTGAAATCTAGATATAACATTATTAAAGCATGAAATCGGTAAAACGACCTGACTGCAGACATCGGGGAAATCCAGATGGAGCGGATTTTGGTGAGACAAACGAAATCCGGGGAAAATGTGGTGAAAAGGAAAGAAAGGGATAAATCGGGGAAATCCGGGGGAAGCGAAAATCCGTGAGGACCTCGAAAACTCGAACCCATCCACATCTTCCTTACTTTCACCAAAATGATTCAAATCACTCTGGATCTAAAGTCTGCACTCTGACAAAGACCTAACCTAGACTTCCAATGGATCAACCATGAATTTAGAACACTCCTCACAACAATTCAAGGAGGATTGAAAATGCCCTAGGTTAACAATCCACCATGAAAATACAGGGAACCAAGCGCGACTTGCTTACACCCAAAAATGGAGAGTTTGAGACCAATGCAAGCAAACGCCCAAATAAGAACAATACCAGACCAAGCATAAATGTTCAATCAACCAAACAGACTGGTACACAAATGAAAAACCCCAAAATGCCAATGACGACGGGCAAAAAACCAAGAAACCCCGAAGAATTCCAAAGCAAACAAAGTAGAGCAATCGAAACCAATCAGAGAAAAGGGCACATTTACATACCATGAAAGCGTAAGGGCCGAAACTGGTGATGCCAACAAATAACCATTAAATGGGAGCAGGATACAATCCCTGCACAGGAAACGCAAATGCACAGTCCAAACGGCCTCAAAAATCCAAAATCCAACAAAACACCAAAAGCTCTGGGACACAAGCTCAATGATAACAAATGCACAAACTCAAATGATCAATTACTTTGCAAAATCCAATATATCAAATCCCCAAAACCTCCACACAAACGTCATTAATGTGTTTGACAAGACAATCATTACCACGAAAAACTTGGGGATTCGACGAGGTAACGGATTTCGGGGAAATCCGAACCAGGCGGATTTTCCCAGATCCAAGCCAAAAGGCAATCACTTCCGGACATCGAAGAAAACCCGGGAGAATCCGGCTTAGGCGGATTTTCTCGAAAACAGTGAAATCTCTGGAAAGCAAATCAAAACTCAAGATTTTCAACAAAATTCATAAGTGTGCCACTTCAATTGGAAAAATGGACATCAAAGCACGGGCCAAAAACAAGCAAAACCCCCAGAAAAGAAGGGTCAAGACACCAAAAGTGAAAAAAGAGGGTCCCCACTTTCATTGGGGTGTGTGTGCAAAAAATGCACAACAGAGTTGTTAGCAGGTATATGATTCATCCTGGAGTTGAGCATTGTAATGCGATAAAATGGATTCTCGGGTACTTGAGAGGTACATCCAATATATGTTTATGTTTCGGGGGATCTAATACAAATTTAAAAGGCTATGTTGACTCAAATTTGGCAGGGGATATAGATACCAGGCGAAGTACCACGGGTTATGTATTTATAGTTGGTGGGACAGCAGTGAGTTGGATTTTTCGGTTGCAAAAGGTGGTTGCTTTATCCACCATAGAGGCAGAATATGTGGCTGCAACAGAGGCAGCAAAGGAGATGATATGGCTACAAGTCTTCATGGAAGATTTGGGAAAAACACAGGCTGAAAATCACTTATTTACAGATAGCCAGAGTGTTATACATCTTGCAAATAATTCTTCATTGCACTCTAAAACCAAACACATACAACTGAGATATCATTTCATTCGGTCAGTATTGGAGGATGGACAGGTAAAGTTGGAAAAGATACATACAGATGACAATCCAGTAGATATGTTTACCAAGGCAGTGACAAGGGAGAAGCTGAGGTCCTCTTCAGCCTCGGTTGACCTTCAAGGTTAAATTCAAGTATAACAGAGCAGCAAGGTCCAAGGTGCGTATTTCCAGTGGGAGTTGTAAGTGCAACGGTGTCGCCCAGGATCAGTCTCCAAGTGGGAGATTGTGTTGGTATGGAGCTTGATCAGTCTCCAAGTGGGAGATTGTTGGTATGTGGCAACTGATCATGCTATATTGTACACTTTTTAGTATTGTACACTCTTTTTTCGTTTTGTCACCGAAAAAGAAAAAGGTCGATTTTGTAAACCCTAATTTTTTGGAAGCTTTTAAAATCTTGGTATAAGCGGTTGGGATGAAGAGTTGTAGCATGGGATTATTCACAATATTGTAATAGGTTTTGCACTAGATAATAAAATCATTGGATGGCTGCGATTTTGTGGATGTAGCCCAGATTGGGTGAACCACGTTAAATTATTTGTGTTGTCTTCTATGTGTGTTTTATTACTCTATTTTATTGTTCAAATCTGCATTTAACTTTTTATATATCTACCTTCTAACCCTAAAAATATGGGGGAGCGCAGCTTATGAGTCTTTGGGCCATCAACGGGGCTGTGATAAGGGTTCTGTCGATAAAGCATTGTTAGGAATGGGGGAAGGACTACGAGTACGGGATTTCAAATCTATTTATGGATGCAATGTGATTATGTAGGCTATAATATGGATCTTGTCACACAAATTTCTACAATTTGCATTCATCATAAAATCAAAGCTTGGAAGAACTGGCCATTTGGCTTTACACTAAAAACTCTTGGTAGAAAAAGAAACTACACTCTGACTCTTCACACAAAAAACATTACGTAATGAAATCAAAATGCACAGAGCAATATTCTTGTGAACTTAAACCTCCAGAATCACCCTATAACTGTTAGATTTAGAAATATCAACGATTAAGAATATGCAACTTGTAGACCAACGGTTCCAATTTTGAATTTTTGAGGAAAAAAGAATTGAAAGCACTTTGTACTGGGGTGAAGACACAATAGTGGTTTACAATTTGATGGAGGAAGGAAAACTAAGAAAAACTGACCCCATGGCAAAAAAGTTGGTTTTAGTGTTTCGAATGAACCTACAAGTTTGACTAAACCAAAAAGGGGTTCGAGCGAACCCATTAATTACCGGGCCCACATTTCCCACCCAAAAAAAAAAAATCATATTGAAGGGGGTTCGAATGAACTAGGGTTTTCTAGAACCCCTAGGGGTTTGCTAGAACCCCCTTGGTTCTAGCGAACCCCCCTTTTCCCACCTCCCTGCTCTTTGGCACCAAAAAAACTAGAATTTTTGCCTTTCGAAGCTCGGGTTGAGGATGAAAATGGAGGAGACTTCACAAACCCAACTAGAATTAGGTAGTCCTCAGAACAATCTATCCAACGAATACAATTTTTAATATGTTTTGATTTTATTATGTATTTTTTTTTTAGTTTTATTAAACATAGGTTTTTCATCGAAAATGAAGGTTTATGTTCTGCACATTTGGAAAAATAGCAGATTATAAAAAAAAACAAGTAAAATATGAGTGCACTAGATATTGAAGTTTTTGATCCAACAAAAACAATTTGAATTTCCATAAATACAAAGAAAGTTACGCATTATACAGTCGCGCTATGTCTGAATTGTAATTGGTTTGACTTTGAAACTTGATTAAAGAAAAAATATTCAATAAAAACTATATAACCAATTGGAAGCACTAGATATCAGAGTTAGAAATCTAAATTTGAAAGAATTATAATTTTATCTTCATGGAAAAAAAATTATGCGTTATACGGTGTGCGTCACTTTTTTAAAATGTTGTTTTCTGAAAAATAACAGTTTTCGTGGGAGATGGAAAAAGAAGTGCAATTTGATTCCAAAATTTTTGAAAATAATATTTTTAGAATCTACAAACAAAATGTGACGAGACTCTAGTTTGCATCATCTTTAAATTCCTCACGGTTTAGCCGCTATATGTGCCCGAATGTGAAGATTTAGTTAAAAAAAATTATTTCAATGTCCAGTTTGGCTAAAAATTGTAAACCACTATTGTGGGATCACCCACTAATAAGTGTCAAATGATTTTTTTTTAAGTGAGACACTGAGAGGGTCAACACATAGGGAGATTTTTTTAAATCCAAGTTGTAACGTTAAGTTACCAACCCCTTCACCTTGATGTCAATCCTAGCTCACAAAAGTTTAAAACAACTTTAAAACACATGTGTCATGTTTATTTTTTCAAGTTAATATCATAAATTACTCAAGTTTCAACCGTTGGATGAACATTTGATGTATGGTTGTAGTTTCATTCTGTAATGAAATGCATAGAGCGATGGGCTTGCCAACTTAAACCTTTGGAATCACCCTATAACCGTTAGATTTAGAAAGATCAATGGTTAAGCTTAAGAATTTGCAACTTGTAGAGCTAAGACGTTTCATTCACTTTAATGTTCCAATTTTAAGAAACAAAGCATTTAAAGCACTTTGTACTGCTAAGTGTCAACTGTCAAGTGATTAATGATTTTTTTAAGTGAGAGGGTCAGCACACGGTGAGATTTTTTCAAGTCCTTTGCAACATTAATTTATCGGCCCCTTGGCCTTGATGCCAATCCTAGCACACAAAAGTTTAAAGAAACTTTAAAACACATGTGTCATGTTTATTTGTTTAAGTTAATAGCATAAATTACTCAAGTTTCAACCGTTGGATGAACATTTGATGTATGGTTTTAGTTCCATTCCGTAATGAAATTCACAGAGCGATGGGCTTGCCAACTTAAACCTCTGGAATCACCCTATAACTGTTAGATTTAGAAAGATCAACAGTTAAGATTAAGAATTTGCAACTTGTAGACCTAAGACATTTCATTCACTTTAACGTTCCAATTTCGAGAAACAAAGCATTTAAAGCACTTTGTACTGCTAAGTGTCAACTATCAAATGATTACTGATTTTTTCTAAGTGATAGGGTCAACACATGATGAGATTTTTCAAGTCCTTTGCAACGTTAATTTACCGACCCCTTGGCCTTGATGCCAATCCTAGCACAGAAAAGTTTAAAGCAACTTTAAAACACATGTGTCATGTTTATTTTTTAAAGTTAATATCATAAATTACTCAAGTTTCAACTGTTGGATGAACATTTGATGTATGGTTGTAGTTCCATTTCGTAATGAAATGCACAGAGTGATGGGATTGCCAACTTAAACCTCCAGAATCACCCTATAACCATTAGATTTAGAAAGATCAATGGATAAGATTAAGAATTTGCAACTTGTAGACCTAAGATGTTTTATTCACTTTAATGTTCCAATTTCGAGAAACAAAGCATTTAAAGCACTTTGTACTGCTAAGTGTCATTTTTCAAGTGATTGCTGATTTTTTTAAGTGAGAGGGTCAACACACGGTGAGATTTTTTCAAGTCCTTTGCAACGTTGATTTACCAGCCCCTTGCCCTTGATGCCAATCCTAGCGCACAAAAGTTCAAAATAAATTTAAAACACATGTGTCATGTTTATTTTTTTAAGTTAATAGCATAAATTACTCAAGTTTCAACAGTTGGATGAACATTTGATGTATGGTTGTAGTTGCATTCCGTAATGAAATGCACAGAGCGATGGGCTTCCCAACTTAAACCTCTGGAATCACCCTATAACTGTTAGATTTAAAAAGATCAACGATTAAGAATTTGCAGCTTGTAGTCTTGTAGACCTAAGACGTTGCATTCACTTTAATGTTCCAATTACAAGAAAAAAAAGCATTTAAAGCACTTTGCACTTTGAAATTGTACAGTGATTTTTTTTTTAAGTGAGAGGGTCAGCACACGGGGATATTTCAGTCTTCACTCTTCAAATTTCTCATTGCAGTGCACCACCCTAGTTTGGATTCCATAGTTCCACTTCCAACAAAGCCATTCCAGTTTTCAAGAGTCAGGACTCAAAATCTGGGTAAGTGAAAGAATTCCTACAGCTAAGTTTCATCATTTGACATTTCTTAAAATCTTATTTTGTCAAAGTTTGAAGTTTGGGTTTAGAGACTTAAGAATTCATTAAAATTAAGGAGGACTAATAGGTATTAGGGAATTCAAATTTCACAACTTCACATTGTATAAGCATGTCTACCACCAATACCACTAGAGAAATGCCCGATAAAAAAATACATTATGCAGAATTGCTTAAAATCCTAGGTTTCACTGATGGGTACCATGATATTTATGATCCTGAAATCTATGGTAGGCGTACCTCAGAACTTAGATTTTTATCTCAGAATAAGGCTGCAAAGAAAACACAAGTTAATAGTATCAATGCACTGTGGGTAGCTAGTTTAGGGTGCATGATGTTACATGAGGTTTTCCCTTGCCCAGAATTTATCATGGTCTGTGCCAAAAATTATGATGATAAGAAAAGAGAAATTGTTAATAAAGATTGATAAGAAGAATTGTTATCCATTAATGTAGAAGAACTTGGAAAAGTGTTGAGGTTTACAACCAAAGAATTTGGAAATGACCACATTGAACTAGAAAAGCTTGCTAGTGATTATGAAGTAGTGGAAGAAAAGGAGAAAATTGCTTTCTTAAATAAAATAGTTCAGGATAGAAACAAACTGAAAGGTGATCATAAGCCTCCTTATAATTTGGATATTTTTAAACCATGGGTTCATGATACTATTTTCATGCTAGCATTTTGCCTCGTTCTGGATAGCAATTCGGAAGTGGGTGCAAGCCTCCTTCAAATGGTGTTTAATATCCATTATGGTGTTGAACATGTCAAAAATAATTATATTCAACACATTGTAGAATCCATGCATAAATAATTTTTAATGATTAAATCAGGTTCCACCGAGACATTTAGGTTCACAACCTACTTGTGCTATCTTTTTCTATTCAAATTTAGAGGAAAGTTTTAGACCAAAAAGCTTCAGATTCAACCCTATAGTAATGTAGAGGAAAATAAAATGGCTCCAATATATGAATGGACCACTGAGATAAGAATGGATGATTCTCGAAGGAACTACAGTTATTTTTTAGACTAATTTTTGGCTCCATTGCATCAATCAATTACAAATACTCCAATGTTGAGATTGCCTATGTCATGTAGAAACTGCATGCAACTAGGAAAAGAAATACAATTGGTTGATTGGTACTTAATGGAAGAATATATTGTGCTAAGATTTTATGGATCGGGAGTACAACCATACAAACTTCCAATACATGTGACAGAAAGGGTTTTTGCATTGGAATATGTAAGGCAAGTGCAAAGTGTTGATGAACTACACTTTCTCAGTCAGCAAAAGAAGACCTTATTTCCTTCTTTACCTTTTTCATGTGGAGGGTTCACATTCGAGAGAAAAGCATTTAGTGTGGCACATAATATTTTGAATTTTTTTGACTTTGATGCTATCTGTCACTGGCAATATGATCTATGTGACATCATTAAATCAATGATTGTGGACAATAGAAATGTTGCAAGTAGAATTCAACATCAAAGTAAACCCTTGCTTGAAAACTTGAGAAACAAGGATTCTTGGCATGAGGTCAAAATAGAAATGGAGAAAAGTGTTGCTAAGAATGGTATTTCTTTTGAACAATTGTCAGCAAAAATTATGGCATTGCACCGAAAGACAATCAAGACATACAACATTTTTTATGAAAAAAGTGATAAAACATCTAGTAGAGTAAAAATTCCAAGTTCTCTAGAGAACGAAGTTAGAGATAAAAATTGGTCACGATAAAAAATTACTGCCTTTTGGTTTATGAGGAAGGACCTAGGTGATCCAAGAGCTCTTGTAGAGTATGGAGCTAACAAAGAAGATAAAGAGTTTAGAAAATTGTGGAATATAGAGCATCCTGATGAACATGGAAACAAAGAAAGTGATGATGAATCTAATGATGATAGGGAAGAATTAGAACAAATCCATGCCAATTACAAACCTGGTTTAAGTGAGGCCACAAAAGAAGCATATGCTTCAGGAGCATCCATACTTTAAAAAATTGGTTATGAAGGTGGTCCTTTGGGGTCCCAAAGACAAGGCCCTTGGACGGTAACAGATGTTAAGCATAAAAAACCAGTTGATAAATTTTGCCTTGGGCTTGGAGGTGAAAAAGTAGACCAAGGGCATACAAGTCAAACTCAATTTGTTAGAGCTTCTAATCCTCATCCTCATGGTCAGATACAATCACAACTAGGACATGCCCATGGTGGAGAGCTTAGTGCAAGTGGGAGTGTCATTGGTGGCAATGGTATGGGTAGTAGTACTATTAGTGGTCAACATGTGCTACAACAACAAATTACATACAAGAGGAAAACAATACAAGATACCACAGAAACACCAGGTGATCAAGGCAATCAAAAGAGGCAAAGGATTTTGACAGGTCCAAGTCACACTATTAGTGGATCCACCACAAAGGAGTTATTTCCAAGCACTCCCCCAATTTTGGTTAGTGTGGTTGTGACATCATTAGTAATTGCAAGTAATCCTATTCTTTCACCATTCAAGGATTCCATTGTTCATGCCTCCCCAGGTTATGATTTCATTGAAGAATTTAAAAAGAAATCAGGCTTGAATAAAAAAGAAAAGAAGCAATTGATGGAGAGTGTGTCTATTGTAACTTCAGAGCCTGCAACAACCATGGTATTACCCACATTTGACACAAATAAAGAAATCATGGAGTACACAATTTTTGTTCCCATAGTTCAAAACAAACCAACAAATCAAATGGATCAATTTGAATACCAAGTAACCAATTTTCAATTGGATTTTTCTGGCCTAAAAAATACTGACAAAATTAATGTATCAAAGAAGAACAATGAATTGGTATACACATCATTACTAAAGCAAGATAGAGAGAAGAAAAGGTTGCAAACCCAAATAGAAAAGTTATAGGCAAACCTAGCAAATGAGAAAGAAAAGAGGAAAGAAGCAGATAACACGAGAAATGAATTAGAAAAAAGAATAAAAAAATCCGCTTCTACATCAACAAGCAAAGAAGATAAACCAAATGAGAGAGAAGTGAATGACCTGAAGTGAAGGCTAGATGAGAGCAACAAGAAATATGATGAGGAAAAATCCACTTCAGAAAAATTAAGACTAAGCATTATGAATGGAAATGCACAGTGGGAACAAAAATTGGAGAAACAGAGAAAAAAAAAATGAAATATTCGAGACAGAGCTGACGGAAGCAAAAGAAGAAATTAAGTCTGGTCAAAATAAGTTATCTGCATTTTGTAGAGATACAGTGAGGCATATGAAAAAAAAGATCTGGGATGAAATAATGCGAAGGTTTGATCATTTGTGTGACATGTTTCAATTGATTGATGCTATTAGACAACATTATAAGAAGCTCAACAAATATTTAGTGGACAACAAAAATGTGTTGGAATTAGAGAAATCTACAAATCAAGTTCTACAAACAGTCTACAAAGATAGTGACAATGATTTGAAATCAAAAGGGATTACTAATTGGATTGAAACCTCAATGAAGTTGTCATCTATCATTGAAGTGTTCGAGAATGCATGGAATAAAGGAATATTTGCATTTGGTTGCAAACAAGATGAAGGTGGTGGATGAAAAGGTAAGGAACTTCGCAGAGCTTGGTTTTCCAGAGGCTTTTGACACAAATGACCGTTCATTGTAAAGGATGGTTTCAAAAAGAAGATGGAAGGTGCAAGGAAGATTGATTTGGACCAATTTCCTCAGAACCCAGATGTGAACTATTTGGATTCCATCAGAACACTGATAACCTTGAATGCAAAATCTACTGAAGAATTCAAGACAGGTCCCACTTCCAATTACAATCATGAAATGTTAACAAAACTTCAAGTCAAGCAACATCAGTTAGAACAAATGGCGATTCCACCTTCTGAAGAGTGGAAGTTGCTAGAAAAGGTGATACAGTGACTTGATTTTTAATTTTCAATCTTTGATAATATGAGTTTCCAAGTTGCAACTCAGCTCTGTGCAGACTTGGCTTTGGGAATTGGCAAGATTTTGCATTGCTAATGCCAATATGTACTCCTTCATGTGAAAATCAATTAAAAAGCTCAAATTCAGACTTTAGTAATGTGATGATGTTCAATTATCTGTATTATTTATTTTATCATTTGAACTATAAGGTGATGAACTGTTAGCTCATTATATTTACTTCTTGGTATAGCTTCCAAGTTATGGATGTTGAACTGTTAGCTCATTATATTTACTTCTTAGTAGAGCTTCTAAGTTATGGATGTTGAATTGTTAGCTTCTATTATGTTGGGACTAAAAATCCTAATCAGTATCCACCAACTTACACCTCACCCACATCCCACATACTACAAAAATAAACTACATTTGACTTTATGGTTAACACAAATTGCAGAGATTTGTGTGACAAGATCCATTTTGTGGCCCACATTACTACTTGATCATGTCCATAAATAAATCTAAAACCCCATGGTCACAGCCCCTATTCCCGGAGAATTCAAATTCAACATACTGACAAATTAAATGTACTTCCACACACTCAATTTGAATAACATAAACAACCACTTTGGAGACAACCAAATAAGTTAATAACATATAAGCATATGAATCCACAACAGTTGAACACTCAAAAGAAAATTAGTACTTATGTGTAACCTTCTCCATTGTATTGATCTTCAAAGTTCAAATGATATGCATTACAAAAATAGTTTATGATATGAGATGGATGGGCGAATTGGTGCAATCTATTATCTATCTTCTTACTATTTTCTACTCTAAAGTCTAATTAAAAATGATGTGATGATCTCCTATTTGGGTCTTGATCTCTCTTATATATGGGGGGCAACAAGCTACAAACCCCTTACAAAAAGTCATGACGTTTGACAACTAAACATAACTCAAATTATAAATAAAACAATATCGTAGGTGAATGCATCAATCCATTAATCTCCAAGAAGAAGCTCGTGACCACCTAAGATCTATTCAAAGCTTCTACTCCATGATAGGGCGCTCATCATGTTGTTGGTTGGCATTCTTACTCTGAATTTGATGGTTTTCCCATTGAATCTGATTTTGACACATCTACAGTTTGGCTAATAAACAAATTGACTGCATAGAGGTGATAGATGTACTCTTGTTCGGCATAGGTGTCCACGTTAGAGATCACCTCTTTCATATCATATTCCATAGACATTATTTTTTTGATTTTCTTATGAGTGTTTTGTAAAACCATATCCTCGTCATTTATTTCTTACAATGCAACAGTTAGAAGCTCAACAATCTCTTCCTTCCAATCATTATATTCTCGCAGATTTCCAATGCCATTATGAAGTGTCGAGACTGAATCAAAGTAGTCAAAATCTTCCCTAAGCCTATTATGATATCCATTATGTGATTCTACCAGTTGTTATATCTCAACAATATTTTTCCTTTCATGACATTCTTATCTACGAGCTCCTTTTTTATTATATAAGAGATTTCCAAACGCTTGGTTTGGATTACTAATTATAGTAGGTCTTTTATCATGGGGATACAATGACCAAATAAGCAAGGTGGATTCGTAATCCAAACAAGCTCCTTTCATTGTCTTATCCCCTCTTTTTCTAAAGCTATCAAATACAATTGAAGAGCTAATATCCCACCCTGGCAGGAGCAACACTCTAGCTTCTTGAATAAATTCCCTTCCTCTTTCAGGAGTGATGGACTCCATTTCCTTATCTACCTCCCTTTTCAATTCCTCCAGAGAGGTTGCCTCCTGTTCAGGAGTGATATCCTGTATCTTTTGTCTCATTTTTCTCCCTTTATATTCATAAAAAAATGATTTAAATTTAGAAGATTTAACAAAATCACAATCAGAAATAAACTATTGTCTAGCCCTGACCCTCACATCATCAGATAGGTCATTTGATGCCTCAAATCTTACAATATTCTTCTCTTGAGGGGGCTCGTACTGTGCAATCACAGGAGCACTTATTTGTTTGACCTACTCACCCTCTTCATCACCCTGCTCTTCTTCACTTATATCAGTATCTACAGAAAAACATACATTAGGAGTAGGTTGTGAAGGTATGTAATCCAAAGGCTTTATGTCTTCAGCTTGTACTCCTGAATAGGTTGCATGAGTAGCATCAAAAAAAATTGGGGGAACATCCTTTACCAGTTCATTGACATGAGCGATGAGTGTTCAATTCTTGTTAAAGGATCATGTATCTCACCAAATGCCTTTGAATAAGATGGGATATTTTTTCTCTTCCATTCCTTTGCAAGCATAATCTTGTTATAGGCAGCCATTCTTTCCTTGGTGGAAGCCTCATCATAGTTTCTTATGACATCTTCGATTGAAAACAAATGTTCATACCCTAATAGCCCCTGTGATAATCTTGCCTTATGAATAAACCCTTCTACATCAAATTGTTTCCTTACATCACCTAGAGGTATGTTGTACTATACTAATTTACCATCAATTCTCCATATCCTTCATTGAAAACCACTATAAAGTCTCCAAAACATAAGGTGTTGGGCATAATTGATTGTTTGTTATGTCCTTTGAGGTGTTTGGAATCAAATTTTTTCAATTGCCTCACAATTTCTAAATAAGCAATTCGGCCACGAACTACTAGTGGCATCAAGTGTGGAGCCCCTTTGAACCCATAAACCCTTATCACTGTACAATCAGGGAAAGCATACCAGTCTCCCTAGTTATGATTCACTTTATTTCTTTGGTCATTTTCCTTTGGTCTTAGAAATATTTGTACTTCTGGGGATAGGTTATAATTGCATGGATATCCCAGCAACTTCATCAATGGTTTTACAAAAAAATATTCAAAATAAAGGTAATGAGACCTACCAAATCGGTTGTCTCACAATGAAGTCCACATTTGTATAGGTTTAAAATCTCCATTTTCATCTGTATCTTTTATCCTTAATTCTTCACTCCAAACCCCTCTAACTTGTCCCTCGTACAAAACCAAATGCATAAGCAAAGAATAGTGTTCAAAATTAATATTATCACTATTATTTTTAATATTTTCAAGCCCTCGATGTAGAGTGTTGGCCAAGTAGCTAGCATGATCAAATGGCCTGGCATCCTTGCTTTGTATGTCTACAACTAAGACCATTGGGGAAATTGACATGAGAGGTGGAACCTCTACTCCCAAAAACTGACCAGTTGAATGATAGGTGTATCAGAAATAATCTTCGAACAAATATTCATGGAAAGGAGGGTTTTCTTTGCTAGATAACCTCCTGAGTTGGCCTCCTTCACCCTTGGGCCTATGCAAAGTTAATTTCCATCTCTTATAGCTGGTATCTGTGTGGCGATACTCTGTCAAGAAATATTTGATTGTGAATGATAAATTCAGTGAACACTCTAACTGAAATCATTAGAAATGAGATCCCTAGAAATAACAAGCATGTCACCCCCGCCATGTGACTGAATAGTTCTTTTCTTGGGGTCATATCTGATAGCAAGAGCTTTAATTAGCTCTATGTTCACAAACACATTGGGCACCACAAGTCTTCCTAGGTTCAACCTCCACGGATTGCAGATTGGTTGAAACCTAAATTGTTTTATGTAATGGTACATGAAGAGGTTGTACTCGCGTTGCGGTGTCCAAATATCCCCTAAGACCTTATGTTTGTCCTATAGTCAATCCATGGAAGGATTCATTTGAGCACTCCTCTTGGGTCTCTGCCCCGACCCAGGGAATTGATCTATCAGGTCTTCATTTAGGATTCTCTTAGGCTTTTTAATGTCCAGTTTATCCAAAGTCTTAGTCTTTTCGGTTTTCTATTTTTTAGCCTTGGGTTTGTCTGTACTCTCTTCAATTATTTAAATCTTAAGCTTTTGATGAAAATAGCTTCTCAACTGGGTCTGAAGTACTTATGTGAGTCTCGTCGAGTCACCTCCACAGTCCACCGGTCTTTGTTACGTCAAAACTCCAAGTTTTTGCCTTTTTGCTTTTGCCCTAAGCGAAATCTTCTAGGATTTTGTAACAACTATACAATCAACTTGTGATATAATTCACTTCAATTTTGGTTCATAAATGCACCATCCATGGATCGTCTTTTAGTTTTGTCATCGAAGAAGAACATTTATTTCAAATATCTTGAAGTTGACGATGCCCTGGGATGTCACGTCAGTCCTCGGATGTCACGTCAGTCTTTCATCGATATCCACCCTCTCCACTGATGGATACCTATTCTTTGTTCTATCGGTGGGATGCCAGATAATGTTTCCCAAATGCACCAGAGTTCCCTTGATATAGTATATGCATTCGATAATTCATGCCCATGGTCATAATTCATGGTTACTTTTTTTGACAACTTGACTCTATCGGTATATTGGGAGAGCACCTTAGGATTCAACCCGATAGACTATTGTTACACCGATACTAGGTTGTGAGCTATTTTCATCAAGCCATCGATGGGATTGTGATGTGGGTTCCGTCGATGAATCATTGTTAGGCCGATGGTATTGAATTTTGTTAGGAATGGGGGAAGGACTACGTCACTATAGAATTTCAAATTTTATTTATGGATGCAATGTAGGCTATAATATGGATTGTGTCACACAAATTTCTACAATTTGCATTGTTCATAATTTATGAATCATAAAATCAAAGTGTCGTATATTTTTTTGATTATTGATATGTGGAAGATAAGTGGGGTGGACTCGGTGGAGGCTAGTTTCTTTGTAAAGAAAAAATAAATTTCCTTTTAAGAGATCAAATTTTAATTTTAATATCACAATTTCATGGATGATGGAATACAATATAAAATATCATCAACTACAGTTTGACTTTGGCATATGATTCATGAAGTGCAATATAATATAAAATATCATGAAGTGCAATATAAAATAAAATATCCCAAAGTGTAATGATTCAAAATTTATTTGAATACATTATAAAAAATGATCAACTACAGTTTGGAATATGATTCATGCAGTGCTTGAGTGCAATATAAAAAAAGATATCATGAAGTGCAATGATTCACAATTTCAATGTTCATTGAATACAATATAAAATATCAACAACTACAGTTTGGACTTTGGAACAATGGAAACTGATTCATGAAGTGCAAACCTAAAACCTACTAATTCTCTTCCATTTCCCAAACAGATTCAGGGTCCTCAAACCGATGCTCTTCTTGAGATAAAATAAAAGAGTCATCTTGATTCTGAGTCTTCTCTTCACTTTCTTCGGCCTGTGTCTCAAATTCAACATTCATTGTGTGATTTGTGTCAATTTCAATATCATTGTCATCTGTCCTAGGCCCACTGCCATTGCCACTGCCACCAATAGCGATGCTTGGAATTGGAGATCCTGTGTTGCACAACCCGCTCCCTCTTCTTTCACATGTGGACCTCCAGATTGTGAGTGCCCTTTCAAAAGGAATTTTTTTGGCATTATACGGAGTTCCTTTCATCCTCAAGCAATTTTCCAAATTCTTGTCCAGTTTGTTTCTTAACTTTGATTTCAAAAACCCCAATGTACTGAAAACTCTCTCATCCTCCACCGACCCCAATATCATTGTTTGACATAAATTAGCAAGTTTGAAATATTCTGACATCAAACCACACAATATTTCACTCTGACCTAAGCTTGTCCAAACCTTTTTTATTGATCCCGGTTCAAAGGCCTTCTCCTTGCCCATGGATTTATACTGGTCCCTCATAGCTATTGCAAAACTCCTGCATTGTTGTCTAAGCTTATTTTCATTTAAAATTCCTTCTATTGTCTGCTCATTGTATGTTACCTCTTTCAAAAACTGTTTGATCAAGATGTTTACTTGATCATGAAAATATTTTGGGTTATCTCGGTTTACCCAAAATTGAGGATACACAATACCCATGGCTTCAAGTATTTCATGTCGAGGGAATATTTCAAGAAATCTCTGAGGAAAGAGATGTTGCAATTTCCTTCAAATTATCACTAATAGATTTAACAATGTCATTAAAATCTTCCTCATTAACAGATACTTCTCTACTAGAGCGCCTGGTTGTCTTAAAATGGTACATTGGTATCTCATATCCACGTACACAGATACATAAGTGCCCGCTTGCATTAAACTATAAATAATTATCAAGATTATTCAAATCAGTAATTTTCCACCACATCAAATAATTTGCGCCTTCTTGTGTTAGATCTAGATGTAGATGATCGAGGGCCAAGCAAGTAATTTTACGTAGATTGGCATATTCATGAATATACATAGTTTTGTCTTGGGATTTTTTCACAAGATTGTTCATCTCATCTAGCATGGGGAGAAGACTAGCTAAAGTCAAGAGTGTCTCTATATCGCTTAACCTATGTAAGAGGTCAGGAGCTTTGTCTACTGTGTTGTGATGCTCGTACATCACTCCAATCAAGGATTGATATTCTAAAGGAACTTGTTGTGTTGGTCCATGCAGGGAGATCCATCTAGTATCTACATCCTTGAGAAGCTTGTTTCTAGGTGTTATTCCCTCAGCAAAATGTTGAAATTCAAAGAAATGTTTGGGACTTCGACAGAAGTATGCATGGATCTCGCGAAGTAGATTTTCAACTTTTGATACTGTAGGAAACTTGATTACAATTTTGAATGATAAATTCATTATGTGGGCCATGTAGTGAATGCCAAGCATGTATGGTGCACAAGTAGTTTGTAACTTTATGCAGACACCACTCCTTTGACCTTGCATTAATGCAACTCCATCAACTCCTACACACACCAACTTTTTGGCAATTGTCAACTAATCCATACTTGCAATTTCATTCAAAGATTTCTTGACTAGTTCAAATAGATTTTGTGATGTTGAACTGTCCTTCATTTTATGAACACAAAGAAGATGAGCTTGGTGAACATGTTGTTCTACAGTATACAAATGCATACAAACCCAAGAAGTATTGTCTACTACAGTAACTTCATCTAAAGATAATGCAATGAAATTTGACTCTATTACTTTCTCCTTTAAATCTTCCTTTTCCACTATAGCAAGATAGTTCACCCAATCCCATCCAACGTTTATTGACCAATGTGATAAGGGAAAGTGGGGAACACTCAAATAAGATAATAAATCAAAATATTCTAGATATTCTGTCATAGGATGCCCCCTGGACAAAATATGAAAAACAACACTCATCTGAACAGTTTTTGATAGATTTGCTACTACCATGGCTTTTCCAAAATGAGCCTCAAGTGTACCTTCACATTTTTGAATCGTCAACATTCTATGGTTATGCTCTCCATAATCTGTGGCATACTTAACATGAAGACATTCTTCCTTTGATTTACATCGTACGACTGATTGTTCCTTTTCGTTTATGATTTTTTTTCGTAAACTTTACCGATATGCTTTTCTATAGTGTCAAGCTTTAGCTGCATCATCTTGTCTCTTCCACATTCCCAACTACAAATCTTAAATTTGACCTATGTTGCCTTTTCAATATCGTTTTCATTTGATACCCCCATTGGTTCAAGGAATGGGTACTTTGACAACCAACCAAGTTGAAAATTGTTTGTCATTTCCCACTCATGCCCCAATTTTGATTTGTCTTTTCTTTTCTTGCTACCAACATCATCCTCATCCAAGTCAATTATCTCATTTTTGCTAACCAGGGTATCCCTTGGAACATCTTCTATGGTATTACCATCCTTATTTGATACATTTTGATTTAACTCGATGACAATCTCACCTTGACCTTCCTGTGGTGGTGAGGTATTGTCAATGCCATCTTCAATAATATTTGGTGGAAGAGTTGATGATGTAGCTCCACCTTGATTTGATGGATTAGAAGCTTTTCCAATTCCAAAGTAAGACTGTATGGTACCTCCATGTTTTGGGCGTTTTGATGGCCTCTCAGTCTCTTCATTACCCTTTGGAGTCTTACCCTTGTTGCTCGACATATTGATATCTCACTTCAAATAAAAGATGGAAAAAAATGTATTCTTGTTTAAGAAGGACAGACCGATAGAGAATATAGATCCTATTCCCTACTCAAAATCATGTTTAAGACTGAAGCAAGAATGGAAAATAGATAAAGAAATCTTATTATTATAACTAATAACTAATAACAATATGAAGAAATGATCACTCACCTTTGAGTCTACGTTTTTGGGTTTCGCTGACTTCTGAATTGAGAAGTAGAACCTCAGAACCGAACAAAATGTGTAAGAATAAATAACAGTTTCAATTGTATTTATAACAATCCATATTTGGTGAATTTTACGAGATTTTTAAATGGTATGTTAAAAATTTGGTGAATCCTGCGTGCTTATACAACGATACCTTGTAATTTTCAAGGCGAAATGTGTCCTCAAATGTAATTATTTTTAAATATTATTGGTGAAATAGGTCCTCATAAGCAACTATTTATAAATTTTAATTGGCGAAATGGGTCTTCACAAGCAACTATTTGTAAATTTTAATTGGCGAAATGGGTCCTCATATAATGTTGTTTTAATAGTATTGGTGAATATGCTGGTGTTTTGTGACATGCTCCCCAAGATTCCAACCGAAAATATTAATTGGTCCATTGGAAACACATAGTCTGTTATGGTGAATTTATTTCCTAAACATGCCTCGTAAAAAAAAACTGTTGGCGAATGGACATGCATTGGACCGATAGTTCATGAAATCCAAGCGATTAGAACACCCTGTTGGATACGGTAAATTCGCCAATTTCGATTTGCCCGATTCCTACAATTCACCAATTGGTGAAGATTCGCCACTAAAGTTTTCCCTCATGTAAATGTAAAACTTTTTCTTTTCCAAAAAAAAATGATATTAACAAAGATGCATGCAAAAAAACCCTAATAGAATGTAGAACTCTAGTCAATTTTAAGTTGAAAAAAATATATATCAAAATTATTTGTTTTGTATATGATAGTTCAGAATGTATATTTTTTTTGAAATCATTTTGTACCCTACTATAAGTTGCCATGATTTGAATTTAAATTTTAACAAAACAAAGCTCAATTCTCTGATGGCAAGTTAACTCTACAATTGTAAACATGACCTTGGATAAACAAACATTCATATTAAAAAATATAATAACTATCTCTTTGGTATATGAATAAATACTAGCAATCACACTTTGATGTGCAATGGGTACACTGAAAAGTGTGGAAGGTCAATTAGGAAAAAAATTGTTTATTTTTTGCATACATTTGCACAGTATGTGATGTCAATTGGTGGGCCATTTAGAAAATGATGTTGTTTGTGAAACAAGGGTCTCAATGGAGAATTGATAGCTTCAAATCAAGTATGCATCCACTTACAGGGATCTTGAAATGACTGAAACAAAACCTCTCAATCGAGAAGATAATCATGCTTCATTACTAAGAGAGTCATGTTATGTTTGCAATAGGGAGAGAGAGGGAGAGATAAAGAGGAGAAGAGTGTGTGTGAGAGGGGGGGGTAAGTAGATAGAGATAGAGAGGAAGATAGAGATGGATGTGGATAAGGATAAGGAGAGGGGTATGGAGAGAGGAATAGGGAGAGATAAAGAGAGACAAATGAAAGAGGGATCAAAAAAGAGATCATGGAAAAGATGTACATCTGGAGATGGAGAAAGAGGAAAAGATAGAAAGATAGAGACAGGAAGTGATATAAAGAGAACTAGATAGAGGGAGAGATATTGGGGTAGAGAGAGATGGAGAGATAATAAGAGATGAAGGGAGAGATAGAAGAAGAAATATGGGGAGATAAAGATAGAGAGGAAACAAGATATAAATATAGAGATCTAGGAAGAGGGGAAATGAGAGAGAGATGGATGGATAGAGAGAGGGATACATGTCTAGAGATAGAGGAGAGAGGAAGATAGAGGTAGAGATGGAGATAGAGTGTGAGAGAAAGGAGATAAATAAATAGAGAGATAGAGAGGTAGAGGGAGAGATAAAGAGAGAGAGAGGGGGAGCTAGAAAGGGAGAGATGGAGAGGAAGAGATAAAGATATATATATATATATATATATATAGAGAGAGAGAGAGAGAGAGAGAGAGAGAGATGGTGAAATAGAGTGATAAAGAGGTAGAGATATAAAGAGAGGGGGAGAGGAAGAGAGAGAAAGATAAAGACCCAAAATAGAGAGAAGTAGAGGTAGACAAATAGAGATAGAGATATAGAGATATATGAGAAGAGAAAGATATATATATATATATAAAAGAAGTGAAAGGGAGAGAGAGGTAGAGATAAAGAGATAAATAGGGGGATAGGGATTGAGTGAGTGACAGAGAGATAAGGAGAGAAAAGTAGAGAGATATAGAAGAGGGGGTGATAGGGAGAGAGGGAGAGAGGGAGAGACAAGGATAAAAAGAGGGGGAGATTGGAAGATAGAGATAGAGTGTGCAAGAGTAAGAGATAAAAGAGATGATAGAGACAAGTGATAGAGAGAAGAGAGATAAAGAGGGGGGAAATAGCAATAGGGAGGGAGAAACAAGCAGTATGTGTGTGTGAGTGAGAGAGATATAGAGATAGAGATAGGTAGGGGTAAACATGGAGAGAGAGAGAGAGAGAGAAATCTAGAGATAGATACATAGAGGGAAAGAGATATATTTAAATAGATAGAGAGTAAGGGAGAGAGAAGGATTAAAAGAGGGAGAGATCTAGAGAGATACATATATTGGGAGATATAGGGAGAGAGAGAGAGAGAGAGATGCAAGAAGAGGTAAGGAGATAGAGATAAGGGAGAGATATATAGAGGAATATAGAGATAAAAATAGAGATGGAGATGTAGATTGAGATAGGGATTAATATATAGAGAGAAGAAGAGGGATAAGAAAAAATAGAGATAGAAAGAGGGAGAGACATAAAGATAGAATGAGAGAGGGGGAGATGAAAAGATATAAAAATAGATATATGAAGTGATATATAGAGAGAAGTAGAGGGAGATAAAGAGGGAGAGAGAAGGAGGAGATAAATATGAATAGAAAAAAGAAATAAGGGAGAGAGAAAAAGAAAGGAAAAAAGAGAAAAAATACTAATAAAGATAGAAAAATAAAACAAAAAAATAGAAAAATTATTAATAAAATATAATTTTATTTTTCTTTTATTCTTATCTCTTAAAAAAAAAAAAAAAAACTTACTTTTAAATTGTTAAATCATTTTTTTTTTTTTTATAAATAAAAAATGACAGAGAAAAAAATAAAGACCGTTGAGATTAATTATATTTGTCGCGTCGTTCTCTCAATTTTCAACTATTCATTTCAAAAATAGGTTGTCCATTTCATATGAAAACTCTGCAAACCATGTGACCGCCTCGTTTTGGGTGAAGCATCTCCGTAGGTGAATAAATATCCCAACTAGATTCGCCTCAAAGTCGTCAGAAGTAGCCCACTGCTCTTCTGGACGCGTAACTTAAGTTAGGACTGGTACGTAAAGTCATTAAAAACACAAGGCTAGTGGCACACACGTATATGTATATGCTCCAATGTAAAGCACATCTAATCGTCAACCCAGCTCCAACGGCCGGTGGAGTTAGGTTCTTGATATTCCAAGTACAAAGGAAACACAAACCTTAGCACCCAAGATTGTAGAGGAGTTTCAAGGAAAGCAGAAATGGTAAGGACACCTAAAATCCACTCACGGCATCTTTACACTATGCCCCACTCAAATCTATATATGCCCATTTCCCTTCACACCCTCAATCATCCCAACTGCAACTAATTCCTTTGCATCACTCTGTTTCTTAATTTAGCTTATAATTTCTTGGCAAAGGAAAAGGAAACCCCAAGCTTTTGATTGTTTTTGGGCCAGAGAAGAATAAAATATGGGCAAACTCGGTGCAGTGGTGGCCATTGTTTTACTGTTGGGGATGATGGGGCTTTCTATTGCGCAGGCTCCAGCAACTTCTCCGGCAAAGTCACCCGCGACAATGCCTACAAAGTCGCTGGTTTCATCCCCAGCGAAAACTCCCACGACATCGCCAGTGCCGTCGGCCTTGCCTGTGGCCGCCTCCCCTGCATCTGCTTCGCCGGTCGCCACATCCCCTTCACCTTCTTTAGAAGGCTCTGCCCCTCCGTCCTCAGCTGGAGCTCCCACAACAAATTCTTCCCCTGCCCCCTCTGCCCAATCCCCGACTCCAGCTCCATCTACAGATGGCACCACTTCTGACTCTTCTGCTACCGCCGTACAAAATATGTCCATATTTGGAGCTATTTTGCTCGGAGGTGTTGTGTTCCTTCTGTAATTAGATGGCTGAATTGTGATTATTTATGTTGGTATTTTCCAGATTCGTGGTTTCTTGACCGTGAGACTTTCATTCATTTATTTGTTCAGAGAGCAGTCGTTGTAGTTTAAATATTGCAGAGATGATTTTTGCTCTGTATCGATTCTTTTCTCTCATTTACCCCATTATTGAGCCTGGTCATCTATTGGCATTTCTACTTGTATAATCTTCGCCCATGTGTGGGACTCAATTCTTTAATAAAGAGATCTCGTGCTCAGTGGGAAAATGTCTTCTCAATATAATGGAATGATTTGTTTTACATGTGACAAGATTTCTTTTATTTTCTTTTAAATCGTTGAATGCCCTGGTTCGGGTTGTCATTGTGACCCTTACATGAATGGTAGCTTTACAGAAATGATATAAATATAGCTCAGATCTTAACTTCAAATTCAAAGAATTTGATTTTCAAATCGCCCCAGATCGACGGATATGAGTAATTCGTTTAGAACTTGAATTATGATCACCGCTCTTTCTGGAAAATCATCGATTATGGAAAATCTGATATTATTTGTTGTTTCTTAAATCTATATTTATAGGAGTCTTTTGTTTCTTGCTAAAATTTGTAAGAAAATAATACAGCTGATAAGTTATTTAGCGTGAGAATATGTTTTAATGATTGATTTATAATTTATTACGTCGAAGGCGTGTCCTATATGAGCTTTCAAAGCTCATTTTCCTTATGGATGGTTGAAAAGCCATCTGAAACCCTGGTTGACAATAACACGCATCCCAGTCGTCCATCATTTTTCATCGATTTTCTTCGTTTGACCAGTTTAATACGAATGTCCCCCACCGCCGTTGGATTCCGCTCCTCTAAATTCTCTCTCGGAGGTAACGCGACTTCCAATTTGGCCAGCTCCATCCTGATTATGCATTTATGGTTCTGAAGCGGATTTTTAGAGTGTGCTGGGTAAAATAGAAATTATAGTTGGCCTGTCTCATCAATCCCTGCGAGTGCCGTGGTACATAAAAGTTCGCGTGTACTCTAGTGAAATAAAAAATTCATGAGAAGCAGCCTTCATAAAAAAAATTGCCAAGTGGTTTTAATAAATTTAGGAATAGTAAGTTTTGGAGAGCACTATTAAATTTAGTGTTCTCTGAAGTTATTTTAAATTTAATTTTAATAATTTTTTTTTAAAATTGTTTATGTTTACATCTTTTTATTGTAATTAAACATTTATATTTAAAAAATATATATTTAATAATTTTTTAAAAATCATTTATATTTTTAATCATTTTTATTTGAATTGTATTTGTATTTTTCAATTTTTTAAATTATTTTTATATTTATTATTATTATTTTTTTTAAATTAACATTAAAGTTAATATTATTTTAAAAAAATTTAATATTATCTTATTATAAATTTATAGTCTTCTTTAAATAATTTTTATATTAACAATCTTGCAAAAGAGATTTAAAAATAATTTTATCATTGTCCATTTAAATTATATTTAATGTTTATATTTTTATATAATTTATTTATATGTTTACTAAAGTATTACATTCCTATAATGTGTTTAATAATTTTGGAAGAAATTTAGTTTATATTGTAGACATCTTATTTTATTTCACTAGTGAAAGACTTATATGTTGCATTCAAATATTGACTTCTCCAACAATAATTTCCACCAATCTATACCCAAATAGATCAATCCCTACCTAAAATAATAACTTAGCTGATTATGAATAAATTTAATCATCAAAATCTTAACACATTTAAATATCAAAATCTAAATTATTATGACAAATACATAAATATGTCTATGATATATAATAAATGGTAATTATTCGTAAATTCTGAGGTGAAATAACTTAAAAGGATATTTATATTCACTTTAATAAACTAAAATATTTTTATTTTAATTTTAGAAATTGAAAAACATTTTCAAAATTTAAACAATAGTTCTAAGGATTAAGTTTAAATCAATATTTAAAAAATTATTAAACATACAAATAATTTAAATAAAGACACAAGCTCTTAATAAAATTACAAATAAAATAATAATTGAAAGAAAAGTGTAAGCACTTAAAAGTAAATTAAAACGTTTATATGAGTCAATTTTATGTCACTTTTAAATTTTTTTAAAAGTAGAAATAGTTTTTTACAATAAGTATATAAACAATTTAAATAAAAGAATAATCACTAAACATTAAATCAATGAAAATTATGAGGATTAAATTTAAATTATTCTTCAAAAATTATTAAACATACTATATCAATGTAATATTTTAGTAAACATATAAATAAATTTACAATCATAAAAATTATTTAAAGAAGACTATAAATTTATAATAAAATAATATTATAAATACAAATAGAATTCAAATAAAAAGTATTCAAAAAATTAAATCATTTTTAAAAAATTATTAAATATAAAAAAAAAGTTTAAAAACTGAAATTACAAATACAATTCAAATAAAATTTATTAAAAATTTAAATTATTTTTAAAAAATGATTAAATATATTTTTTGAAATATAAATGTTTAATTACAATAAAAAGATGTAACTGAGAGAAAAACAAAAAATACGGTGACGTAAAAAAATCTGACCGAAGAAACATAAGATAAATGCCTATAAGATAATATTAACAATTTTTAAAATCATTAAGAGAGTATAGGCATTTGGCCCAATATAACAAGAAAATGGAGCATGATCACTCCTTTTTGAAGGTCGCTTTGGGCATAGCATATGGTTTAGTGATGTTTCATGATGGAGAAAGGAGATAGGCATTGAGAATAAGATGCTTGCTAATGTTGATCAATTTATATTAGACTTTGCAAACATTCATATGGTCTTCGAGTATGATTATATTGTATATGCAAAGGAAATAATAAATATGTTTTGATTTTTTTATTGCTTTTGCTTCAATGTTTATCTTGCTTGAATTTGTATATATATTTTCTTTGTTTTTTCTTTGGCAAACTTTTCATCAAACTTAAAAAAATGAAATAAAAAATAGAAAATACAAGCAAAAATAGGTAGATTTTTTGGATTAGCAAATATCTCAACAAGGAATGGAATATTTCATAACCCTGCTCATATTTATAACATTAACACTAAATCTAACTGTAACCCTAACACTATATGCTAATTCTAACCCTAATTGTATTCCTAATCATAAGCATAATTCAAACCCATAATCTAATTAACTCATGACTCTAACTCTAATTCAATTATAACCATAATTATAATTCTAATAATAATTCTAACCCTTTCCCTATTTCTAACCTTAATGTTCACCTTAACCTTATATCTAACCTTAACCCTAATTCTAACCCTAACATTAAATCTAATTATAATTCTAATTCTAATTTTAAGCATAACCTAACCCTAACCATAAGCTTAATTTTATCCCTAATTCTATCTAATTGTAACCCTATTTCTTATTCTAATCCTAATTGTAACCTTAATTCTATTTCAAACCCTAATTCTATTCTAATTGTAATCCTAACCCTAATTATAATTGTAATCTTTATTCTAACCCTAATAACCCTAACCCTGACCCTCATTCCAGCCCAAACCCTAATTATAACCCTAACCCTGACCCTCATTCCAACCCATACCCTAATTATAACCTTAACCCTGACCCTCATTCCAACCCAAACCCTAATTATAACCCTAACCCTAATTATAACCCTAACCCTGAACCTCATTCCAACCCAAACCCTAATTGTAACCCTAATTATAACCCTTAACTTATCCCTAATTCTAACCATATGTGTAATTCTAACCCTAACCCTCTTTCTAACCTTTATTGTAGTTTTAATCTTAACCCCATTTAATTCCATACCCTAATTCTAACCCTAACTCCAACCTAACTCTAATCCTAACTCCAACCTAACTCTATCCCTACTTATAATCTACATTTAGGATTAAAAATAAAACTAAATAAAAAATTAAAAAAATAAAATTAACATATTATAATTAAAAAATCTTAAATATATTATAATAGTATATATTATTTTTAGAATTAATATTTAACTATTTTATATTTTATTTTACATTCAAATTAAAAATAAATATTTTTATTTAATAAATACTTATTTTCTATTTTTTAAAATAAATATGAAACTATAAATACAAATAAATATAAAAAAATATATATTACTAATAATAATAATAATTTACCATGTTTTTAAGCAAACTTGTCATTTCAATGTGAGAATTGTTGACAATATGTTAATAAAATATAAATCATTTCAATTAGTATTATACTTGTCAATTAGAATAGACATTGGTGGTTATGTGGAGATATATTAAGGAAACTTGTCATCTCAATGTGAAAATTATTGACAATATGTTAATAAAATATTAATCATTTCAATTATGTCAAAATCATTGCTCAGCAGATATTACTATGTAATTTTTATTTTTTCCTTTTAATGATCCACTTAGTACATCATTTACCAAATATGCATTCACTTATATCTAAATAGTTGCTCAGCTTAAAATGTAAATCTTTTATTTCTTTTAAAGCTTTCACTTACGAAGATATTCTCAGCCAAATCTATTTTGTGTTAACATACTTTCACTAAAATGTAATGGTCCAATATTCCAGTTTTATAATTTGATATGAGGGTTATTACAAATTAGATAGATATGATGTTTACTATAATTAATTTTGCTCATCATGTACAAAAGAAAATACTTAATATCAAACTTAAATATACATTATACCAATTTTGCTCATCGTTCCTACACTTGTCATGTACGGACACAACGATTGCACAAACCTTTTCTTTACAAACATAATACCAAAATCTCTCCCTAATTCACCATCCACAAACTCTTCCGCGTACCCATTGCACACTAAGGTGCCATTGCTAGTTTAAATAGTTATTCAGTCATATAAAAAAAATTATTTAAAGGGTATATAGTGACTAATAATTAAGTTTTTTTTTTTCAATAATATTATTTAATTATTTTATAATATTATTTTTTAATAAAATTATTTAATATTTTTATCTTGATTTTTATGATTTTAAAATTTTATGTGATTTTTAATTTGTATTGTATTTGTTATGATTTATTTTATTAATTTTTATTATTATTAGTTTATAGTAATATCTATTATTAATATTGACAATAATCAAGTAACATTAATTTATTGAAGATCCATCATTTAAAAGTATTAAAAGATTCAAATATACTATCAATTATTTTTTAGGAGACATTACACTACAATATTTTTGAAATGAAATAATTTAGTTGATGTTTGAATGATGATGCTATGATAGCTTGGAATAGATCTTGGATTGATAAAAGTGAATTAGGAATTTATTCTTTTCTGCAATTTCTTAGCATGCAAATTAATACATTCTAACACATTCTTCTCTTAATTCAACAATTAACAATTAGTAGGAAGAGAGTAGTTTTACGTCAATAATTGAAATTAAATTTAAAAATTGTTAGGTCATTATTATACTCATAGATTTCAACTAAATAAAAAATAGATATATTATAGATCAAAAGCATTCCAATGAAATATTTAAAATTATGATAAAATTAAATTCAAGTTAATTATAAAAATTTGTGCTAAAAAATAATACTTATACATTAATTATTACATTAAAAAATCAATCAAATACATCTAAAATTGCAAAATTGCAAATATGCTATTTTCATTATTACAATATACAAGTTTTTATGTTGGATTGAAAAAAGAAAAATAAAAGAATTCTAAAATATCAATATCAATAAAAGATATTTGAAGTATCTTTATCATTATCAACTTGCAAGAAATGTGAAAAGTATTATCATTCTTATTATTAACTTACAAAAGATTTTGTCTAGCCATAAATTGTTGTGATAGTTCAAGTCTTTTCTATTATCATTCTTATTATTAACATACAAAAGATTTTGTCTAGTTTTAAATTGTTGTGATAGTTCAAGTTTTTTCATCTTAATATAATATAAAAAAAAATCAAGAAATTTAGATGTGAAAAATATTGTTAATTTTGTTTCCTAAAATATTGAACAATTTACAAAATTTTATACTTGTATAGATAGCACTTAAGACTAGGATATCATGTTGTTGTAATGCCAACCTTTTTAGCAAAATATTGTTAATATTTTTAAAGTTTGTTTGGACCACTAAATTTAGATATTTATTTTGTTTGTGTATTAGAGATGTGTTGTAGAAAATACATTAAGAATACATTGAGTGATAGTATATATATTTCATGAGTAAAATTTATGATTAATTGGTAGCGCTTTCTCTTTTCATTTATAATTAATGTTGTAAATAATAAATTAGTACAAGTGTAGTGGATTCATAGCTAGGGAATATGGATGTGTGTTTAATTGAAAATGTTTTTTGTATTGAGAAGAATATTTTTTCTGTGAAATAAAATAATTTATGCAACTCAATAATAGTTTTGGAATTAGATAATTTTATAAACAAAATATATAGACTTAAAATCCAACATAAAATTCTTATAATGTTGCAATAACATGCATTTTATTTAATGAATATTTATTGCTAAAATATAATCTTGAAGAAATATATTGAAATATTTGAGAAAAAAGTAAAAAAATGAAAACATGATTTTATAAGACTTATTATTCTATTTCATTCTTCTTATAGCCTAACACCTTGCAACACACCATTGTCCATGGTTCACATACACAAAATTATTTCATATTATGGAACATGTCATGTCTCGCTACAATCCACGATTCACACACAAAGACTCAATCCTAGACAAAGCAAAGGTCTACTACAAAATTTGAGGTATTGTATAGACAAAGAGGTATCATTTTTGAAGTAAAGAAATTGATGCCGAGCAAAATCATGACAAAAAATAAACTCACTAAAGCAACAAAAATATGAATACTCCAAGCAACAAATATCAAACTTTATTTACACTATGAATTTCCTCATCACTTGCCTGCATTTAGGCTACAACATAGGCTCATTTTTATATTGAAAAATAGGCTAAACTAAACTCAAACAAATCCAAACAAATCCCTACAAACCCTCTAGAACTTCCTATCCTTTAGTTTAAAAATAATTGATTCGGAGGTTTGTGAGAAACTCACAACCTCACATTATTTCATCCATCAACAAACATAAGCTAAAATAAAAATGTGCCTGCATCAGACTCCCAAGGAACAAAATATTTGTTCATGGACTCCTGTCCATGAGGTCTTCAATACTTGTACCATATTTGGATAGTTCAGAAGTTGTCATCCACGTGGCATCTTCAAGTGGGTTTCCCTTCCATTTAACTAAGTACTAAAAATATTCCTTGCGCCTAGTTTTCTTGACCACTTTCTTGTCCAAAATTTCCTCAGGCTGCTTTGGTGTTTCTTTGGGTAACTATTGCTTCCACTCAACAATCTACTCCTCACCTTTTTCAGGCACTTCAATTGTTTGTTCTTCACCTTTGAAAGGGTATAAATCTGCAACATTAAAGATAGGAGAGATTCCTATGCCCATTGGAAGTTCTATTTCATATGGATTGCTAGAAAACTTCCTTAGGATCTTACAAGGACCAATTTTCTTAGCCTTCAACTTATTATACTCACCCTTTGAAAATATTTATTTTTCTGAGATGAGCTAAAACAAGATCACCAACATTAAAATTGACTTCTTTCCTCTTCTGATCAGCTTTTTTTTTGTACTTGATGGTGCTTTCTTCAAGTTTCCTTTTTACCTGTTCATGCAAATCTTGCATTGCACTTGCAAAGACTTCATCGTCAGCACTTCTTGTTTCCAATTTACCCAAATTTCTTAGTTCATATACTCCTCTAGGATGCATGCCATACATAATTTGAAATGGACTCGTACCTGTGCTTCTGTTAGGTGAGTCATTATATGTGAACTATGCTTGTGCAAGTACCAAGTCCCATTGTTTGGGGTGCATACTAACCAAACTTCTCAATATGTTTCCAAGGCTTTTGTTGACTACTTTTGTTTGACCATTCGTTTGAGGATGGTAAGCTGAGCTTAAGCTTAAATTGGTTCCCAAATTTTTCCATAGAGTCCTCCAAAATTGTCCTACAAATTTAGTGTCTTGATTAGAGACAATGCTCTTAGGAAGTCCATGTAACCTAACTATCTCCTTGAAGAAAAAATTAGAAATATTAGTAGCATCACTTGTTTTTGTACATGGAATAAAATTTTCCATTTTGGAAAATCTGTCAACTACCACAAAGATTGAATCATGTCCCTTTTGAGTTCTTGGTAAACCAAGTACAAATTCCATAGTTACTAAATCCCATGGCCTATTGGGAATCGACAATGGCTGATACAAACTTGCATTTTGACTACTTCCTTTGGCATGTTGACACACTTTACACCTTTCTACAAACTTCTTAACATAATTACTCATACCTGGCCAATAATAGTGTGCACTCAACTGAGCTAATGTCTTATTTTGCCTAAAATGCCCTGCTAAGCTACCAATGTGTTTCTCTTTCAGTGAGTTCTCTCTCATGGAACTTCTTGGAATGCAAAGTTGAATTCCTTTGAACAATAGACCCTCTTGTATCATGAAATCCATCCAAGGACTTCTATCCTTGCTAAGAGGATTTACACATGTTTCATATGCCTCTTTGAAGTCTATATCTTCCTTGTACACTTCTCTTAGGTCATCAAAACCCATTATACTCACTTCATATCCTTGTATGATCAAGCTTCTTCTACTCAGAGCATCTACAACTTTGTTAGTTTGGCCACTTTTATGCTTGATAACAAAGGTAAAATTTTACATAAATTCAACCCATTTTACATGCATTTAATTTAATTTAGTTTGGTTACCGATAAACTTTAAAGCATGGTTATCAGTATACAACACAAATTCTTTAGGCATTGAATAATTCCTCCACTTTTTCAAAGCTTGAAAAAGAGCATAAAATTATTTATCATATGTAGAATACTTCTTTCTTGCATCATTTAGTTTCTCACTATAGTAAGCAATTGGCTTACCCTCCTAACTTAGAACAACACCAACATCCATACCACTAGCATCACATTCAACTTGGAAAAGTTTACTGAAATCAGGTAAAGCTAAAACTGGTTGTTCTATAATCTTTTTCTTCAGCAACTGAAAACTTGCTTCAGCTTCTTTAGTCCATTAAATTAACTATTTATTTCCCTTGATTGTATCAACAATTGGAGCACAAATTCCACTGAATTTTCTTATGAACTTTCTGTAAAAGCTAGCTATTCCATGAAAAATTCTTACCTCGAAGATATTCCTTCAAGTAGGCCACTCTATTATGGCTTTAACCTTTTCAGGATCCATTTTCAAACCATCTTTAGATATTACAAAACCCAAATAGATTAACTCTGGTTTCATAAATGCACACTTCTTAAGATTGATTAAAAAAAATTCTTGCTTCAACTTACTTAAAACCAATCTTAAGTGTCTGAGGTGTTCTTCCTTTGTTTGACTATAGATTAAAATATCATCAAGATAGACTATTAAAAAATTTCCAGTGAATTCTTTAAGTACTTCGTTCATTAATCTCATGAAAGTACTTGGAGCATTTGTTAAACCAAATTGCATTACTAACCATTCATAAAGCCCATCAAATTTGTTTTAAATGTCATTTTCCATTCATCACCTTCTCTTATTCTAATTTGATGATACACACTTTTTAAATCTATTTTGGAAAAATACTTAACACCACCCAGACAATCCATTAAATCATCCATATGAGGCAAAGGAAATCTATACTTGATGGTGATTTTATTTATGGCTCTGGAATTTATGCACATTCTCCATCCTCCATCTTTTTTTGGGCTCAATATTGTAGGAACAACACAAGGACTTAGACTTTCTTTGACCAATCCTTTGTCAAGTAGATCTTGTACTTGGGCTTTGATCTCTTCATTCTCCCTTGGAATCATTCTGTAAGCTGCTTTGTTTGGAAAGTTAGCTCCAGGAATGAGATCTATATGATGACTGATACTTCTTATTGGTGGAAATTCATTAGGCAAATCATCCACAACAATATCCATGAATTCATCTAACATTTTCTAAATTTCTAGAGGTAAATCAACCAATTTTGTACCTGTAAGAATTACTTTTTGTTTTCCAATTAGAGAAAAATTTACCTTCTCATTCTTGATTTGATGCAAAAACTCTTTCCCACTTACCATTAACACCTTAGGACTGACCTCCTCAACTGCATTCTCATCCTTAAGGGGTATCAGTGTGTGCTTATACCCATCTTTTTCAAAAGTATATGTGTTACATCTTCCATCATGGATTTCCTTTCTATCAAACTACCAAGGTCTACCTAGAAGAGAATATGACAGACATCCATTTGCATAACATCACATATTACTTTATCTTTGTAACTCCCTCTTTGAAACTCTACTTGACACTGTTCATTTACCAATACCTGATGTCTTTTTTGCAGCCAAGACACCTTATATGGAGTTGGATGTGTTGTCTTTTTCAAGCCTAGTTTATCAACCATTTCAATAGATACAAGATTGTTAGTACTCCCGCTATCAATTATAACTTTACAACATTTACCTTTAGCCTTGCATGTAGTTTTGAATAATGCTTTCCTTTGTGCAGGCTGGTGGATTTCTTTGTTTGGCTTAAGCAGGACTCGTTTCATGAGCAATTCCTCTCCAACCTCAGGTACATCTGTATGAATAGGTGATTTTGTAGTCTCCTCAGCTTGAGCAATATGTGCACTTCTTTGACTTGTTGTAAGGTTCTTTGGACACTCATAAGATCTATGACCATATTGATTACAATTAAAATATTTGCCAACAAATCCTCTACCTCTACCTCTTGAATAAGGTCTTCTTCCTCTAAAAGAATCATTGCCTGGGGAGGATTGTTCTTGGTGATGTGAGCTACTGGCTTCTTCTCTATGATCTTGCCACTAACCTCTTCCAATTGGTGATCCTCTTCCTCTAAAACTTCTACTTCTCCCTCTCAAGCTTTGTATTTATTTCCTAGAAAGTTTCTTCTCTGCTTTGAGAGCATATTGATATGCTTCCTCCACTGTTCTTGGACACAAAAGGTTAATTTCATCTTGAATATTGTATCTCAGTCCATTGAGATACTGAGCCACCTTCTCTATATCATCCTCAATATGACCAGCTCTAATGGTCAACCTATAAAATTCTTTTGTATAATCTTTAACTGACATTTCTTTTTGCTTAAGATTTTGCAATATCTTGAAAAGATTAAGTTGGTAATCTTTACGCAAGAATTTACCTTTTAGTTTAGCTATCATCCTTTCCCAGCTCTTGATCTTTGGTTTTTCTTTTTGTCTCCTTTCATCTTGGACTCCATCCCACCAGAAGGATGCATGACCCTTCAATCGAGTTACAACAAATTTCACTTTCTTGTCATCAGCCACATTTTCATACTCAAAATATTTTTCCATTGCACTAATCCATTCGATCAGTTTCTCAACATCTAGGCTACCTTCATACATAGGCGCCTCTAACTTGGGTTTGGAACTTGCTCTCAAAATTGCTTTAACGATTCTTGTTTCAAATCCTTCTTCCTCATGTTCTGCTGCTTCTTCTTGAGGTTTTTCCTCTCCATCACTAACATCATCCATGTCAATGCCTCCTCTTTGTGCAAGTTCCATAGCTTGCAATCGTGCTTACATTTGTCTCATTTCTTTTAGAATTTTTGCATTCGCAGCTTGTCTTCCTCGTCCTCTTCCTTGAACTCTAAATGCCATTTCTTGACAAAGGTCTTCCCTTGCATTGGTTGTGATTTCCTCGTGTTCAAATACCAATAATGATATAGGACTGAAAAATAATCTTCCCATACAAATTTAGATTTCAATCTATGAGCAAAACCTCTCCTTTCTTTCTTATCCTAAATTATGTTGACTCACAACAAGTAATCAAACATTTATGAGTTCCATAAAATCATTTCCAATCTAAAAACACAAGTGTCAAGTGACTATATTCTTTACCTACAATATCATTCGTAACACTCTGATGGATGCACACACTTCCCCTTGATTTCATTATCAACCAAAAAAAAAATTAAGCTTTTTGTTGCCTTGCAGCCTTCACACTCTTCTCCCACGCGACAGCTTCAAATACTGGTGGCTCTATGATCTGTGACTAGTGATAGTCGAACACTTCAACAACGATCTTGCAATTATTTTTACTGTAGATTTTTAGCTTTGATATAAAAAATAAAAGATTGACAAGAATAACAGATACAAAAAGAGAAACAGAGAACATAAATTTCTTTTATGCATAGACGGCATCAAAATCAAACATCGATCTGCATTGTTTTTTGAATTCCTCCTTTGACTGTTTCTGCGAACCCCTTTAATCTACAATAATCTTTGACAACGACTTCTAGCTTATCTTAAACAGCTGCATACAATCTGATCTCCACAGCCTTTTCTCCTTTTAACTGGCGATTCATTGATTTAAGCAGCGATACAAACGAAACAACGATCTCCTTTAACACTTTGTTGGATAACATCACGCTATTGGTGAGTTACTAGCTGTTGCAAACAACAGTGATCTTCATGTGGCGGCTTCAAATGATGCTCAAATCTCCACGAACTATGCTTGGCTGCCAATTAAGCCTCTGTTATTGATACAGCTGTGCCTTTCTCCCGCAAGCTGGGCGCATATCACAACATGTAATCTTTGATGGTCGCCAGGTTGAAAGACATGCGTTGTCAATCTTGAAACTACTGCAGTCATTCCCAAATTTTCCACGCAGGCACAATTCATGAGCGACCAATACTATGGAGTGATGAAAATGGATTATGGACGCACCTATATTCAGATCGTAAGGACAACAAATTTTTCCTTCTACTAATTATTCTCCCACCATTCGTCAGATTTGCATGCGCCTTATGGATCAGAAATCTGGCCTTTCCTCGTTGTCTTCACAGCCAAGGACTTAGCAAACAAACATTTGGTAGTTGAAGGCTCTAATACCAAATTGGTGCCGAGCAAAATGATGACAAAAAATAAACTCACGGAAGCAACAGAAATATGAATACTCCAAGCAACGAATATCAAACTTTATGTACACTATGAATTTCCTCATCACTTGCTCGCATTTAGGCTACAACATAGGCTCATTTTTATACTGAAAAATAGGCTAAACTAAATTCAAACTAACCAAACAAATCCCTATAAACCCTCTAACTTCCTATCATTTAGTTAAAAAAAATTTGATTCGGAGGTTTGTGAGAAACTCACAACCCCACAATATTTCATCCATCAACAAACATAAGCTAAAATAAAAATGTGCCTGCATCAACAACTAATTTAAAAAATATTCATTCAAGTCATTTATTCGTTAGTCCTTAAGCTAAGTATCCATATTCATTCTATTTAAACTTATTAATTTAGAATTACACCATCTTGCAAAAATACCATTTTTATTTGGATTAGTTTTTAGTTACATGTATGTATTTAATCTTCATTAACCTTAATTAAACTTAGGAAAAGTTTATTTTCCTAAATAATATTATATTTTATCTCTATTATGAAGGGGAAATACTTAGATTAAATCACCTTGCAAATAAAAAAATTGTATAAAAAAATAAAATGGCGGACAGAGCAGTGCGAACGTAGGGTGCGCATAAGCAAGTAAGTTCTCCAGGTTTGTTAAGCAACAAGAGCAGGGCCTTGGAAAGTACGTAAGAGAGAAAAACAAATGGGCAGACATTGTCGATGCAGATCAGGCGACATCCTCCAATCAGGCTGGTTATAACACCTAACGGGTTAATACCAACGGTAATCACAAGGCAAAAGGAAAAAATGTCGATCCAACAGAACCAGGCAAGTCGAGAGGTAGGGTCGCAGAGGATGAGACCTCAAATAATCACAGACCACAATGGGTCTACTCCAAAGGCCGATGGGTGGACAACTGTCACCCGTTTTACCAGAGGAAAATGGATGATCACCCTTCGGGACCTAGGAAAGATAGACATGATACATCGGAATCGCATCCTAAATATGGTAGGAAGGAAATCCCTAAGCCCAGGTTCGTAGCCCAAAGCAAAAAAAATACCAAAGAGTTTCGGTATCAAAAACGAAAAAGGCCCAATACCCAAGATAGTCAGGGGCTAAAAAATAGAACTTTTGGTAGGAACCCTAAAAGTAGGAAAGTTTGGAAATCAAAAATCCCAATGGAAACTATGTGGCAATAGGGCAACCAACATTTGGATCAACCCACAAACATTATCAGCATAGACATCACAAAGGAAATCTGGGTAGATACAGAGATTCTTGAAAAGGATTCTTTTATCTGCAAATTCATCGGCGCCAACTTGAGCAGACAAGTAATCAACGAATGGATAAAAGAGGCCCGGAAACAAAAGTTTTGGTAAGATTCTTACCCAAGGGATTCTTTTTAATAGTGTTTGCTAATGAAGAAGATAGGATAAGGGTAACAGAAAACAATATGTGGTCAATGGAAAATTCTCCCCTATACATGCAACCATGGAGGCCGAATTTCAATCCATTAAAATTGCAGCCATATGATCAACCCCAGTGGATAAGGTTATACAATCTCCCAATGGAATACTGGGTTGAAGAATGTCTAGAAAAAATTGGCAGAACACTAGGAACCCTAATAGAAATTGATCCAATTATTATGGATGGAGACCTCTAAAAGTACGACAAATTAAAAATAGCTGCAATAGATACTATTCCAAAGAAAATCCATCTGGTTGTAAATGGGGTTCAATGGGTTCAAGAAATAGAAGTGGAAGAAAATAAATGGTTTTGTTTAAAGTGTGGAGCCAGGAATCACAATGAAGGAAAATGCCCAACCAACAAACAGTATAAGGACAACATCAACTCACAGTCAATCCTAAATTCCAAAAACAATATCATACCCGTAATCGTAAAAGATTTGGCCCTAGTAGTAATGAACAATAGGCCAGGAAGGGAAAGAAAAGATAAACCCCTAGGTGTTGCAAGTGTGGTGGATGTCAGTGAGGAACCTTGTAACAAGCATGTTCAAAGAACCCACACAACTGACTAAGAGGGTGAAGGAAGGGAAGAGACAAAATCATTGAAAAGTAATGACTTTGAAGTTGTCGATGCCCTAGATATTATTAAAGATAGGTGTATCTCACAATCAGCAGCTAATCATCTAGGAATGGGCAAATTTGGCTTAGCAAGGAAACAACGGGGCAGAAAAATATACAAACAATTAAGGGAGGAAGTAGCTTTGGAAAAAAATCTGCCCAGCATCACAAAAAATTTCAGTACCAAGGGAGGGAAATCTTCCCTTGGGAAGCAATGAAAATCACCACTTGGAATGTCAGGGGCCTAAAGGCCCTTGACAAAAGACTCCTAGTAAGGCGCCAAATCAAAAAAAGCAAAAATAATATAATTTTACTTCAAGAGACGAAACTGTCCAGCGAAGAGGGTTTGCAATTTCTCCAATACTATCGTGATTGGAAGGGTCACTTTTAGGGTTCCAAAGGAAATGCAGGAGGTCTGGGTATCTTATGGAAAGAAGAGGGGGTTTCTACTGAAATTATACACTCGGAAGCCAATTGGATGGTAGCAAAGATGTATAATTTGGCGTTAAATTGCCAGTTCACACTATTCAACATATGTGGCCCAATCAAAACAGAGGAAAAGGCAGAATTATGGAGAAAGATTTTGGAATTCTCGCAACCATTCCTCAAAGGGAAATTAATTTTGGGTGGTGATTTCAATGCCATCTTGGATACATCAGAAAAAAGTGGTGGCATCAAAACTCTGTATCAGACTTCTATCGATTTCAGAAATTTTGTGGTTGCGGCAGGACTAATGGATTGCCCAACAAAGAAAGGCGTTTTCACATGGACAAATAGAAGGAAATATTTTACAGCAATAGCAGAACGCCTTGACAGGTTCCTCATCACCAAACATTGGAGAGACTCCGGTTGGAAAATACAAACAGAAATCCTTCCAAATTCAGCCTCCGATCATTTCCTAGTAGAAATAACCATTTCGGATCAGTTGAAAACTGTAGGGACTTGCTTCAAATTTGAGAATATGTGGTGGTGTGATGGTGGTCTAGTTAAACTCCTGGAGATGTGGTGGAATGAGCTAAAGGTGGGAGGCTCAATCAGCTTTAAAATTGTGAATAAACTTCAACATTTAAAACAGCGGCTGAAAAAATGGAATAAAGAAAAGTTCCTAAACATTTTTGTAGAGAAAGCAAAGTTCAAAAATGAGTTAGAATCTCTAAATGAAAAATAAATTAAGGATGGAATGAGGAATGAAGAATTCATAAAAGAAAAGGAATTAAAAAGCAATTTATCTGAATTACTCAAAAGAGAAGAGGTATATTGGAGAGACAAGTCAAGAGAAAACTGGCTACAAGATGGTGACTCCAACACAAAATTCTTCCACGCCTCAGTCCTGGCTAGAAGGGCTGCTAACAAAATCAAAGAAATCCAAGAAAGTGGGCAATCAGTTAGGGGTCTTACCAATGTTGGAGCAGTGGCTAGGGAGCACTTTGAGCAATTACTGGGATACCAAAATATGAATACTCAAGATGGAAGCATTCTGGAGGCAATCAGCAGCAAAGTAACAACAAAAGACAATAAAATGCTTTGCAAAGAAATCACAAAAGAGGAGGTAGAAACTGCTCTCTTCTAGCTCCATTTGAACAAAGCTCCGGGTCCTCACGAATTCACAGCAAGATTCTTTCAAACTTGTTGGAATTTCGTTGGCAACGATGTTTGGAAATTAGTTGAGGACTTTAGAAAGAACAAGCATTTTGTGAAGGATCTCAATAATACAGTGATAGCTTTAATTCCCAAAAAACAGGAATGCAAAACATTTAACGACTACAGACCAATCTCACTCTGGAATACAATCTACAAATTAATTACTAAAGTATTGGCTAACATATTGAAATTAGTTGTGGGAAAGGTAATATCAACGGAACAATGTGGGTTTGTGCCAGGTAGAGAGATCACAGACTGCACACTACTCCTTTCAGAAGTCGTTCACTCCCTTACCAGTTGCAAGGAACCGAGTATGCTTATAAAATTAGATGTAAGTAAGGCTTATGATAAAGTTTCATGGGAGTTCTTATTGAAGGTCATGGGGAAACTGGGTTTCAACTCCCATTGGTGTGATATGATAAAATACTGTATATCTTCAGTAAGATTTTCAATATCCATAAACGGTACGCTGCAAGGTTTCTTTCAAGCGACCAATGGCCTTAGACAAGGGGATCCCATTTCGCCATTCCTCTTTGTGGTAATGGTGGCATCTTTAAGCTGTGCAATCAAAAAAAAATTCCAGAGTTTAGAGTGGAAAGGCTTGAAAGTAGTTCAAGATATAGCACCAATTACTCATTCCCAATTTGTTGATGATACCACCTTATTCGGGGAAGCAAGTTTAAAGGAAGCCAAAAACATCAAATCCATAATCGACGCATATGAGGCTCAAACTGGTCAAAAAATGAATAAGGATAAATCAAGTATTTTTTTCTTCAACACCAAAACAGCTTTGAAGAAGGAAATATTACAAATACTTGGATATCAAGCAGGAACATTGCCTGCAAAATTCCTAGGAGTCAAAATCTTTGGAGGCGCTTGCAAACCAAAGCACTGGGAGGAAACGACTGAAAAGTGTCGCTCTAAAGCAATGTCATGGAAGAACAACTGGTTGTCACTAGCAGGAAGACTAACAATGGTAAAAAAAGTTCTCTCTGCTATCCCAATCTATTCAATGTCCACTTATGAAGCTCCAAGAAAAGCTGAACACAAAATAGAAAAAGTCCTTAAAAAATTCATCTGGGAGGGGTCCAAACCAGAAAAAAGAATACCATTGATTGGTTGGGATTTGGCATGTAAACCAAAAATGGAGGGTGGGGTAGGGCTGAGGAAGTTGGGTCTGCAGAATTTAGCACTAGGTGCAAAACTTGTTTGGAAGCTCTACAAACAACTGAAAAAATTTTGGTGCCGAATTATGCAAAGTAAATATTTGGATACTAGGGATCCAAGCAGAATCTTGACATTAGCTAATCCAGGCAAAGGGTTGGCAGTCTGGAAATACATAACAAAATGTAGGCCAATAATTACCAACCATTTGTCCTAGCGCATAGGGAATGGCTCGAAGGCTTTGTTATGGACTGATTCATGGAATAGGCACAAGAGTATGACAGATTTAATAGATGTAGACCAATATGTGGATAGGCTTCAGTTGGAATTGGGGAAAATAGTGAAAGACTACATCCAATACAATAGGAGCTTGTTAGGGGGACAATTCCAATGGAAGGCTATACCGGCATATCTCATGCCTCACCATCTATGCGAGGAAGTCGAGGCAAAGTTAAGGAATAGACCAATATGGTTAAACAGCAAAGAAGATGAAGTGATTTGGTGCGGAGGAAAATCAGGAATATACACGGCCAGGATGGGCTACCAGATATAGAACTTCCAGTATAAGGATAAGAATTGGATGTCTATTCTATGCTGGAAACACGAAATCCTTCCAAAAGCCAGGGCATTTCTATGGGTGGCAATTCACAAACGGTGCCTGACCTGGGACAAACTGAAGAGATTAGGAGTTGCGGGCCCATCAAGGTGTGTATTGTGCAAAAATGAAGAGGAGACTATAGATCATATTCTTCTATCTTGTCCAATGGCAAACACATGTTGGGACTGGTTATTCGGTGCCTTTGGGATACAAGGCCCAAGACAACAAAAGATCGGGGAGGCTATGAATAACTGGATGCTAAATCATATTGGTTACTAGCAAAATTTATGGAAACTAGTGCCATCATTGGTAGTATGGCATATTTGGAAGGAAAGAAACAGACGAATCTTAAAAAACCAATCCCTTGAAAGACATAGCCTAATTGAAAAAATTCAAATTGCTATTGTGGAAACAACAAATAACCGGCTCACATTGAGTTCCAACTCAAGATTCACACATTGGGATGAGGAAATCATGAAAATTTGGCCAAGCCTAAAACTACCCAAAGTCCTTTCAAACAGTAAAAAAAAGGTTAACAGGAAGGAAGTTAGGTGGAAACCTCCAAATCGCTTCAAATGGAAGCTCAATGTTGACGAGGCTGCAAAAGGCAATCCTGGAAAGGTAGGAGCAGGATGTATAATTAGAAACATAGAAGGGCAAGGTGTCTGGGCAGCTTCCAAGTATCTAGGTACCTGCACGAACAATATGGCAAAAATGGAAGCGCTTGCATTGGGATTGGAAGCCTGCCTACAAAAAGGCATTGATTCGATAGAAATAGAAGGCGACTCCTAGATATGCATTCGGGCGATTACAACGGGGAAAACCCTGAATTGGAAACTAGACAATTGGAAGGAAATAATTAAATCTCTCTTGGGAAAGCTAAACAATTATACCATATCACACGTCTACAGGGAAGCCAATAAGGCTACGGATCTCCTGACGAATTATGGTGTCAATCAAGGCCAGCTATTGAAAGTGGGCAATGGCATGGACCAATGGTTAGGCCTACCATCACTCCTAAACATTGACAGGTCTAGTGTAGGTTAGATCTCTGAAATCTCCAAAAGCTGCCCGCAGTGACAGTCAGACTAGATTATTGTCTAGTCTCGAACAGAGTATGTTTGGCTGCTTGGGGGTTGTGCCTTCCTACGCTGAAACTTCAAGTCTTTAAAGGAAGCCGAAGGGAGGATTAAGTTGTGGCGTAGCTCCAATCCTTCAAACTCGAATATGCAGTGGAGGAAATGGTGCTTAAGTTTGGGGTTAGTTGTATTTGCTCGAAGGAAACACTTCGCACGCAGTGCTGGAGGATATTCTTAGTCGGATCTCAGCTTGCAATTGATGTGATCGAACAGATTGCTCAGGAGACACTCCAGGAGGGAAGCCACTAGTGTGATGGCAGGATTTATGAGGTTGTTCTATGCCTGTTGATAGATGTGATGGGAGCCAAAGAAGTTTTGGTGGAGAAACTGGCGGGTTTTGTATCAGTGATAAACATACAAGTAGTGGCCCACGCAATACTGGAAATGCCCGTGGATGGCCTAGTTAGTCACCTAAAGTATAGCTTTGAGGAAAGTGGAGATGCAGAGGAAGCAAATGAAGAGGAAGTCGAAGCAGGGGAGGAAGGCACGAGCTGCACTCAGAGTCAGGTTGACGCTACGAGTTGCTTCTTAGGTGAGGCCTGGGAGGTATATCGAACTAGAATAATCAACAATGACTTGCATGCTTTCATAAGATATGTCCAGAACGAGGACTGGTTCAACAAGCGGAGAATGAAGCACTTAGTAAAGCTGGGAGATGCACTGGTTGTAGTATACAGCTATGTAATGGCATAAATTTTACTATTTAGTTAGCCGGAGAACTTCAAGTCCATCTACAGTCAGAGTTACAGTTGGCATTTAATGGCCATTTTTGTAATGTAGGTAGCCGGATATCCTTCAGTAGAACATACAGCTGGTCACAATGTAGGCATCTATTGCCATTTTGAAATCAATACAATAGGGAGCTATCCCCATTGATAGCACTTAATTAAAATTAAAAAAAAAATCACCTTGCAAATGAAAATGGAGGAAAAGTATGAAACCAAAAATATAAACTTTTTTATTCAAAATGTTAATTTTGGAATTAATTTATTGCTCATTTACCAATTATTGATGAAAAACAAATTTATCGTCACATTTTAGATAAAATTGTTTTATAAGTTACAAAAACAATACTATAGAAGGTAGCTTAAATTCACTAACAAAGGAATAGAGAATGGAGAAGCTTCAAAGCTTCAAATTAGAAGGTAACTAATTTCTTAGATTGAAGCATGCTCCTCCCAAGATGTCACTTTCTAGTTACTACAAATTTTAGAATCATAAATAGTAGATGTTAATGCATATTTAGAAAGATTACTTTTGAATCACTTTCTAGTTACTACAAATATTAGAATCATAAATAGTAGATGTTAATGCATATTTAGAAAGATTACTTTTGAATTGCTCCACTTAAGATCTTAGACTTAAAACTGCAATAAAAAGAGGAGTTATTCATAGAGATTTATAAAATAAAGTTCAATGAATTAAATCAAAATATGCATAAAATATCTCCATTAACTCGTAAAATATTTTGTCTAGTCATAAATTATTGTGATAGTTCAAATATTTTCCATCTTAATAGAATATAAAAATGTTCAAGAAATTTAGATGTGGAAAATATTGTTAAACTTATTTTTTCTAAAATATTGAACAATTTGTAAAATTTAATACTTGTATAAATAACACTGAAGACTAGGGTATCATGTTGCAACACGAATCTTTTTAGCAAAATTTTGTTAATGTTTTAAAGTTGTTCTAGACCAATAAATTTAGTTGTTTATTTTATGTGTATTAGAGATATGTTGTAGAAAATAAATTAAGTGATAATTTTTTTTATAAATTATAAAAAGATAAAATATTTATATTCATTCATGAGTAAAATTATGACTAATTGGTGGTGCTTTCTCTCTTCATTTGTAATTAATGTTGTAAATAATAAATTAGTACATATGTAGTGGGTTCATAGCTAGGAAATATGGATGTGTGTTAATTGAAAATATTTTTTGTATTGAGAAAAATATTTTTCCTATAAAATAAAATAATTTATGCAATTCAAATATTTTTTTGGAATTGGATAATCTTATCAACAAATTATTTAGGCTTAAAATCTAACATAAAAGTCCTACAATGTTGCAATGACATGCATTTTATTCAATGATGAGTCTAATATATTTAAAACTATGTTAGGCCAAACTTGAAAATTGCTCCAAGTGTACCACATTATATTATCTTGGCAACAACAAGATCAAAATCAAAAGGACCAAAATTATTAGGCATGTAGAACCACACCTCTCTTTTGCTAGATATCTAGCACATAAACAATGACATAAGTTTTGCATAGGTCAAATCTCTATCATATCAAATTATGTCATAGAACCCAAGTAGTGGATGGAATTGAATTAGTGTTCCATCTGAAAGGGAAGATCTCTCCATAACATCATTTGAGGCAAAAATAATAATTTGAAAGGAATTATTATTAATGTTGAAAAGGCCCTAGAGATTAGTTAATGGGGTCACATCCTTGGCCAACTAAATGTTGATGCCATGTAAAAGATAGAAGGGTACAACACCACCTCATCCCCCTTCATGTTGGCTAAAAATTGCATGGATAGAAGGCCAAACCACATTGACAAGTAGCAAAAAGAAAAACATAGAAATTTTAACCTCTTGCAAACAAAGAGTGCCTAAACTTGTGAATTTCAAGAAAACATCATGAAAAAAAATGTGGGGTGTTTGTTAGCCCCTTGATATTCTAAGAAATACAATTCACAAATAGGTGTCGAGAGGCATCTTCTTAGTTTCCAAATCAAGTAGAGTATAATAACTATTTTGCAATATTGAATCCTTGGCTTCAAATCTTTCAATATAGAAGTGAAGAGGCACCTTCTATCACTTGGTTGGCAATTCTCCATCCTTTAATTGCCTTAGCAGACTGTATGACCTCCTTTGCATGATAGAAGAAAGTGAAGCAGGATGAGCATTAATGACAATCATTCAATCCAAGGTTGAGGTCGTGAGTTGGTTAAAAGCCACTTTCACCCCACAAGATTCCTCGAAAGAGTTGGGTACAACCCTACTTGATCTTGGAGGTTTTAAAACGTGTTGTATAACCTAATTCCTTGAGCTAGAAAGTCTAGATGAAGGTGTGTTCGACTTTAGGTTGATATAATGAACACGTTGCATATATCTACTTTGGCCAACCTAAATATTTTTTGTGTCTTTGAGATATTTGGACAAGTCCACCTTGATGCAAACCCATCATTAATGATGAGCATAGTAGAACCTCTTTGGTTCAACACAAACAACCAATCCTATAAAGGAGGTTATCTAGCTTAAGAAATTCTAGCAAGGTAGGGATAACAAAGGAATTCAATCCATATAGGGACTTTAAATGACTTATCATTTGAGATAGAAAAATCTCATGTCCACAATTTGAAAATAAGAAGCAAGGAATAGACAAGCCAATGGTCATGACTAAGCACTACCTTCACATGATTAGCTTCAACAAAATGAAAAAGAAAAAAACCCCTGTTTAGGTTTTGTATGGTGACAAGGTGAATCCCATGTGATTTCCAAGCCTTAGCAACCCAATCTTTTAACATGCTTTCAAGGGGGGGCCTACCCATAAAATATCCAAACCAAGTAAAAGATTTTGCATTAATAAATATTGGAATAGGAAGTACAACATTAGATGGTATAGCAAAAGACATACCTCATGAAATACTTTGAAAACAAAATTACGAGGATGCTTAGACAAGGATATCATTATTTGTTGCCATCAAACTCCAACTTCAACAATAATAACTATGTAGAAAAGAAAGTTTGAGACCATTTAAAAGATATAAAAAAACATTTTGAAACTTAAAAGAAGGAAAGATGCCACAATAAATACAAGTGCAAGTGTGAAACTTCAACTTTTCTAAAGTAAAATGACATGACAAAGATGCACACAAAAAATCTTAACACTTCACAAAACTCTTAACACACCACAAAACTCTAATCATTTTTAAATCGAAAAAATATACATATCAAATTATTTGATTTGTAAATAATAGAAGAATATATATTCTTGTAAGATCATTTTGTACCCCAATTTAAGCTACCGTTATTTGAATTGAAATTTTAACAAAGCAATGGTCAAGTCTCCAACGGCAAGTTACCCTACAACCATAAAATGACCTTGGATAAGCAAACATCATATTAAAAAATATAATAATTATATCTTAAGTACATGAATAAATATAATAATAAATGTGGAGATTTTACATGTATCAAGCACTTTCCCAAACCATGTGATCGCCTCGTTTTGGGTGAAGCATCTCCGCCTATGAATTTAACATCCCAACTAAATTCGCCTCTAAGTCGGCGGGAGTAAGCCGCCAGGTGATCTGGACGCGTTAACTTAAATTTGGAGTACCTAAAGTCGTTAAAAACAAATGGCCAGCGGCACACACGTATATATGCGGATCTCATCGTCACCCCACCTCAAGCCAGCTGTTGATTTACAACCCAACGGACGGTGGAGTTAGGTCTCCATATTCCGAGTAAAAAGGAAACCCAAACCTTAGCACCGAAGATTGCAGAGCAGTTTCCGGGAATGCAGAAACCGTTAGGAGACCTAAAATCTACTCACGGCATCTTTACGCCTTGCCCCACTCAAGTTCATATATACCCATTTTTCTTCACACACACAATCATCCCAGCTACAATTAATTCCTCTGCATCACTGTTTTTTAATTTAGCTTATTTCTTGGCAAAGGAAACAGAAGTCCCAAGCTTTTGATTGTTTTTGGGCCAGAGAAGAAGAAAATATGGGTAAACTCGGTGCAGTGGTGGCCATTGTTTTGGTGTTGGGGATGATGGGGTATTCTGTTGCGCAGGCTCCAGCAGCTTCTCCGGCAAAGTCACCCGCGGCAACGCCTACAAAGTCGCCGGTTTCATCCCCGGCGAAAACACCCACGGCATCGGCATCGCCAGCACCGTCGGCCTCGCCTGTCGCCTCCTCCCCTGCGCCTGCTTCACCGGTCGCCAAGTCCCCTTCGCCTTCTTCAGAAAGCTCTGCCCCTCTGTCCTCAGCTGGAGCTCCCACAACAAATTCTTCCCCTGCCCCCTCTGCCCAATCCCCAGCTCCAGCTCCATCTTCAGATGGCACCACTACTTCTGCCTCTTCTGCTACTGCGGTACAAAAAATGGCCATCTTTGGAGCTGTTTTGCTCGGAGGCGCTGCGTTCCTTCTGTAATTAGACGGCTGCATTCTTATTATCTATGTTGGTATTTCCCAGTTTCGCGGTTTCTCGACTGTGAGACTTTCATTCATTTATTTGTTCAGAAACAGGGCTTGTAGAGAACAGCTGTTGGAGTTGCAGAGATGATTTTTGCTCTTGTATCCGTTATTTTCTCTCATTTATCCCATTATTGAGGGCGGTCATCCATAGGCATTTCTCCTTGTATAATCTCCACCCATGTTTGGGACTCAATTCTTTAATAAAAAGATCTGCATTGTCGGAAAATGTCTTCTCAATATAATGGACAGATTCGTTTTACATATGACAAGTTCTTTTTTTTTTTTAGATCGTTGAATGCCCTGTTTCAGGCTGCCAATGTGACTCTTACATGAACGGTAGCTTTACAGAGATGATATGTCGTGTCTACTCATAAATATAGCTCAGATCTTACCTTATGATCACTGGTTTTTCATGAAGATCATGGATTATCGAAATCTGATCATTTATTTGAATAATGTAATTCCTGAAATGTATATTTAAAGGTTTTTTATTTCTTGTGATTCTTTCATAAAGTAATTCAGCTGATATGAGAATAAGTTTTAATGATTGATTTCGTAAAGGTAATTTATTTAAATAGTTGATATTTAATTAGTAAGTAAATATATTCTATAAAATTATTTAATTTTAATTTTTTAATTTTTATGATTTTAAAATTGATATTTATTATTTTTATATGAGTTCTTATTTTCATTTTATTGTTATGATTTATTGGATTAATTTTTATTATTAATGGCATACATTAATATTTAGACATGCATATAACAAGATAATGGTTAAGTAACATAAATTTATTGAGGTACTCATCATTTAAAAAAGTCTAAAAAAACCTAAATTTATTTGCATAGACATTACACTACAAGGGTCTTTTATTTGCATAGACATTACACTAAAAATTCCTTGAAATGAATCCAAGACATGTTGGAATTTGAGCTCATTTAGTGTAAGTTATAATTCTATCAATATTTATATTTTAATTTATTTTTAAAAGATCAATTCTTTTTTAGGTTTTTGATAAGATAAGCAACATTTATAAGGTGTTGTACCCCTTCACATAGAAAGCCCCCAGAAAATTAGACAACCCTTGAAACAGAGGGGTCTAAATTGACTCCCTATGTCTGAAACCGTGAAGAGGCAATGGATTTGGGGAGACCCTTCTTCTTCTTCAACACAATCGACAAAGAAGGCTCAGAATCAAGAACCAATGAATGAGGCGATGGGAGCGGAACCACAACAGCCACCTTGGAAGAGGAGCCACCACACAATGAGGGAGCCTTTAGCAAAGCAATGGAGAAAGGAGCTAAAGGTCCAGCAGAGTTAATCAACGAAGGGCATGCAGGTTCTAACAAAATAGGGGCATGCAGGTTCTGACAAAATAGTGACAGCAGAAGGGTCTGACAGAACAGAGACAACAAAAGGCTCTGCATAAAGGATGGCTGGAAGAGGGACCTAGGTAGTCACAGGAGGGTCAGCCTCCATCGAAGAACTATCCGAAGGAGGAGAACCCACAGTGAGATGGTCCAAGAGAGCATCCTTCCACCAAGTCGCAACGCCCTTGTGACGCACATGAGGGCAACTAGAGGCCAAGTGACCCACCGAAAATAAACTCCTACACCGAAAGGGGAGACCCTCATAGTCCAAGAGTTGCTTCCAAGGTCTATCCTCCACCAACAAGACCGCATCACCATGGAGAGGTTTGGAGATGTCCAAATCAACTAACAATTGAGCTACTGTAGTATGCCCAAGTTCCCTAGTTGTAGAGTCTGCCATTAAGAAGCGTCCAATAGTGTTGTCAATAGCTTCATAACAAAAATTCCTCCCAAAATTGGAGTGGGAGATTCGACAGACGGACCCAGGCTTCTGGTGTTCAACGACATTGTAAGGGGATTGAACGAATGAGACCAAGGCCTAATGGACAAAGAATGAATACCCCACATCCACCCCTTGTCTAGCACATAGCTTCGCTCTGCAGGGGAGGGAAAAGTTGCAATAAAAAAACCCCTAGCACTAGGGTAGAGCTCGATCTCCCCATAAACCAATGGCTTCCAGGGGTTAGAAACCCAAGAATGAAGATCAGGTAGGGAAGGCCACAGGCCATTAAACCTACAGACCACTCCTTGCTTTAGATAATAAACCTCGTTTTCCACTACCTCAGACCCACAGACCACCACAGGAGAATCCTGGGCACAGGGCAAAGGCCGACGAGCCTGAGCAGGGGGTTGAACACCCACTTTAGCAGCCTCAGAAAAATATTTCACCTGACCAAAAGAACCCCCAACAGGAGGTGGAACATCCAACCTAGGAACAGAGCCCGCCAAAGCAGCAATAGTCGGAGAAGCAACACCTTGAGGATGGGCATCCCGCACTTCAACAGAAGGAGAGGAATCATGGATGGGCGACACACCAGAGCTGCATAGAGTGGGATCTATGCAGGGAATAGACCCAATGACAAGAACCAAAGACAAGCCAAGAGAGGGAACTGTGCCAGGAGCGGACCCTTTATTTTAAAGGGATGTCTTGGTACATGTATATTTTGACAAGTGATGTCATCTTGTGCAAATTTGACCATAAATTTTGGATCTTTTCTTACTTAGCACCAATTGAACACATATTTGTGTGATTCATTTCTATGTAATTATATTTAAATACATCCAATTGCATTTATTTGAATATCATTCACCTTTAGAATAAATTACTCTAAATAATAGACAATAAATTTGGACACTCCCTTAAACTTCTCATTAGCACATTCATTACACCTCCTAAGGGCACAAGTATTAGTTTAAATAAGAAAAATTATACATAACATCAACCTTTATAATAGTACAAATTATGATAGAACAAAGTCCAAAATTAATTTTTGGACCTCTTATCCACTATTTTCTTAAACTTAGAACCAATTGAACACATATTTGTGTGATTTATTTCTATTAAATTGTATTTAAATATATCTAATTGCATTCATTGAGAATACAAACATTTATTTGAATATCATTCACCTTTAGAATAAATTACTCTGAACAATAGACAATAAATTTGGACACTCCCTTAAACTTCCCATTAGCACATTCATTACACCTCCTAAGATCACAAGTATTAGTTTAAATAAAATTTGTTATACATAACATCAACCTTTATAATACTACAAATTATGATAGAACAAAGTCCAAAATTATATTATTTAGAACATATATTAATAGTCAATATCATATCTTTAATATATTATCATATTTGTCATTGTTATATCAAACAATAAAACATCTACATTAGAAATGTTACCATTCAAATTTTTGAATTTTTGCATCAACTCACTATTGATTGTTTATAAATTATCTCTTAATGTCACTATCAATATCCAAAAAGTAGATAGAGTTGAATAACACCTTTGAGAGTCTAGTGTGCTCCAAATGATCAACTCACTTCTAATTGCCTAAAAATCAAGTATGTAATAATATCTAAAAAGTAGACAACATTGACAAAAACCTTTAATGTTTTGCTACTTAAGGATCTTCTCCTTTAGTCAAACCCTTAGATTTTGATTTGTAAATTTTAGAACATGGATTGAAGACAATAAGAAAATATGTTAGATCCCCTAATCCATCACTCAAGTGTAGATGTTATAGTAAGCTAATAATGAAATAAATTCTTTGATGTGCTTGAATGATGATGCTACATGTTATGTTGGAATAGATCTTGAATTGATAATTTAAATGAATTGGGGTTTTGTCCTTTTTGCAATGTCTTACCATACAAAGTAACATGTTTTTCTCTTAATTCAACAAGTAACAAATAGTAAGAAGAGAGTAAGCTTAAGTCCATATTTGAAATTAAATAAAAAAGTTGGTGGATCATTATTATGCTCATAGATTTGAATTGGATAAAAATAGATAAATTGAAGATAAAAACTAGTCCAATGACATGTGTAAAAGCATGATAAGATTAAATTCAAGTTCATTGAATTTTTTTATACGAAAACATAATATTTATATGTATTAATTACTATATTAAAAAATCAATCAAAATAAATCCAAACTAAAAAGAAAAGGTATGCAATTTTCATCCTTACAATATAATACGTTTTTATGTTGTATTGGAAAAGGAAAAAAAAAAAGAAATACAAAATATCAAAATATAAATGAAAGATATTTAGAATATATTTTATTATCATTAAGTTGCAAACAATGTGAAAAGTATTATCATTTTTATTATTAACATAAAAAAGATTTTGTATAGTCATAAATTATTGTGATAGTTCAAATCTTTTCAATCTTAATAAAATATAATATTTTTCCAAAAAAAAACAGATGTGAAAAATATTGCTAATACTTCTATCAATAAATAACACTCAAGATTCATGTTGGTGCAATGCCAACCTTTTTAACAAAATGTTGTTAATGTCTTTTTATAATTTTTTTGGACCAATAATTTTAGCTATTTATTTTATTTGTGTATTAGAGATGTGTTGTAGAAAATAAACTAGGAGATATAAGTATAATTTTGACTAATTATTGATGCCTTCCCTCTCTATTTATAATTAATGTTGTAAATAATAAATTAGCACATGTATTGTTTAAAAAGTGTAATGGGTTCATAGATGGGGAGTATGGATGTTGTATAAATTGAAAAAAAAATTGTGTATCAAGAAGAATTTATTTTTTATGAAATAAAATAATTTATGAAATTTAATACTATTTTTTGAAATTAGATAAATTTATAGACTGGCTGAAATCTAAATAAAAGTATTCTAATATCACAACAACATGCATTTCATTTTATTTAATGAGGAATTATTTACTTTTAAGAAAAAATAATCTTGGAAAAATACATTGAAATATTTGAGAAAAAAAAAATGAAAATATGATTTTAAAAGTGAATGCATGCAAATTAGAATAAACAATAAGAATCAAATTAAATAATCAATTTACTCATTCCTACTCATGCAAGTCTTAGATTAAGCTCAATGTGAAGATGTGCTCATTTTAGAATGTGGGTGTTCAATTCCTAACATAAAAATTGCATTCACTAGATGATGAATTGATAGAATATAGACACATGAAACAATGCTTATGAAATGATGGATGAGAGGTTTGATTTATAGACTATAGGAGAATAAGATGGATGACTGAGATTCAATCTTCGATCTCAAGTTTGATCCAAAGTTGGAGGAGTCGATAAGAAGAGGTAAAAAGCAAGGGAGAGTTGCACAATATTTTGATTTTAATTAACATAACTACTATTGGTCAACTCAAATTAATTGAGGAGATAACAAAGTTGATTGATGAGTTAACTACTTGTATGAAATAGTTAACTGAGTGTGTTGGTGATTGTAATGGATTAGATTGGTGAGTGGAACTAGGAGCATGTCTAACCGAACTAGGTAGACTAGATAGTTAACTAGCTGAAGTAGATTTTGATGATTTAATAATTAATTAAATGAATTATACGTGCATACTAGATATAAATTGATTAAACCTTTATTACGTTGATCATGGGATATTAAGCATCAACCTCAAGCAATCTCAATATAGTATGAAGCAAACCAAAAGAATGGAATAAGTGCATAAGCATCCCAAATTATATTTTACTGATGCAATTATGTGATAGCGACTTAGTCTAGTCAAAGATTATCCACAATCAACATTCTAATCTAGCATAAGTTGCCTTGATATAGAGAAAAATGTTCAAAGATTCACATATAATAAGAAACATTTCACATTTATGACCTTTTATAAAACCTTCCTCCTCTTTGACATAATGCTTCAAAGAAATGTGGCCTCATGGAATGTCATGATTGTTGGATATTAAATGGATTAATTAAAGAGGCTTGAGAAATCTTCACCTTTACATCCTAGTTTATCTTGGAAATTCCATAGATTATGGTTAATTTATGATTAGGATTGTTAATTTAGTAAATTTAATTATTAATTATTATATTTAAGATTACGGTTAACATATTATTATAATAATTATAATTTTTTTTTTCATTTATTATATTACACTTAATTCACAATAAGTTAATAATAATAAGAGTTAAGATTAAGGTTCATTTAGGGTTCAGTTAGGGTTAAGATTAGGATTAAGGTTCAATTAGAGTTGATGAAGAAACTTTGATTAGGGTTAGATGTAGGCTTATCATTCAATTAGGGTTATAGTTGGAGTTAAGGTTCGAGTTATCGTTCAATTTGGATTGGGTTAAGTTTTAGTTAAGATTATGTTGTGAGTTAGGTTAGATTAATCATTCAATTACAATTACATTTGAGTTAAGATTAGAATTCAATTAAAGATCGAATATGACTAAGATTAGAATTGTTATTTAATTAAGACAACAAATCAATTATGATTAGACATAGTTTTCAATTAGATTAGGATTAAATTAGACATTCAATGACATATAAAGTTTCTCTTAAGATTCTTTTTGGTTTCGATTAGAATAAAATAAAATATAAAAAACGTATTTTACATAGATATTATTAAATATAAATATGCTATTTCCCAACATGTGACTGCCTCCCGTTAGAAAACGTAACGGATTACCTAGTGAATAACATCCCAACGAGACTCCGCTTAAAGTCGTCGGCAGTCAGCCAGTGTAGTTCTGGACGCGTATCGTAAATTTGCAATGTACTAAACAGATCGTTAAATCCTTAAAAACAGTGACACACGTGTATGCTCTGATCACAACACGATCTGGTTGTCAACCCAGCTCAAACCAGCTGTCGCTTTTACAACCCGACGGACGGTGGAGTTATCTTCCCAGATATTCCGACTAAGAGGGAAAGCCAAACCTTAGAAGCGAAGATTGCAGAGAAGTTTCCGGGAAAGCAGAAGCAGTTAGGACACCTACGATCCACTCACGGCATCTTTACGCTATTCCCCACTCAAATTTATATATACCCATTTCTCTTCACACCCTCAATCATCCCAATTACAATTAATTCCTCTGCTTCACGCTGTTTCTTAATATAGCTTATTTCTTTGCAAAGGAAAAGGAAGCCCCAAGCTTTTGATTGTTTTTGAGCCAGAGAAGAAGAAACTATGGGCAAACTTGGTGTAGTGGTGGCCCTCGTTTTGGTTTTGGGGATGATGGGGTTTTCTGTTGCGCAGGCTCCAGCAGCTTCTCCGGTGAAGTCACCAGCAGCAACGCCCACAACGTCGCCGGTTCCATCACCAGCGAAAACACCCACGGCATCGCCATCGCCATCGCCATCGCCTGCGCCCTCGCCTGTGGCCTCCTCCCCTGCGCCTGCTTCACCCCCCGCCTCCTCCCCTGCACCGCCGTCCCCAGTCGGAGCTCCCACAACAAATTCTTCCCCTGCTCCCTCTGTCCAATCCCCAGGCCCAGCTTCAGATGGTACCACTCCCTCTGCCGCCTCTGCTACCTTCGTACAAAAACTGGCCATCTTTGGAGCTGTTTTGCTCGGAGGCTCCGCTTTCCTTCTGTAATTAGACGGTTGCATTCTGATTATTTATGTTGGTATTTCCCAGATTCGCAGCTTCTTGCCTGCGAGACGTTCATTCATTCATTTGTTCAGAGGCATAGCATGTAGAGAACAGTCGTTGGAGTTTAAGAATTGCGTAGGTGATTGCTGCTCTGTGTCTCTTCTTTCCCTCATTTATCCCATTATTGTATTATCCCCACCCATGCTTGGGATTCAATTCTTTAATAAAAAGATCTTCTGCGTAATCGGAAAATGTCTGCTTAATAAGTGCTCTGATGCTCAAATTTTGCTATGTAAGACTCTAATAGATCTTGGATTGATAAAGTTAATTAGGATGTGCTTTTGTGCGATACTACAGGCAACTTAACACATTTTGTTCGTTTGACCTTGAAAATTGTGGGATCAATTCTGAGGCTCGAATTGAAATTTCAAAGTTGCCGGACCATTTTTGCACTAACAGAATTTAAGTTGATAAATCAACATCAGTCCAATAAGATGTGTGAACGTATGATCAGATTAAAATCAAGTTAATTGATTTTTTTTAAGGTTATAAGATGTCATTTACACGTTAATTATAACAACAAAAAGATGATTGAATTAAATCACATTAATTATAACAATAAAAAGATGATTGAAGCAAATATTTTTATAATAAAAAATAAGAGAATTGTAAAATATAAATATATTTTAAAAAATGTTTACTATATTTATATTATTATCTTTAATTTTTAAGAAATAAAAAAATTGTTGTTCTTATTAATCTATAGCTGATATGTAGTGTGAGTTTTGAGTCTTGAACAATGTTGAGTCTCTAAAATATTAGGTAAAAGCTTCCAAAATCTCACTTATGACATAAAAGCTAGATAAATATTATATAACAATGGATGGGAACATTCTATTTCTATTCGATTGTTTTTTGGGTCAATTTGATGAATTATTTTATTTATTTTTGTCTCATTTGCATTGCTTTATGTTTTAAATCTATATTCATAATTAGATAATACTTATTTCCTTAAAGAAAAAATCTAGATTTATCTAATTTTATTTTATTCCATTATTTAGCTCTTATTATTAATTGTTTAATACTCTCTAACATATTAACATAGATATAGTTTTCTATTTGGGGTAATCCTTGACTTTAGATGCAAGTGCTAGTTGTAAACTTGTAAAAGATTTCATCTAGTTTAAATTGTATATTGCTCTAGACACTCATTTTGGTAAATATTATTTAAATATTATGCACTTATCATCTCTTATCCATTAAAATAAATAATATTACCTCAAGTCCATTATTTTAGCACAATTAAATTAATTAAATAATAAATATTATTTAATTAATTTAAGATGAATTATTTCTCATTATCCATGATTAAATTAGAAAATCTTAAATTACACTGGGAATCAAAATAGTTAACTACCCAACAAAAATAGTTAAATAATTAATTAATTTAGCTAACTCACCTATCAAAATAGTTAACTAAATAATCAATTTAGCTAACTCGCCATTGGCAAGCCAATCAATTTGACTAACTCAAGATGAAAAATTAATTAAAAATCAAACCATTATCAATTCATAAAAGTTGAGCCTTATCTCCATCCAATTACCAAATTGATTGTTTAACTTATGAGTCAAGATTATATCTCCATGGTTAAATTTTCTCTCAAAAATTCTATAAGTAGAGTTTAATTCTCCATTTTCATCATATCTCAAATTGAACAAGTAGATGCTACAACACTAACAAAGAATATACAAACATTAAAATTAAAAAAAAACACACTATAACAAATATTTGCATGGTGTTAAAATTATGAATTTTAATTATTATTTTTAATTTTTAATTCTCATACTTATAGTTACAACTTATGTCAATTCAAATTTTAAAATAAAATTGAAAATTTTATTAAAAATATATTTTTTAAATATTGAATAATTTGTAAAACATTTCTTTATACTTAATATTATAGTTTGCACAAGTTTGATAGTACTTGTATGGATAACACTTAAAAAAGAGTAGGGTCTTATGTTGTTATGATGTTAATTCTTTTAGTGAATTAGCACTTGTATCTAAAGGAGGTTCAAGGATTACGCCAATAGAAAAATATATGTATATTAATATGTTAGGTGGATTCATTGCAAATTCTAGTACATGGATTCACCCTAAATTCTATGGTTGGATTAAATAATTAATAATAAGTGAAATAATAAAATGAAATAAACTGAGACAAATCTAGATTTTTTCCTTAAAAAAATTAAGTATTGTTTGATTATGAAAAATTTGCAAAAATAAAGCAATACAAATGAAAAAAGAAAATTGTCATTCAATTGTCAAATCAATATTTATCTGGATTTTATGTGATAAGTGAGATTTTGGAGGCTTTTAATTAAAAGACAGTTGGTTTATTTTATATGATAAGTGAGATTTTGGAGGCTTTTACCTAATATATTGGAGGCTTTTAATTACTCCATTAAATGAGAGTTGAAACTTGTTTTTCAATTAGGGGAGGGGACCCAGTAGTTGTGCACCATAATTTCGTGCTTCCCAAAATCCTATGTGGAAATTTCAAATCACTCCAATTTTTTTACAGTAGCTTACATGGCAAGTCCCCTACTTATAACTTTCGTTTCAGGGCCACATCATCAAATATGATGCCACATCAGCATGCTTTTTGTCAAGGTGTCCAAAAAGGCCCAAAAAAAAAGTGCTACCAATACTTGTGCATTCACATCATGAGTAGTTGAGCGCTGATGTGGCATCGCATCATTGGTTGTTTTTAGATCTAAGGGATACATTTTGTTTAAGTTAGGGTACTTATACATCACAATTATTGGGCATTATATAAACAATTATTAGACATTATATAAACAATTATTGGGCATAATTTTAACAACTACTATCACAACTATTGGAACATGCTCAACTATTGGGTCCTTTCCCCTACTCCACTGAATGGCAGTTGAAAATTTGTTTTTCAAAAACTCAATAGTGATTTGCAAGCGTGAGACTTGTGTCAGATTCAAATCTGACATTGTACGAAGCCAGCTAATTATTGTTAATATTTTTTTTAGTTGTTTTGGATCAATAAATTAGCATTTGCATTGTTAAAGAAGTGTAGTAGGTTTGTTGATAGAGAATATGGATGTATAATAAATGAAAATGTTTTGTTGAAGAATATTTTTCTATAAAATGAAAAAAGTTGTATAATTGAATCATACAATTTTATCATGAGACATTTTTAGATAGAATATTTTGAACTTAAAAATCAACTAAAAAATTATAATATCATAATAATATGCATTTTATTTAAAGAAACTTATTTATTACTAAATAAAAATAATCTAAAATTTTTATTAAAATATTTTTTAAAAATATAATTAAAAGCATAATTTTATTTTATAAACCTTTCGTTTAATAAAATCATTACATTTCAATAAAGAAATAAATAAACCTTACCCCATATTTTGGTGCACTCAAGCTTTGGGAGATTAATTAAAACCTGTCTAACCTTGCAGTCAGATTTAGTAATGACAAATCGAAGCCGCCGCCGTTCTGGACGGGTAACGTAACTTTGCAATAGTGCTAAACAGCTCATTAAATCATTAAAAAACAAAAGGCCAGCGGCCGACACGTGTATTCTCCAGTGGAAAGCGGATCTGGTCGTCAACCCAGCTCAAACCAGCTGTTGCTTTTACAACCCAACGGACGGTGGAGTTAGGTTCCCGATATTCCGAGTACAAAGGAAACCCAAACCTTAGCACCCAAGATTGCAGAGCAGTTTCCGGGAAAGCAGAAACGGTTAGGACACCTAAAATCTATTCACGGCATCTTTACGCTAATTTATATATACCCATTTCTCTTCACCCCAACTACAGTTAGTTCCTCTGCATCACTTTGTTTCTTAATTTAGCTTATTTCTTTGCAGAGGAAAAAGAAGCCCCAAGCTTTTGATTGTTTTTGGGCCAGAGAAGAAGAAAATATGGGCAAACTCGGTGTAGTGGTGGCCTTCGTTTTGGTTTTGGGGATGATGGGGCTTTCTGTTGCGCAGGCTCCAGTAGCTTCTCCGGTAAAGTCACCAGCAGCAACGCCCACAACGTCGCCGGTTCCATCCCCAGCGAAAACACCGACGGCATCGCCAGCGCCCTCGGCCTCTTCCCCTGCGCCTGCTTCACCGCCCGCCTCGTCCCCTGCACCTTCTTCAGAAGTCTCTGCACCTCCCTCCCCAGCCGGAGCTCCCACAACAAGTTCTTCCCCTGCCCCATCTGTCCAATCCCCAGGCCCATCTTCAGATGGCACCACTCCTTCTGCTGCCTCTGCTACCGCCGTTCAAAATATAGCCATCGTTGGAGCTGCTTTGCTCGGAGGTGCTGCTTTTCTTCTGTAATTAGATGGTTGCATTGTGATTATTTATGTTGGTATTTTCCAGATTCGCAGCTTCTTGCCTGCGAGACTTTCATTCATTCATTTGTTCACCGCATGTAGAGAACAGTCGTTGTAATTTAGAATTACGTAGATGATAGCTGCTCTGTCTCTTCTTTCCCTCGTTTATTGAGCCCGGCATCCATCGGCATTTCTACTCGTATAATCTCCACCCATGCTTGGGAGTTAATTCTTTAATAAAAAGATGTTGTGCTTATCGGAAAATGTCTGCATGTGTAGTGAGGTATAATTGTTTAAACCCAATATAATGAATTGATTCGTTTTGCATGTGACAGAAGAATATATGTTTTTAAAATCATCGAATGTTCTATTTCAGTCTTACATGAAATGTGTAGGATTGTAAAAAAAAAAAAATAGTGTTCAACTATGGATTGTGATGGATATAATTTACATAACAAATAATTTTTATGTGAAACTATTAGGTCATTTGTGTTAGATATAAAGATTAGAGATAAAAAGATTAATGGTTCCCAAAAAGTATTGTGATCATTTAGGTTGCATCTCATTAAGACGTGTTGATGTGACACAAGTTGTGTGATGAGCCGCACCTCCAAACCTTAATTATAAATAGATAAGAGGTTAATTCACATTTAAAAAAAAAACAGATGCAACCACTATATTTTTGAAATTTAGCTCATACAACTATTGACTCCTCACCCCTACTTTTACAACAATTGTCAATGAAACTTATATTATAGAACAAATACTCCAAAATTACATTATTTAGAAAATATATTATCCTATTATTCAGATTTTTATTAGTCAATAGAATATACAATACAACTAGCAATTGCATTTTACTGTGCAATGGGTACGTTGAAGTACACGAAGTCAATTGGCAGGTCATGATATTGTTTGCAATAAGGAGAGAGGGAGAGATAGATAAGGGAAGAGTGAGAGAGAGAAAGGTAAGGAGATAGAGCTAGAGAAGAAGATAGAGATAAAGATGGAGATGGAGAAGGAAAGGGATATGAAGAGGAGAAAAGGAGAGGGAGAGATAAAGAGAGAGAGGAGAGAAGGATAGATAGAGATGGAAGAGATAAATATATAGAGAGGGAGAGAGGGAGATAAATGGTTGGATAGAGAGAGGTGGACATGTCTAGAGATGAAGTGGGAGAGAGGAAAATAGAGGTAGATATGAAGATAGAGCGAGAAAGGGACAAGATAAATAGATATAGAGATATAGGTAGAGGGAGAGATAGGGAGATAGAGAGGATGAGATAGAGAGATGTAGAGGAAGATGGATATATATATATATATATGGAAGATGGAGATATATATATGGAGAGACAGAGTGATAGAGATATAGAGAGAGACAAAGAGAATTAGGGATAGGTAAATAGAGATGGAGAGGGGGACGGGGAGAGAGGAAGGGAGAGACAAGGAGAGATAAAGAGAGGGGGAGGGGGAGAAAGGGGGAGAGATAGGTAGAGGATGAGATAGAGAAGAGGGGGAGAGATAGGTTGAAGAGGAAGAGAGAGAAAAGGGGGGGAGAGGGAGAGAGAGGTAGAAGATGGAGAGAAAGAAGAGGGGAAGAGACAAAGAGCGATACGTAGAGAGGGAGAGAGAAGATGGGGGAGAGGGAGAGGGAGAGGGAGAGACATAGAAAAGGGGTGATATAGAGAGATAGAGGGAGATAGTGAAAGAGATAGAGAGATAATGATAGAGGTAGAGAAAGACATGGATAGAAAGAGATAGAGAGAGGAATTGTGAGAGGGAGATAAAGAGAGAAATAGAGATAGAGATATAGAGTAGAAGATATGGAAGGAGAGATATAGTGAATGAGAGAGAGGGAGGGGGAGAGGGAGAGGGAGAGGGAGAGAGAACTCAAAAGATAGAGAGGGAGGAGAGGGAGTGACATAGATAGTGAGAGATGTAGAGAGACAGAGAGTGATAGAGAGATATATCAATCACCCTCCCTATATCTCTATCTATTCATATTTATATCTCTTTGTCTCTCTACCTCTATCTATATGTTTGTCTCCCTCTCTATCTGTATCTTTCTCATTATCTCCCTCTATATTTATCTTTTCTTCCCTCTATTTATCTTTATCTCCCTATCTCTTCATGTGACTTTATCTCTATCTATGTTTCTCTCCTCTTCTCTCTTTATCTTTTCCTTTATCTAGTTTCCTCTATACCCCTCACTATATCTACATCTTTCTTTGTCTCTCTTTATTCCTCTATATATCTACCTATCTCTCTATATATCTATCTCTCTATATCTCTTTGTCTCCCTCTTTATCTCTCTATTCCCATTTATCTCTCTTTCTCTCTCTTTCTCTATCTTTATCCGTGTTTCTCTCTTCTCTCTTTTTTTTACCATATCCCTCTCTATATCCTTTTATTTCAATATTTGTTTCTCTCTTTTTATCTATCATCATCTCTTTCTCCTCTTTTGTCTCATTTTTCTCCCTCTCTCTTTCTCTTTTTTCTCTATCTACCTATCTATACCTTATCTCTATCTCCTTCTCCCTTTTCTCTTCCTTTCTCTTTATCTCTTTCTCTCTATATGTTTGCCTCCTTAAGTGTGCAATGGGTACATTGAAGAGGTCTTAAAGGTGAATTATCAGATCCTTAATAAAGTGACATGCTACCTTGAGCATAACTTTCCAAGGACACATGCCATTCTTGGATTGTTGACATGAAACAACCAATCAAAATTTAGTTTCTCTTTTCTCTCTCTTTTCTTTTGTATCGCTTATATTTCTCTCTCATGCTCTATCTCTATTTGTCTATTCCTCTCACATTCAATCTTTGTCTCCATCTATATCTCCCTCTCTCTCTCTCTCTCTCTCAATATCTATGTATCTAAATTTGTCTCTTTCTCTCATTAGATATATCTTTTGATTGTCTCTTTATTAGCCGATAGGCTACATATAATTTGAGATTTGAGCCTAAAACAAGTATCATGCTTGCAAACCATTGTTGAGTCATTGGAAACCAAATTTCAGCTACCATATAATAGTAAACCAATTTTCATTTAATGGTAAAATCCTTTAAGATATTAGGTAAATGCCTCCAAAATCTCACTTATCACATAAAAGTCAAATAAATATTGATTTGACAACTGGATGGGAACATTTTATTTCCATTTGCAATATTTTTTGTCAATTTGATGGCAACTTCTTTTTTCATTTGCATTGCTTTATGTTTTAAATCTATATGCAAATATTTCATAATCAAATAATACTTAATTTCTTTAAAGAAAAAATCTAGATTTGTCTAAATTTATTTCATTCCATTATTTAGCACTTATTATTAATTGTTTAATCTAGCCTCATGCAACTAGAATTTGTGGCGCATTTGTGCACAAACACATACTCTCCAACATATTAACATACATATAGTTTTCTATCAACATAATCCTTGAACCTCCTTTAGGTGCAAGTGCTAGTATATATACCTCTCTAAATAGAATTGTCTCCCCCTCTATCACTCTTTCTTTTTCTTAATCTTTCCAAAGGTCAATTAAACTATCAGATTTTTTATATATGAATTTAATTTGTTTTATATAAAAATATATTAATTATTAATATAATTTCATATTTATATTTAATAATTTGTATTATAGAATATAATATATAATAATGATGTAACCTATATATATTATTATATATAATAATAAATATAATTATATTATATATAATTTAATCTGTATTATATAAAATAATATAATAGAATTATATTTTGTATTATATAAAATTATAATAATTAATTATTAATTATTATTAGTAAGAATTATTAATTATTATTAGTAAGAATTATTAATTATTATAATTAATAATTAATAATTATTACAAGCAATAATTATTAATTATTACAAGCAATAATTATTAATTATTACAAGTAATAATTAATAGTTATTAGTTATTATAATTAATAATTTTATACATGTATTTAATAGTTGTTAAAGAATATAATATATAATTTAATAAGTAGTAGTATAATTATATTATTTAAAATCTATTTTTCATTGTATAAAATATATAGTATATATTGATTATGCTAATATATACTTAACTATGTAGGGTAAACAATGTCGTAATGTTAAAACCTAAATGTGCTCATTATTAGGATCTTGGCCGTAATTTTCATTTTAATAAACATACTTTAAAACCCTCATCGAAACCTTATTTTCAAGTTGTAGCTTGTCAAATTGGAGCAATACCAACAAGGAAGAGTTTGGAAGAGCGGAAACCAATAACGATAGGGAAAGCAACAAAAAGGGTAGAAAACGGCCAAATAAAGGATGACAAATGATGAACGGTTGAGATTTGTTTAATCATCTTGCATTGATACATACGCAAGATAATTGTCAATACACTTTTATAGGTCGTTGCATTCATAGAGGGAACGCCTTCGAATTAATTATTACCATTGATGCTAGTATCAACTCGTCTTCCCTTCTAATTTGAAGTTTAGCCTATGTTAAGGATATAGTGAGATAATTGAGTCAATTGAAAATACTCTCATTGTTAATAAGAATACTAAAAAGAGCTCATAGATTAAAATGATTTTCAAAATAATAAAGAGAAATTATGATTTTATGTTTCATGTATGGTTCATATAGGGGTAAGTGCACCAATCTATGACACAATTTTGGCTCTTAAGATGCCACTTTTTTTTTCTAAAATCAGGAAAATCTAATTTGCACGAGAAAATGAAGATAGTTACGCTCAAAATTTCAAGATGCGGCAAGAAAAAAAGTTGAAGTGCTCCGAGTCTAGTTTCTAAGCTACTATTGTTTTTTGAAATTAATGAAGATTAAGGGTCTCAAAAAGGGGGGGGCCAAAATAGGTCCTGTTTTTATCAAAAAAAATAGCATAGCGCTTGAGGGCTCCCCCCTTTTTGGTTAACTTTTTTTTAGAATTTCAAAAATCCCAACGGTGAGAAATTAGCTAACACCATGTAGTTTATCCTCCTTCTTTCAGATAATTTTTTTAATGAATATATAATATTTTATGAATTTTCAAAGTGGACACATCCTGAAAAGCTGAAATTTGAGCGTGCTCCCCCCCATTTTTTTGCAAACTAATCGAAAATTGATTTATTTTTTTCATCATGTGTAGAATGGAGTCTAGTTTCAAAAAACGTAATTTGTTTCACGTTCTGATGAACGTGTAAAAATCTATCCTAAACCTAGCACATGTTGGTTTTTGACCAAAAACAAAGGCATTTACAATAGAAGCCATGGATCAAAACCTTAACTAAATCAAAATGAAAAAAGAATTATATATTTAGATAGTTGAGATAGAGGTTAACGCTATCACATTTTTTTTATAAACTTGCATTGAAAGACGTGCAAGTGAGATGGGGAGCACGATCAAAAATATGAGAAAATTTAGCAAATCCTGTTAATTAACACGTCTAAAGCAGGCCTTTTCGCGAGTGCCAAATTTGGTGTGCGCCAAATGGCCTGCTTTGCACAGAACTAGATTTTTGCTTTCTCTGTCAAGGAAATTATATACATGAAATAAACATTTAAGTATAAGTTGACATTTACATATGGACATTTACTTTCTTATACTTAAAGTTATATTTCATGTATATATAGGCAGGATGTTTGAGAGTGGTTTCAGATCTCTAAGAGTTATAACGCAAATTCTAGTTTTTGGAATATCTTAAAAATTTCAGACTTAGTCAAATTTCAGTAATCAGCATGTCAAATTTCAGTAATCAGGAGGTCAAATTTTAGTACTCAAGAGGTCGAATTTCATCTATCTCACTCATTTTCATCTCTTATTCTCTAGACCTCTCTCTCTCTCACTATCTCCATCCCTTTATCTAACAATATCTTCCTTGAGCTCAAGAACTATGTCTCTACATGTCCATCTCTCTCTCCTTCCCTCTCCAATATCTATCTCCCTCCCTCCTTCCCTCTCTACATTTTTCTATCTCTCATCCCTCTCCTTTAATCTCTATATATCTCTTTCTACTCTATACACCTACCTATCCCTCCCTCCCTCCCTCTCCTCTCTTTCTCTCTCTCTTTTCTTCCCTCACTCTCTCCTCCCCTCTCTACTCTCTATCTTATCATTCTCTCTCTCCTTCCCTCTCTAGTTCTCTCTATCTCACTTCTCTCTCCTTCCCTCCCTCCCTCTCTAATTTTCTCTATCTCCCTCTCTCTCTCTCCTTCCCTTTCTACTTCTCTTTATCTCACCTCTCTTTCTCCCCCTCTCTCTCTCCCTCTCTCTTCCTTTCACCCACCTTTGCTCTCTCCTTCTCTCTATCTAACCTATCCCTCTATACATCTCTCTCTCTCCCCCCTCCTTCCATCTCAATCTCTCCACCTTCCTCCTTATCTCTCTAATTTTAAGCTCCATCACACATCTCTATCACCTATCTCACTTCTCTCTTTCCCCTTCCCTCTCTACTCTCTTTCTCTCTATCTCACCCCTCCTCTCTCTTATCTCTCTCACCTCTATCTCTCCATCCCTACCTCTTCCTCTCTCTCTCCTTCCCTCTATTTTTCTCTTTATCTCATCCTCCCTCTATCTACCTAGACCTCTCTCTATTTTTGTCTCACCTCTCTCTCCATCCCTACCTCTCCCTATATCTCTCCTTTCATATCTACTTCTCTCTACCTAGTTTTCCCTCTATACCTATTTCTCTCTCCCTCCTTGCCTCATCTCTCTCAATATCTCCACCTTCTTTTCCTCTCTAATTCTCTCTATCACCTCTCTCTATCTCTCTCCTCCCTCTCTACTATCTCTATCTCTCCCTCCCTCCCCCTCTTTCTATCTCTTCTCTCTCCCTCCCTCTCTTTCTATCTCTCTTTACCTTCTCTCTACATATATCTCTCTCCTTCTATCTATCTCAGCTATCCATCTTTACCTATCCCTCCCTCCTCTCTCTCTTCCACCAAAATTCACTCTACATCTCTCTATCTAGCCTACCCCTATATACCTCATTTTCTCTCCCTCTCTCTTTCCCTCTCTCAATCTATCTACCTTTCTCATTACGCCTCTACTTCTCTCTATCACCTCTCCCTCTCTC
>CM021101.1:822633442-822759139 GCA_007115665.2 Sequoiadendron giganteum
CTGCCCTCTACCATAAACCCTCTACCCTCCTATCTCCCCACTCCCTCTCTCTCTTTCTCTTCTCTTGCTCTGTCTTTTATCTCCGTCTCTCCCTCCTACCACTCTCATATCTCAATTCTCTCTCTCACTCACTCACTCCTATATGTGTCTCAAGCTCTGCCCTTGGCCCTCTACCCTCTCTCTCTCTCCCACTCCCTCCCTCTCTCTCTCTCTCTCCCTCTATCTCTCTCCACTATACCCTTAACCCTAAACCCTTAACCCTTAACCCTTAAACCCTTAACCCTTAAAACCCTCTACCCTCTATCTCTCTCCCATTCCCTCTCTCTCTTTCTCTCTCTCTCTCTATCTCATGTCTCTCCCTCCTACTCCTTGTCCCTATCTCAAGTCTCTCTCTCTCACTCACTCACTCACTCGTATATTTGTCCACTCTACCCTTAGCCCTCTACTCTTAACCCTTAAACCCTTAAACCCTCTACCCTCTATCTCTCTCCCACTTGCTCCCTCTCTCTCTCAAGACTCTACCTCCTATACCCTCTCCCTCTCAGGTCTCTCTCTCTCTCTCACTCCCTCTCTCTCTCTCCCATCTACCCTTAACCCTAAACCCTTAAACCCTCTACCGTTTATCTCTCTCTCAATCCCTCCCTCCCTCCCTCCCTATATCTCAAGTCTCTCCCTCCTACCCCCTCTCCCTCTCTTAGGTCTCTCACTCACTCACTCACTCACTCACTCCCTATGTCTCTCTCTCCTTTACCCTTAACTCTAAACATTAAACCCTTAAACACTCTACCCACTACCCTTAACTCTACCCTCTACTTCTCTTTATCTCCTCCCACCTCTATCTACCTAGACCTCTCTTTGTTTTTTTCTCACCTCTCTCTCCATCCCTATCTCTCCCTCTATCTCCGATTTCATATCTACTTCTCTCTACCTATTTATCTCTCCCTCCTTGCCTCCTCTCTCTCAATATCTCTCTCTTCTTTCCCTCTCTACCTCTCTCTCTCTCTACCCTTAACCCTAAACCCTAAACACTTAAAACCCTCTACCCTCTGCACTCTATCTCTCTCCCACTCCCTCTCCCTCTCTCTCTCTCAATGCTCTCCCTCCTATTGGGTCTCAAAAACACAAGTTTGAAACACGAGAGGTTGCCAACCTCTCACAACGCTTTTGGCCAACTAACAAGGCCAATTGATGCAATTGTACCTTCTGCTCTTCAGGCTCTGCAAAACCTAGGCAAGTGCACCTATATGTATGTTGCAGATTTAAGATTTGTTTCCTGGTTGATCAATCTATCCACAATGGCAAAGGGAAGTGGACAAATAAAATTACTACACCTACTCCTACTCCTATTGCACAAAGAAAATTTTGTACATTATTTCCATCCCAATCCCTTCTCGGGAAAATTCTAACTCCTAGAGTCTAACTACTGCTTTCTTTTTCTACTTGTCCCCTGATTTTTTGAAATATATATACATTACATACCCAAGGGTCATGACCCTTCACTTTCTATTACAACTGTTTGAATTTTATGATAGAGATTTGAAATATTTAATTAGATTGCCTTTCAAAAAATTAAATATTTTTAACTATATCATCGCTTTGATTTTTCCCTTTATATCCTTTCCTGCCCTTTAAATTTCATTTTATCTGCTCCTTTATTTTTATCTTCTCGTGTCCTTATTATCTTTATTGTTACCGCTCTACCGCGGGCTTGAATTTTCTTCATGCGGTATCGCAGTGTCCTTTTTACTCCCCACGTTTATTGCCTCAATGATCCTTTACCGCACTACCGCGATCACTGGGACGACCGTCAGCGGTACCGCGGTAGCCACCCTTAACCACCACTGCCAACCATTAACCGCTCCCTACTGTCCTCCATTGACTGCCTTCGTCGACCACTATCGTTACTGCGGTCACCGTGGTCTGTGATTTAACCACGCGTGGTTCCACGATAACCGCTTCAACCGATGCCGCTATGGTTTTATCACCGCCACCACACTACCACGATCACCGGCCTGACTCCCAGCGGTATCGCGGTAGCCACTCTACAAACTATTGACTGCATTCACTGATCACCCACTAACCATCCACTGTCACCCTTCGCCAACTGCTACCTGTTTACTGCGGTCACCGCGGTCTGTTGTTTAACTGCGCACGGTGGCACGGTAAACATCTCATGCCTGCTCTGTTAGCTACTACCCAACCACCGTGCTACCGCGGACAGTATGATGTTCCCTCACGGTATAGCGGTAAGGGTTAATGTGACTCCCCCAAACAATTACCTCCATACCGTGGGCCCCCATGTATGAGGCTACGGTCGAGCGATTAATATATATAAAGTAATTTTTTAAGGGAGCGGTAGTGATATAAAGTATATGAGCATTTTTTGGAAAGGGGAAAAATGAATTTTATATGGAAAGATAGGAAAATGATAGGTCTAGATGGAAAAACCTTAGGGTTTTTTATGAAAATAGTGGAAAATCACTTAAGTTTCTTATGGAAATCAGCCCTTAAACCCTTAAACCCTTAAACACTCAACCCTCAACCCTCAACCCTCAACTCTCAGCCCTTAAACCCTCTACCCTATAAATTAAACCCTCAACCCTCAATTATCAACCCTTGACCCTTAATACCTCAACCCTAGGTAGGTAGGGGAACATAGGTGAGGTACAGAGTGACGAAGGGAGAGGTAGGTAAAAAAAGGGATAGGGGAGATAAATATAGGTAGAGAGGGTAGGAGATGTAGAGAGAAAAGAGATAGAGATAATTAGAGAGGGGAGGGAGGGACAAGTAGGGAGGAGATAGAGGTGTGTGTGTGTGTGTGTGTGTGAGAGAGAGAGAGAGAGAGGGGAGACACAATTGATATATAGAGTGATGGAGGGAGAAGTGGGTAAAGAGAGGGAGAGGGGAGATAAAGATAAATATAGAGGGAAGGAGATGTAGAGAGAGATGATAGATAGAGAGAAGTGGAGAGTGGAGGGATGGTGGGAGAGGAAAGGAGGAGACATAAAGAGGGAATGAGGGAAAGTGGGATAGAGAGAGAATGATGATTTAGAGAGGAGGGGGTGATAGGTGGAGACAGAGAGGAGAGAGAGAGAGAAAGAGAGGGATAGAGAGACAGAGAGAGAGGTAGGTAGAGGAAGGGAGAGGAGAGATAGAGAGTAGAGAGGGAAAGAGGTAGGGAAGGAGGCATAAGTGAAATATAGAGGGATGGAGAGAGAGAGTGATGGAGGGAGAGGTATGTATAGAGAGGGAAAGCGAGAGGAGAGATAAAGAGTACAGAGGGGAGGGAGAGGTAGGGAGATAGAGGTGTGTGTGTGAGTGAGAGAGAGATAATAGTGAGATAGAGAAAAAGATCGATTGAGAGAGAAAGAGGGGGAGGGAGGGAGGGACAATAGTGAGAGAGATTGGGAAGAGAGACAAAAAGAAGTGGAGGGATAGGTAAAGATGGATAGTTGAGATAGATAGAAGGAGAGAGATATAGGTAGAGAGAAGGTAAAGAGAGATAGAAAGAGGGGGAGGGAGAGAGGAGAGATTAGGGTTGAGGGATTAAGAGGATATGGGGGTTGAGGGATTAGGGTTTAAGGATTGAGGGTTGAGGGATTAGGAGGGTATGGGGGTTGAGGGATTAGGGTTTAAGGGTTAAGGGTTGAGGGTTGAGGGATTAAGAGGGTATGGGGGTCGATGGATTAGGGTTTAAGGGTTGAGGGTTGAGGGTAGAGGGATTAGGAGGGTATGGGGGTTGAGGGATTAAGGTTTAAGGGTTGAAAGATTAAGAGGGTATGGGGGTTGATGGATTAGGGTTTATATCCTCAACCCTATACCCTCAACCCTCAACCCTCAACCTCAACCCTCAACCCTTAAATCCTCTACCCTCTACCCTCTACCCTCAACCCAATAACCTCAACCCTAATCCCTCAACACTTAAAACCCTTAAACCCAATTAAACTCTCTACCCTAATCCCTCTATTAGGTATGTTACTCACTCACTCCCTCTATCTCTCTCCCATTCTCTCCCACTCCCTCTCTCTCACTTTCTCCCACTTTGTCTTTCTCCCTCTCTCTCTCCCTCTCTCAGATATCTCCCTCCCACTCTCTCTCTCCCTCTATCTCATGTATCTCCCCCCCACCCCCTCCATCTCTCTCGAATCCCTTTATCGTGATTACTCCCTCTCCCTCCCACCCCCTCTCTATCTCTCAAGTCTCTCTCTCTCACTCCTTGTATCTCTCCCATCCCTCTATCTCTCACTCCCTCTCTCTCCTACTCTCTTAGGTATCTCCTTCCCACCACCTCTCTCCCACTTTTTCTCCCTCTCCTTCTCTCTCGTGTGTCTCCCTCCCACCCCCTCTCCCTCCCTCTCTCTCACTCTCTCTCTCTGTCTTTGTGGATTAGGGTTTAAGGGTTAAGGGTTGAGGGTTGAGCGATTAAGAGGGTATAGGGGTTGATGGATTAGGGTTGAAGGGTTGAGGGTTGAGGGATTAAGAGGGTATGGGGGTTGAGGGATTAAGAGGGTATGGGGGTTGAGGGATTAGAGTTTAAGGGTTGAGGGTTGAGGGATTAAGAGGGTATGTGGGTGTAGGGATTAGGGTTTAAGGGTCTACCTATTTGTCCCTCTATACCTATTTCTCTCTCCCTCCCTGCCTCCTCCATCTCAATATCTCTACCTTCTTTCCCTCTCTACCTCTCTCTCTCTCTCTACCCTTAACCCTAAACCCTAAACACTTAAAACCCTCTACCCTATACCCTCTATCTCTCTCCCACTCCCTCTTCCTCTCTCTCTCTCTCAATTCTCTCCCTACTACCCCCTCTCCCTCTCTCAAGTCTCTCTCACTCACTCACTCACTCCTTCTATGTCTCTCCCCTCTACCCTTATCCCTCTACCCTTAACCCTTAAACCCTTAAACCCTCTACCCTCAACCCTTAACCATCTACCCTTAACCCTCTACCCTCTATCTCTCTTCCACTCCCTCCCTCACTCTCTCTCTCAAGACTCTCCCTCCTACTCCCTCTCCCTCTCTCAGGTCTCTCTCTCTCACACTGACTCACTTCCTCTATCTCTCTCCCCTCTCCCCTCTCCCCTAAAACCTTAACCCTTAAACCCTAAACCCTTAAACCCTCTACCCTCTACCCTTAATCGTCTAACCTCTATCTCTCTCCTACTTCATCCCTCTCTCTCTCAAGACTCTCCCTCCATCTCTCCCTCCACCTTCTCTTCCCTAATCCATCAACCCTTAAAACCTTGAACACTCAACCCTATACCCTAAACCTTCAACCCTCAACCCTCAATCCTTAAATCCTAAACCTCTAAACCCTCTACACTCTACCCTCTACCCTCTACCCTCTACCCTCAACCCAATACCATCAACCCCAACCCCTCAACCCTTAAACCCAATTAAACTCTCTACCCTAATCCCTAAACCCTTAACCCTTAAACCCTCATCCCTCAACCCTCTACCTTCAATCCTAAACCCTTAACCCTAAAACCTCAACCCCTATACCTTGTACCCTATATGTTGGACCTTGAACCCTAATCCATCAACCCTATACCCTCAACCATCTACCCTCATCCTTAAACTCTTGACCCTCAACCCTTAAACCCTAAACCAATACCCTGAACCAATACCCTCAAGCCAATACCCTAATCCCTCAACACTTAAACCCTTAAACCCAATTAAACTCTCTACCCTAATCCCTCTATTAGGTATGTCACTCACTCACTCCCTCTATCTCTCTTCCATTCCCTCTCCCACTCCCTCTCTCTCACTCTCTCCCACTCTGTCTTTCTCCCTCTCTCTCTCCCTCCCTCTCTCTCTCTCCCTCTATCTCATGTATCTCCCCCCACCCCCTCCATCTCTCTCGAATCCCTCTATCTTGAGTACTTCGTCTCCCCCGATTACTCCCTCTCCCTCCCACCCCCTCTCTATCTCTCAAGTCTCTCTCTCTCTCTCACTCCTTGTATCTCTCCCATCCCTCTATCTCTCACTCCCTCTCTCTCCTACTCTCTTAGGTATCTCTTTCCCACCCCCTCTCTCCCACTTTGTCTCCCTCTCCTTCTCTCTCAGGTGTCTCCCTCCCACTCCCTCTCCCTCCCTCTCTCTCACTCTTTGTCTCTGTCTCTATGGATTAGGGTTTAAGGCTTGAGGGATTAAGCCTCACTTATGTCACAATCCCTCTCTGTCAGGCCTCACTTACCTCCCACCCTACTTTCTTAGGTCTCTCCTTCCCACCCTCTCTCTGAAGTCTCTTCTTTTCAGAGGAACATATTTGGTGCTCGCCAAATGGGTTTTTACCTTGAAATGGTAAAAATAAGGGTTCACCCCATGATTCAGGCCCACATTCTCCTATGTTTGTCTGGTTCAGCGCTTTATCCGAGTCAGAAACGACTTTTTTCTACAGTTGACTTCATATTGTACCAATCTATGCTTGATCCATCACCTTTTTACCACCAATCTGCATGGTAGACAATGTAGAAGAAGATATTTTGAAGTTTCTACATCATTTTACATTATCTGAGGTACTATATTCATTTTGGTAAATTGAAATGTTTGTCTTTAGTATATTTGTTTGTTTTTGACAATATAAACTAAATTTCCTTAATGATTTTATTAATCATAACAATTGGACTTAGAATTCAACATTGAATTAGATGGGATTTGTATAAAAAAGTTCAATTTTAATGAGTTTGAAGAACAAAAAAAATAAAAAACATGACATTTACTTAACATAAATTTACTTATGAATTCTATTTGCATTGCTTATAGTAGTCCATTTCCAGCATGGCTAGTGGAATTCACTGTATTTCATTCTTTTTCCACCTAATTTGGAAAACTTTTATTTTCATGTAATTTGGAAAACCTCATTGTCAAAGAAATAGTGAATAATGATAAGATATAGTATCACAGACCCTTCTTTGAATCCATATTCTTCATGACTTTGTTGACAATCAAAAATTTGGTTTTGAGAAAAATAAACACAAGAGTCTCTAGTTTTCATTTAGGTGGCAGCAATTTATACCCTAGGTTTGTGATTCTCATTGATTTTTTGTACTGAATGGTTTCCACCCCTCTCTACATCATTTTTTTTGTAAAATGCATTACTTACTTTTGTTCTATGTGTGTTTGTGGACATGTAGCATTCAAGGTCATGCCGAGGAAATGACCGAAGCCTCTAACACCAGAAGAGCATGCAGTTAAAAATGCAAGGAGAAGAGAATCAAAAAATGTAGCTTGTGAAGCAAAGGAATTGCAGCCCATACAGCCACAAACTTATGTGCAATCTAAGAAAGATGTCAAATTGGGAAAACAAAGGGCACGAATGAGGAAAGTTCGTGGAAGGACAGGAATGAATACAGAAGTTGGGGGCACATCATCAACCATAGGTGAAGCTCAATGCACATCTCCAGTTGAAGACACATTGACAACAACATGTGGTTTTCCAGGTACATTGGAAATCACATCTCCAATTGAAGACACACCATCAAAAATGTTGCTTTTTGAAAGTACATCAATAAACACATCTCTATTTGAAGGAACTCCACAAATGACATCTCAAGTTGGAGGTACAACATCATTTACATGTCAATCTCAAGGTATGTCATCAATTGCACCTCCAATTGAAGGTACACGATCTATCCCCGATGTTGTTGACCTTCCCAATATTGACACAAATTTATGTTTGAGAACTCCTCCTAGAGTTTTGCATAGAAAACCTACATTTTTTATTGATATTGATTCCAATGTTTTGAAATGGATTCCTAATAAGATTCCAAAACGTACATGTCAAAGATATGGAGAAAGGATATGGAGTTTGTTTTATGCGAAGCTAAGTGAGGGTGGAAGATGCCAACTATTTGTTGAAATGATGAGGCAACTCAAATTTAGGCCCACCATGAAGGCTCTTGGGCTAATAGTTTTGAATGACTCAAGTGAAAATTCTATTGTAAGGAACTTGATGAGTGCATACGAGAGCGTGGGTTCCACCTCACGCATGAAGGATAGTTGTGCCACACAACGTGTGATGACAACAACACTGTTAAGCAGTCAAACAAGGAACAAGGTGAACCTTACAAAGGCAAGTAAGTATTTGAAAATAAGTAGATCATCTCTAATGAGAGCCAAAGGAAGGCGTGAAAGAGTGGAGGATCCAAATAGCAATGAGTTATGGGCATTTTTCGGGTAGAGTGCCACAGAAAGAGACAAGAATTGCTCAAGGCTTGAGATCTTTAATTGTGAATTATTGGAAGGATAACACAAGGACCTCTCCTAATCAAAGAAATGTTGTAAGAAGGAGAATTGGTAGTATAAACCGTGAGCCACATCCAATGCATTATTTGGATACCACTCAAACCCAATTTTTTGTTGATTTTGTACAAAAGTTTCCTGAAATTAAAATATGTCAAAGGCATTTTGAAATGCTAAAGCCTTTTTATGTCAAAATAAATCACACACGCACTACTTGTTGTTGTAGGGTTCATATTGAGTTTTCTAACCATTATGATGTTTATCGACGTATATGTGTAGATATGCATACTGACAATGTTTTGCAGGAATGTAACATAATGCCTCCACCTAAATCGTCAAGGAAATTTTTGTCTTCCATTTTATGTGAAAGAGAGGATGGTCAATTTTTTTTACAAAAAATCATGTTTGGATGGCACATGTGATCATTGTGGTGGCATACAACATTTTCCAATTTGCCAACACATGGCTAGTACACACACAATTGGAGACAAAATTGTGGAATTTAGCAAATATACGACAGTGGCATACAGTCTAAAAGATGGGAAAGAAGCAAAGAAGTGTGAATTGGTTAGTGATAAGATTCTAGTGTATCAGTTTATGGGCATTTTTCATGATTGGGTGGTTTATGATTATGCAATGCATACACACAGAGCACAATGGTTGGACTCACAGTTCAAGTTATGCAAGGACACATTTCCACTTCGTCATATCGTTTCAGTTGTCGACTTCACTGAGAACTACACACTACAACCATAGAACGAGGTGCAATCATAGTACTACAACTCTGTGTAGGTTTATATATTTGTGCATATAACATTCATTCATGCAAATGATAGTACAGAGGAAAATAGGAAAGTATTGAGGGAGTATCACTTTTACATTAGTGATGATCACACACATTTTGCAAAGTTTGTTCAAGGTTGCTTTCATATGTTCTATGCCGATCTGGCTAGCAGGGGCATACCATTTAGTCAACATATCATATGGTCAGATAATTGTACATCACAATTCAAGAACGCCAGAATTTTTTACTGGTTGAGTAGGATGCATAGGATTAGTGGTGTTCAACATATGTGGAACTTCTCAGAGGTCAGGCATGGAAAGGGGGAGCATGATGGAGTAGGTGCATGTATCAAAAGAGCCCTAGCACGAGAAAAGTTAAAGTACACGAATAGTGTAAAGTTGACAGATGCAAGATCAATTGTCCAATGGTGTAATGGTTCAATGGGTCCAAGTAGTGAAGGCAATTCTTTAGTTCGTAGATTTTTTCATTTAGTAGATGATACTAATATTTCAAAATATGAGGATTGTTGTACACTAACAGGATCAAGCAAGCTACACTCTTTTAGAAGCTCCAATGTAGGTACATGGACTATCCATACAAGGAAGATGGCATGCTTTTGTTATGCATGTACACTTCAATCATGGAATGATTGCAAGTCAACAGAGGTGGTTGATGAATGGTTTGTAAGAAGTCTAACCCCACTTGACACTTATCAGCTCCCGATGGCTCTACAAATCACGGAGATGCAATCATCCATTGACTTTGATCATGTATCGGACCTACTAGAACCAGGTAATATATCTTACTTACAAGTTTTATTATGTTGCTCAGTAAATAAATCTAACAAGATGAACATATCAATGCAGGGCACGTTTATGCGGTAATTGGAGATGAAGACAATGAAGAGGGTACAGATTATTACCTATGTCATTGTATTGAGGCCAAAAAGAAATTGGAGTCCGCAGTTATAGACGGAGAAAACATAGAATATCCTACAGGTTCAGTGGTTGTTACTGGAACATGGCTTTGAAGGTATCCAGTTAACAATGTTGCAGTTTGGTTGTTTGAGGACTTTGACACGCATCGGAAAATTCTTCAGTATTCAAACCTTGTCGTCGCCACCAACGTTCATTTGATCAAATATAAGGGTAAACCTATGAACAAGAACTTGTGGAAAGTGTGTGAGTGTGACCACGAGGCAATACTCGACACAATAAAGACTAGAGCAGACCCAGATGGTTCCCTGGATTGATTTGTAAGTATGCACTTTGAATTTGTAAAGCCATGTTATTGATCACTCTTTTGGACCAACACCTTGCAATAAGGTTTTTTCATGATTGCTGTTTGATGTCATATGCATTTAGGACTGTCATTGATCCTTTTCTGATTGTGACTGTAGGTAATCCTGAATGTTGTCAAAGTATATAAGAAAAGAACAACATCAGTTGCTGGTGCAAGTGTTTAGTGGTATGAGAAACATCGGTTGCTGGTGCATTTTCTGGTTGTCAGTCTTCTCTTTCTTTTCCATCTCCTAGATTTATCGGATTGTTATATGCTACACATTTTATGTTAAGCCTCTCAGTGATAAATCGATGCAACCTAGGTCATCTCTAACATACCTTAGGGTATAACATTCAACAAAACAACTACTATGGTTCAACTGAATCGATCCCTTAAGGGTGCAAAGTGCAAAAGGGCAACAATATTTGGCAGGGTATTACTGGTAAATCGTGGTGATTACGAAATATTTGTCTGAACCTATGAGTTCATGTTGAGCCCCTCTACAATAACCTTTCTTGGTTTTCGCTATCTCAGAGGCTATTTCCTATGGTGGCGAATTTTCACTCGAGGAAAAAGTTGTCAAATGCAAGTAGTTAAAAGTTGCAAAGTGGTGCAACTTTTGTTTTGCAACTCGTGTGACCAAACAAACTATTCCAACGTATCCGGGTGGGTACGTTTACACTAGGAATGGTCCTCTTTCACACCTAAACATGTGGAATCGCTCTGAGCTACGTTCAACTGGATCGATCCCTTAAGGGTCCAAAGTGCAAAATGGTTGTGAACTTTAGCATGCTATTACTCTGACACCGTGATGCTTAGAAACTTCTCGTCTGAACCTATGAGTTCACGTTGGGCTCCTCTACAATAACCTTTCTCGGTTTTCGCTATCTCGGAGGCTTTTTCCTATGGTGGAGAATTTTTACTCGAGGAAAAAATTGTCAAATGCAAGTAGTTGAAAGTTGCAAAGTGGTGCAACTTTCATTCTGCAGCTCGTGTGACCAAACAAACTATTCCAATGCATCTGGGTGGGTACGTTTACACTAGGAATGGTCCTCTTTCACACCTAAACACACTAAATCCCTTCGAGCTACGTTCAACCGGATTGATCCCTTAAGGGTCCAAAGTGCAAAATGGCTGCGAAATTCAGCATGCTATTACTCGGACACCGCGATGCTTAGAAAATTCTTGTTTGAACCTATGAGTTCACGTTGGGCCCCTCTACAATAACCTTTCTTGGTTTTCACTATCTCAGAGGCTTTTTCCTATGGTAGCAAATTTTCACTCGAGGAAAAAGTTGTCAAATGCAAGTAGTTGAAAGTTGCAAAGTGGTGCAACTTTCGTTCTACAGCTCATGTGACTAAACAAACTATTCCAACGCATCCAGGTGGGTACGTTTACACTAGGAATGGTCCTCTTTCACACCTAAACACGTGGAATTGCTCTGAGCTACATTCAACCAGATCGATCCCTTAAGGGTCCAAAGTGCAAAATGGCTGTGAAATTCAGCATGCTATTACTCGGACACCATGACGCTTAGAAACTTCTCGTCTGAACCTACGAGTTCACGTTGGGCCCCTCTACAATAAAATTTCTCGGTTTTCGCTATCTCAAAGGATTTTTCCTATGGTGGAAAATTTTCACTTGAGGAAAAAGTTGTCAAATGCAAGTAGTTGAAAGTTGCAAAGTGGTGCAACTTTCGTTCTGCAGCTCGTGTGACCAAACAAACTGTTCCAACGCGTCCGTGTGGGTACGTTTACGCTAGGAATGGCTTGTCTATGCTATTGCTTACTATTATGCTTTCCTATATTTTTTCCAAGCATCCATAGCTTGTTTGAAAGCATCCGTTTTAGGCTTTTAGCCATAGCAAGAAGGCAATGAACTATTTGATAAAATGCTTTGGTAGACATATATGAAAAATGTCGTAGCATAGACAAGGGAATGAACTATTTGAAAAAATGCCTCAAAGAAATGTGGTCTCATGGAATGCCATGACAAGCTAAAGCAATTGGCAGCTGCTCCTAGTTATTAGTTATGCAATGTGAAGTAATTGCATAACTGCTTAGGTTGACTTTGTCAAAAGCTATATTGTAATTGAAATTTTGTCATCTATCAGCATCTAGTTATTCGTTATGCAATGTGAAGTGATGCTTTGAGTTTGAAAGATGTGTAATGCATGAATAAAAACTACAAAAATCTATTTTTTACATTTCATTAGTTAAAATCTTTATTTTATTTTCTCTCTATATCTCTATGCTATGGAAATGCCTTTCGATTTCAAAAGAGATAGTTTTTATCTCTTGTTATACAATTTTTTACCTTTTTTTATCTCTTGTTATAAAAAGGAGCAGATATACAATGTTAAAGAAGAGTGAAAGCACAACTAAATTTATCATTTCAAAGCAATTTTTTTGATGCATTTTTTCAAACAGTTCACTGCCTTCTCTATGCTATTGCTTACTATTATGCTTTTGATATATTTTTTGAAGCATCCATAGCTTGTTCAAAATCACTTGTTTTAGGCTTTTAGCCATAGCAACAAGGCAATGAACTATTTGAGAAGATGCTTTGGTAGACATGTATGAAAAATGTGGTAACATAGACAAGGCATGGAACTATTTGAAAAAATATCTCAAAGAAATTTGGTTTCATAGAATGCCATGATAAGAAAATGCAATTGGCAGTTGCTCCTAGTTATTAGCTATGCAATGTGAAGAAATTGCATAACTGCTTAGGTTGACTTTGTTCAAACTATATTGTAATTAAATTGTTGGCATCTATCAACATCTACTTATTAGTTATGCAGAGTGAAGTAATGCTTTGACTTTGAAAGATGTGCAACGCAATGTAATCAATGACATGAATATAAATTACAAAAGTCCATTTTTTACAATTCATTAGTTAAAATATTTATTGTATTTGCTCTCTATATTTCTATATGCTATGTAAATACCTTGAAATTGTATTTAAAAGGCTTAATAGGTCAGTTAGGTGGTATTTGAAAAATCAAGTTGTGAATGAATGGTAACTAAGAGAAAAATTGGCAAATTGCCATCTTAGAAGTCTAACAAAGGGTGGTTATGGTGGTTGATCGACTCAAGGGGTAGTTGGAAGGTGGTATCAAGATATATTGTTGTAATACCCTGAGTTGAGGGTTGATTTTGTTCAGTTTCTAATAACAAAATATAATTGAAAACGCTGATCACTAGTTTTCTTTGTTTTCCTGAATTTTCTTTGCCTTGCACAGGCCCATACAAGTATATCATGACTTGAGGCTTTGGATACTTGATTGCATATGTTTTTACTCTCTTTGAATTTATTCTGAAGATTTAAATCCATCGTTGGTGTGTGTGGGATCAACAAACTTGGTTACTGCTTTGTTTTCTGTGTTAGGGGTTTTTAGGGCAACACCATGACACATTAGCCAATCCACCTACTGTTCTGAACCTGTTGCTCAGTGGATTGGCCTATACCATGATTAGTTTGGTGTATGAATACTTTGGAGGCCGAGAGAATGAATAAACTCAGTGGGGTGTGAAGTTCTAATGTTGTTCAGGGATGTTTCCACCATGAAAGTAAGGAACTCAAGTACTGAATCTAAGAAATACTGAAAGGAATGGGACTGTGAGTGTCCTTTAAGTTAGGGCAGAGGTATTGTGGGGTGTTTTCACCTTTGGAAGGATTGGGGGAGGTCTGGAGTTATGAGTTTCTTTAAAACCCTTCTTTTTGTGAAGGTTTAGGACAGTTTGTGAGTAGAGGAATAGAACAAGTTCTTGGGGCTCTTAAAATGGGAGAATCTTGAGTTTGGTGAGCATCCCTAAGACTATTTCAATTTTCCTTGGTTTGGAGGTGAGTTTGTGAGGGGGTTCCTTTGGAAATTAGGCCTAATTGTGAAGCCTAGAGCGAGGGAGGTGTATTGAAAGTTCATGTTGGTCCAAAAGAGTTACTATTGGTTTTGGCATATGTAGTGTAACCCTGAAAAGGGTATCTTAATCCACATTTAAATGGTCGGGTGTTTTGGAAAGGTTGGGAGAAATTAGGCTTGGACGGGGTTTTGAGTTTGGTGCAGGAGCACCTACACCACATCATCAAAAAAAAATTATTTGAATACATCAATAGGGAAATGTTAGTGTCTTTAGGTTTATTTTGTCTAATAAGCTTTGAGAGATCAAACATAATGCAAATAAAGGGTGTTTTGTGTCTTAGAAGTCAATTAGAAATCATATAAGTTGTAAAATGCAGACAAAGCAACTTTAACACAAACAAATGTAATTAAGGGACCAACTAATCCCAAGGTTGGTTATGGGCGTTGGGGAGAATATGGTTGTTGGAAAATTATTTAAAAATCCTTACCAAGGCTCGAATGAGAGAGTGGAAGAAGTTTTGTAATAATTTTACACAATAAACACCACAGTTTTGAGCAATTTTCTAGAAAAATATTGTTTTCTTGATATTTTTGAGCATTGTACGGGCACATACAAGTTCTTCATGGTCTAATAATTTTAGAGGATGTGTCTATATGTTTTCTAATTCATTTATTTTTTATTTGGTGTCTTAACTCTTTGTTTGTAGAGAGAACCAACACAAACAGTGAATGTCCCAGTGTTGTTGAATCAAGGGTTTGAGGGGAAATTTATGATGTAACAATCAATCCACCTATTGTTTGCTACTGTATCTCAGTGGATTGATTGAAAACATGTTATATTAAGTGTGTCAACTCATTTTGGAATAAGGAGTCATAATTATGTGGTGTTTTTTGTGACTGTTCTAAGACTGAACAAGGGTTTTCCAACATGGAAGTGAGGAACCAAAGAGAGGTTTTTAAGAATTAATGCCTGTAAGGGTTATGTGAGGGTCTGATGAGTCTGTGCAGAAGTATTTTGAGGTGTTTGGGGCTTTGGAAGTGTTGAGAGAGGTCTGGAGTTGTATGTTTCTTTAAAACCCTTGATTTTGTGAAGGTTTTTGGAGGGTTTCTTGGGTTTTGTGAGTTAGAGGCTCTGTAGACACAAACTAATGACAAAATTTAAGGTTTGGCACCATGACCTAAGACTTTCCAAGGCATTTGGATAGATACCTAAATTTGGAAGGGTGGTCCCTTTGGAAAAAAAAGGGCTAATTGTGAAGCCAAAATTGAAGTAGGTGTGTTGAAAGTCTATGTCAGTCCAAAAGAGAGACCATTGATTCTTTGGTATGTTGTGTAGCCCTGAAAAGGGTATCTCAATCCATCTTGTAATTGTCTAGTATTTTGGAAAGGTTGGGAGAAATCTGGCTAAAACTGAGTTTTGAGTACTACAAGAATAACCAGTCACAAATGTGAGTTTTGGAAACCTTGATGAATCTGACTTAGGGATTGTTGTCAATTGATTCAATTGTCATTGTATGAATGTTGATGGTCTTTGTAGGGCCTTGGTGGAGTCTGGTTGTTCATTTGCAAGGTTGAGGAGTTGAGACCCTTGAGGGTGGGTTGATGCCTATCAGGCTGAATCATTATGAAGAAGAGTTCTTGATTGAGAATTGACATTTCTATTGTTGTGAGTCTTCTCCACCTTGGCTCTACCTCAAAGTGCTACAAGGGTGGATTGTTGGGTAAGGTGTTGAATGAAGAGTTTGGTTTGATGGGGCTTTGAGGTTGTGTAGATTGCTTAAAATAGGTTGTATTAATCTTGTTAGGAGCCCCTTGAAGGTAGGTTGTTAGACTGATTGGGTTTGAGCCTCCTTGCCTCTGCATCGGTGAGGCACAAGTAATTGAAGCATTCCAAAGGATACAAACCACCACGAATGGAGCTTACTTATACAATACGCTTTAGATGGGGCTTATTGAGCATTCCATGGTAATTAATTAAGCATTAGATGTAAACAAAATCCATGCCTACAACATTCAAGCATACAACTTACATGATACGCATGATAACATCATTCAAGAATGGTAGTAGAAAAATAAGAGTTTCTTTAATCCAAAATCCGAAAGGATATACAATGATATATATTGATAAAAGTATATAAATATATCCAAAAAAACCATATAGGCTTAGTACAAAGGAGCGATTTGGACAAAATATCACGTATATATATCAATAGTACAAAACATATGTTCCAAGATGCCACATAGGCATACAACAAACAACACTAATACATAGTCATTTCCCTTTAGGGGAAGGAAATAGATCCCGTGTTGCCTTCGAAATTCGGCTAGATGGAATGACCGTTGCTTGTCTTGTCTTTCGAACACGCTCGCTACTCCTCCTCTCTTCACTTTGGACCTTCAACTAATACGATTAAAAGTAAAGATGTTAAAACATAGAAATTGAATTATGGAATCGCATATAACAAAATATAATCACTTACCGCATACATATAGTCATCATGCACATTTAAAGCATCACCATGTCCATGATCTGGAGTGAAAACCACCTGTAGCAACCATGAAGATAGAAATTAAACTACATAAAATTATCGTGAAATTTTTCTATAATAGACCATAAAAGAGAAAATATAATGTCAAATCGAGTAATCTATTCCATACCTCTCTCAATGGATCAGAACTAGCTATTGCTGCAATAACTCCATGGTCCATCGTGCCACCAACATCACCAAGGCTATCTCTTGTCAATAGCTGTAAATGAAACAATATCTCAGGTATCATGTTGATATAGGAGAACATAATGTGACATGATCAAAGAATACTTGAATGCAATGTTTGTGTTTCTCATCAAATTTTTAGACTTGTATATACGCAAAATTATGAAAACTAGCTAACATAGATTTACAACCCTATTAATGAATAAAGGCTACCTGAGTGTACGTTGTTTGAGGATATGAATCACGAGGTGTGGAGGAAGAAGGTGCACCAGGAAAATGTTTGAAATCCAAAGCATGTTATGAGACAAACATTCAAATATAACATTCAACTGTTCAAATGCAATAATAATATCTTTAATACTAGTTGCATACCTGTGGACTCATTGTCGAGAATGTATAAGGGTCTGTAGGAATAGAGCATCCCTCATGAACAGTGCGACCTTGAAATTTCATCATATCAATATTCTACTAATTTAGTTATTCTTAAATTTCAAAATATATTTTAATAAACAACATTAAAATAACTTGCTAAATTTTACCTAAGTGTCAATGTCGAATGTATCATTCAGAATATCATCTGTGAAATTCATCGCCTCTGCAACTGACGTAGGCTATGTAGCTACATCACGAGCACCCTGATAATCATACGTGCAAACAACACCACAAGTGCCACAATGGTGGGGTGGAGCTCGGGGCCTACACGTCTCCTCCACACCAGGCTCTACTAGAGGACTCGGACATTGTAAAATGGTCTGGGTGAGTGAGCCAATCAACTTCATCGTGCCCACCTCTACACTGTCCTTAACAATGGAAGGAACAACGACATGCTCCACCATGGGTCTGCCCAAGGCTCTCGATGCCAACTGTGGATTATGTCGTGCAACAGGTCTATCGTGTGTGGAGCCCCCACCTCTACCCTGAAAGTCTAAGATGTCAAAATAGTTTGGCATTTTATTGAGGACAAACTCACAATAGAGTTTCCTCAAAAAGTATTGCGGAACCTCATGGTTATTGCATGGAGGTTGGTCAAATACCATCCACCACCGCTCCCAAAAAAATTTTCTAATTAAATCATGGTGGCACCAATGGATGGGGAACCTCCTGCATGCATGGGACAAAGGTTCATTGGCTTTTGGGTCTTTAAATAGGGCACACAACTCGGCTTTGCTAATTTTTAGTTTTTTTACATCTGCATATGACAAACCATTAGCATAAAATTGTCTCATCTCATCTCTCTTAGTTGACCAAATATTCATTTGCTCGCTCATTTCTCCTACATGAGTTAAAATTGACTTCAATGATTCAACAATCCCTCTCCTATAAGGGTGGGTTTCGGCATGCTCGGTTAATCTTGCAATTAATTGTTGAATGTCTCTTTTATTGTTTTCAATTTGATTTTGAATATTTTCTTGTGTTCCTTGAGGATGACTATGAATTGATGGAGGGGTTTTGGGTTGTTCTTGTATAGGAGGCTCTTGATGAGGGGGTGATTGTGAATTCTCAATGTTTTGAGGTGGAGATTCATTCCCTGAGAATTAGAACAAAGTTTTATTATAAAAATCTATTTAAAGTTGCATTCCAAATCAAATTCGAAATAATAGAATAAAAATACACACCTCTTTGCAATCTTCGACCTCTCTGACGTGTTGGCGGCATTCTCATGGAAAATGGCAAGCTAAGGATGCAAATAATGGAGGAGATTTGGCGAGCGTGAGTTGCAAACTTGAAATCTTCCTTCTCAAGCCACAAGTTGAAGAAAAAATGAGGGTTCCAAATCCGACTTTTGCATTTTATGTCTAGAAATACATTTGGCACACGCCAAATTTTTGCACATTTGGCGTGCGCCAAAGGCCTTATTTCGAGGTTTTTTTGATCATTTTTTTAATTTGGCACCTAAATTGTGTCACAGATTGGTGCACTTACCCATAGTTTTCATTAAAAATTAATCAAATTTATGTTTGACGATTTTTAATAGGTTTTTAATTGAATTTTATCTTTTTCTTAATTGAAATCTATGCATATTAAAATATGAATTTTGTATAGATAAAATTTGAACAATTTGCTAAAATATTGTTTGTCTTAATATCTACAATGAGTATATGAAAAGTAGTAGGTGGTGTTTTGTAACATAATTCCCTCCCATGAAGGGCAAGAATTAATAATATCAAGTTTCCACAATCCATATAGCTCATTGAAATTTTCATTTTTGGATTTGATTGTGTATGAGATTTTTGTGTCAACATCTCTACTCCTCTAGCTCTCTTGTATCCTGATGATGGATCATGGAGTGTGATTTGAAATGTTGATGAAAAAATCTCATACACAATCAAATCGAGAAATGACAATTTCAATTAGCTATATGGATTGTGGAAACTTGATATCATTAATAGTAGGTGGTGTTGATGAACACTTTTATTCAAACCCTAAATTTATTAATTTTGGAATATAGATAAGATACAAAAAGCAACCATGAAAGATGTCATAACTTGTTGATAATGTAATAAATGTCACAATGCTTTATTATTTGAGGTTTAATAGATCTTGGATTGATAAACATGGATTAGGGATTTTCTATTTATGTCTAAAACTAGAAAATAAAAAATTGAAAAATATTAATAGAATTTTGTTTTAAAATTAGAAAGTGTGGCTTTTGAAAATAAGGTTAAAGCTTTTAAAAAATTAGAAAGAAAATAAATCAAAAAAATTTTAAAAAAAAAGTGAAGTTGATTTTTTTGAATATCTTATAATAGAAACATCTCGTTTTGAAATTTAATTGAAAGTATGATCATTTTTATTTTATTTTTTAAGGATATCGTTTGACTATTTTATATAGATTTTTTAAATATATATATGCTATTTATGCATGTGTGATCATTATTGATAATCTAATTATTAGAAAATATCTAAGAAGATAAGTGAAAGTATGATTAGAGTAAATTTAAATTAATTGTTAATTTTTGTACTGAAACATACTAGTATGTTAATTTTATTTTTTATAATCTAGGGCGTTCTCATGACCTGTATAGATCTTGCGGTCCTCGCACCCTTGGAGGCCCATCCAACCTTGTCTCGGGCTTAATTTTGTGTTGAGTTGAGGTCAAGTGGGGCAATACTAGTCCTTAGAGACTAATGATCGGGCTTGAGTAGGCCAAGTGGGACAAACTCAAATCCCTTAACCAACTATGCCACCTATTCGAGCTTTGTATATTAATTATTGTATTAAAAATTACTCAAAATAAGTCCAAATAAAAAGAAAAAATACAAGATACAATTAAATCGTTGTGTTGGTGTGAATAAATATCTTGTACCTAGTTAATTCACTTACTAGGGACTTAGGGCACATATTCACATGTTAAGTTCACTTAGGTCCTAAGATTCTTTCTAAAAGACTTAGTTGTCATGTCTAGATTTTATCTTTTCCTAGGTAGTTATGATAAGTTGTATCATATCATAAGATTAAAGAAACTTGTCATAATATTATGAAATCTTATTTTTCACCTTGGCTATATAGCCAAGGGTCTCTCACACATTGTAAACCAACTACATTGATTATTTTTGCATTCATTGATAGGAATACCGTATATTCTTGTCATATTGATCTTTTGAGTATTGTGTGCTTTCCATAGGCATTTAGATCTTGGGTGGCTATCTCCATATAGCCAAATATTATATGGTATCAGAGTAATTTGAGTGCCTTTGGTTCAGGGAAAACTTTAGTGGTGAATCTTCGCCAATTGGAGAATATTTGAAATCAGGACCTCCAAAAATGGCGAATAATACAAGCTAGAAAGGATGTCGAATCGCCAAATTTTTACAAAATAATAAATTTGTTTTGATTAATTCGCCAATGCATTTATTTTAAACGATGCATCATTGTAACTGATTCACCAGTAGTTTATACTTTAAATACAAATATTGCTTATATTCGCCAATAATTTTATATTCTTACAATTAATTTTTGGGAAATATCGCCACTAATAATAGTTTACCATTTCATTTTAGGGATATTTTAGCCTTGAATAGGTTTATATTTTATTGCCATCGATTATCTTTTTAATTGAATGGCTGCAAGTGAATTCTGTGACTTAATTTGCACGTGCCTTTTAAAAAGGTTGTTGAGGCCCGAAATTTGTTTTGGGCCACAGGATTAGATTTGATCATGTGGCCCAGAACAAATTTTGGGACTCAACAACCTTTTTAAAAGGCACGTGCATATAAAGTCATGGAATTCACTAAGTCGCGGAATTCACTAAGTGCATATAAAATCGTTGTATCGACAGGACATCCCTAAGTGTCTCACCGATGAGTTCACTCACGCCGATATTCACTCATGGAATGAACTTGCATAGGAGCGTGTTGGGGCCACTGTCCCCAGACCCCACGAGGGGGCGTTGCCGCCTCAACCCCCACAAGGGGGCTCTGCCCCCTTGATCCCGCAAGGGGTGCTGCCCCTTGACCCCACCGGTGGCTGCCGCCCCCGGGCCCCTACTTCAATATTAAAAAAAAAATATATATATATATGAGGGAATTGCACTGACCAACTATGCAAATTTTTAAAGGAGAGATTCACCATTGTAATTAATCATTTTACCGATTAGTCACTATGATTCACCAGTGTGATTTTTTTTAACCAATTATTCATTAAGATTCGCCAGAATTTTACAAATTTTTGAATAATGTGCATAAGATTCAACAACAAAAATTAATAATTTTTTCAAATAAAAGGAAAGATTCGCCAGGATTTTACACCTTTGCTGAGGGGGGGTTCTTAAAGTTATCCCTGCTTTGGTTAGTCTTTTAGGATATATTGAGTGCTAATCTTGTATTTTCTTGAAGTATTGAGTATGTTCTTCTCTTGCATCTTTGGATGATCTACAAAATAAAATAGGTGATAGAAATACAAGATTTTGGGGGAGTTCTTTTTTTTGGCTTTGTATTGTAGGTTCATTTTGGGAGTTTGTTGCATCATATTTGAGCTCGTCATTATGTCCGAAGTGCTCGATAAATTCATATCTGCCTTTTGTTTCATCCTAGTTAGATATTTAAGGCCAAATTTGTAAGGGTTTGAAGATTGGGTGTTGGTTGCCAGATCCAGAAGGTAGCCATATTTTTGGAGCATTTTGGGTCAAAATCGACCCTTCCATCATGCTCAGAAGGTCCAAAAACCCTAAGATCAATTGTCAAATCATCGAATTTGGACAAAGTTATCTGTTGAGGCAAAAAAAATGCAAGTTAGGTTGTACTACCCAACCTGCCCAAGGGTACATAATTTTTTTTAAATAATTATTATATTTTTTGTGAATTAAAATAAATGTAAATAAATAAAAAATAAAATATTAGCAATGTTTTTGGTTTAAAGTTATTTTTTAAAATCTTGTAATGTCCCCATTTTCTAACCCTCTTAAGGAATAATCATTATTTTAATTATTTAATGTTACTAGGCAAAAAGTGCAAAGTCAAAAGGGTGATATTAAATAATTATATTAAAAGGTTAAAGGTGACATACTTTAATGATAAATTAATAAAGTCACTTTATTAATATATCTTCAAAAGGTGACTTAAGTATTAGAGAGTCACATCAAGGAGTCACCAAATGTCTTTTCTTAGAACCTATACTTTTGTTTTAACACATAATTTTCTCAATAACCAAGCTTAACTTAACACAACTCGGATATTTTCATATATCAGTACATAAGTGTTTTGCAAGAAGGATTGGGTCTCTTAACACTTTGGAAGGAAATGAGTTATTTCACAACTAAAATAGCTATTTGAACCACTACATAGCTTACAACCTGCAAAAATATATGTTTCTTCAACCTGAAGGTGCTAAAATGAGACAAACATTAAATGAATTGTTAAAACTCATAAGAATATTCATCCATCATCACACTGCACATAATGAGATACCTTCTAAGAAGGTAAAAACACTAAATTTTATTGATAAAAAGATGTTACATATGGTTGTACATGTCTGAGATTGAGTTACAAATGCAGTCTTTTGTTGAAAAAGGACTTCAAAAGTCACAATGTAGCATGAGAATGAAAAAGAACTAACTTATAAAATGAACTTTGAAGTTACTTATGCTTTTCCAATGGATTCCACCAAAAAAGGGACCACAAACCCTTTGGTCGTGCATAACCAAAAGACCTAAAAAATAGCCCCCAAACTCCCTCCAAAATGAGTCAAAAGTGAAGAAAAGGTCAAAACATGACCTTACCCATCATAAAAGCTCCCAAAACTGCTCCAAACTAAGTCAAAATGGCCCTATATTTCCTCCAAATGTCGATCAACTTCCTCAACCTCCCCCTATATGCTCTCCATATGTTTGATAACTTCTCCAACTTTCCCTAGATTCTTGGCACAAGTCATAAATCCCCAACCATATCTCCTTTGAGCATATCTTGAAAAACCAACACCTCATGTCTTGCATTTACATAACATGTATTAAAGTGATTTATAACATCACTTAAATAAATGTTCTACATTTCAATTTTGTTTCAACCTATACAAAAATAAGGCATGACTCAGTCAATGTCTTAGAAGACAATGCAAAATTTATAAGACGTTCACTTGGCATATGAATATAATGCAAGGGTATTAATTTATGAAGGAAATGTTAAAAACAAAAGGCAAAAAATCCTTAGGTTGTTAGCACACTTAGGGTTTTGAAACCCTAAAGATAAAAATCGCGGCCAAAAATTAACACCACGTTTATTTTCACTTGAATTTTTGCATCCTCTCCAATTTCATGGGCATCGCCAAGGGTTTTTGAGCAACCGTAAGTTTCTCTAAAGTCTTCTATGTGAGATCTATGCAAAAACCAGCTAGAGCTACGCATGGTAAGCCTATATCAGTATACAATTTTCTTTTTTCAATCATTCTCTGTGAATAAAATGCTTTTTTTTGTTGAGTTAAACTAGCTCTTGGGTTAGAGTTAGTGAATTAACCATAAGTGGTTTTGAGCCCATAGTTTTTCATGTATGAAATTCTATATAATGGCTTGGTGACTCCATTGTATGTGTGGTGATTGAAGCCTCTAGGCTCAACCCGGTTGGGGCTGAGGGTTAATATGAAGATCTTCATTGTTGGTTTTTCCCCGGTTTGGGGTTTTCCAAGGTAAATCACTGTGTTGTGATTGTTTTCTTGTTCCATGTTTGATTTGTGCTTCTATTTTTATTCTTCATCTGGTTCCTAACAAGTTGTATTAGAGTTGAGGTTGGGTAGAGTATTGGGGCGCCTTTCTCTTAAAAGATTGGAGGTTTTTGGGCTTAATGGGAGCTTTTATTATTTTTTGCTATTGCTGATTTTGAAAAAAAAAAAAGTTTGTTACAAGAGGTAACTGAGAGCTTGGATTCACAGGTTTGGTGTGAGCTTATGACAGAAATGCGGTTTTGATTATGTGCATCATGATGCCATGGGATTGCTCAGTATCACGGTTCAATGGGAGCATTTGGCAATGATGGGGATCCTTGGTTGTAGGATGGTTTTGTTATTATGTCATAGTATACTCTTGATTAATGGTTTAGAGTTATGCCATGATACATACTATGATAATTATGATCATGAGGAAATGTTTGAAATTTCATATACTTTTGACAGTGATGGTTTGATGTTTATCTTCTTGCCATGTATAGCTCGGTATCACAGTTCAGTGGGAGTTTTGGTAGGATATTGTAATCTTCATGGAGAGGATGGTAGTCACAATGCCATGTGTAAGTTGGTACCATGGTTCAGTGGGAGTTTTTGGCAGTGACTTGGATGCATCATTGGTAAGGTTATCTCCATGTGATTGGAGATATGGTTTCTTGGTTTAGAGTGTATTTGTTATGATGTCATGGTTTACTCTTGATATACATTTAGATTTTGGCATATTACATGGTTCTCTTGAGACTAGGATGAATAAGTACGTTATGATGCATATGATCTCCTAAGAGGAGATGGTTAGATCATGTATGTCATGTTTATGTTCAAGGTTGGAGCTTTAAAATTGATCTTGTGTAGTTCTCTTAAGTATTGAGTATATTAATCATTTGCTTGATTACTTCATGAAAGTGTTGTGTTGCATTTGGAGTTTGGCATGAATTGGTTGGTTACAGGTCCTCATGGATACTTGGATAAATAGGTGAGGCTAGAATTCTCTTTTGGTAAGAGATATTTGTTGGAATGGTTACTTGTAAGAAAAGAAAATTCAACAGAAAAGACCGGGGAGCCTACACCTTGGTTGAACGTATGTTCAACACACTCGGTGGTTTTGCATACCTCCATAGAGGTGGTTTGGATATAGAGACTTGGGAAAGGTATTGGTTTGGTTGATAATGGGAAGGTCTTAATTTAGAAAGTTAACACTTTAATTAATGTTATAGATTATCTTATGAAACCATATAGATAATTTCTCTTGGTTTTAATCATTTTCTTGGAAGCTTCATGATTATGCAGGTTGCATTTGAAGTTAGCATGGATTGGTCAGTTGGTTCAAAGAAGCCCATTGGCCTTGAGTCTTGTACTTGTTATATAATTCCTTGTTTAGAATAATTGCAATGTATAATGTCAAGTGGGATAATGTTGGAAATAGGATGTCATTTAATTGCAATCCTAAACATTATTTATTTCATGTATCTCCTAAGTCCTTGGAATGTGTTCAACAACACTAGGATTAGGAAGAGATTAATATTTGATGAAATAATCATGTTAATAGACATTTGTAATTAATTCTAAATGACAAAATCATGTGTGGACACCTTGAAATTAGCTTCTACAAAATAGGAGCACATGGGTGCACATATGGTAGGTGACAACTCACCTTGAGTTTAGTTAACCGGTTGGTAAATTGAGTACACTTCATAAATGCATCCTAGGTTCCTACAAAAATAGGGATTTTGATTTATGCATGTTGAGGTCCTATAAAATAGGGGGTGATGTGTACAAGGTTCCGTTCAATGAAGTTCAGTTCAGTTCAGTTCAGTTCAAGTTCAGTTATGGTTCAGTTAGATTCAATTAGTTTTAGTTGCATGTTAGTTGAATTCAGTTAACTTGGAATGCTTGGCTAATACCTTGAGTTGCATGAAAGATAATAGGAACTACCTTCAGTTAATAGGAGATGACGCATGAATGGTGTTAAGAAATGTTTCAGTTAACAAGAATTAACTTGGACCCACTTTGGGCACCCAAGTTGGCTTCTTGGAATTAACTCCTTTGCATGTTAAGATATTTTAGATGGTTGAGTTAAGTGGGCCCTCTTTTGGGTGCAAAATTTGAGGATAAGCTTTGGAGATATCTTTGGAATAAAGGTTAAGTTACCACTTCAGTTTGGGGCACCCAAATGCATGAAGATGGGGTTTGCACATTGTTCTTCATGAGATAGGCATACCTTTTAGGGTTAGGGCTTGAGCATTGTAATTGTAACTCATGTTGAGTTTACAAAGCTATTTAAAGCCTATTTATCTCAAGCAATTGGATAGAGTTATGATCAGTTTTTATTGCAGGTTGTGAAGAATTTTTGGTGAAGGCAAAAGAGGAATTCTCAAGCAAGAATTGGAGCTATTGTAATCTACTTCAGAGATTGAATAATAGATTAATTCTTGGTGGATTTTTTTACCCAAAAGGGTTTTCTCCACGGTATATGCTTGTGTAATATTTCTAATATTTTGTCTACTTCTATTAAATTTTATCTACATTCTACAACAGTAAAATATATTAATCAAGATAATCACCCACAAAGAATTTGTAACAAAAGGAAAAGCTTATTTAGATCAGCAATCTTAAAGTTTTACAGAGTATTAAGCTAAGAAAACACCTCATTTTTCAACATTTGGTATCAAAGCCAGGTTTTGGGATTTTTCTTTTTGCTTGCATATGCATGTTTTTGAGTTGCATGTACTTGCATGTGTGTTGCATGTACTTGCATGGACTCGCATTGTCTTGCATGTGCTTGCATGTAAGGTTTGTCGGTGTTTAAGGTTTTGGGTATTTCTTCCGTGATTTTTTCTTAGCCTAAAGAGCTTGAGGAAGTCTGAAGGAATCAAATGAAGATCGAACCTTAGAGAAGTATTGAGCAATTTTATAGATGCATTGATGAAGTAAATATTTTGGGAGAAGTTCGAGCATGTGTGTAGCTGGAATGTTAACAAAGTGATGCGGTGAATGTGCTCATTCTAGTTGTGATGGAGGTCTTCTTTGGATTTCAAGATGAAGTTGGATTTCTCTCAATTTTGTCAAGACAGAAAGTTGAGAAAGTCTATCCAAGACTGGTTATGGTTGTTGTTGTAGGCATGTAGCCTGGTTAAAGTCGCTATATGCAAGTGTCCGCAAAGAAGGCTAGTTGTAGCAAAAACAAAATTGTAATGGAGTTGTATGTAATTTTTTTTTTATACATGCATATGGGTTTATGGTTGTAAGACCTGGTATGGCTTGCTTGATCCTTGAAAGGAAAGGCCTTGTATGTGCTTGTGGAAGGGGGTTTTGGTGCTAACCCCAAGACCAAGTTTAAAGGGGAGATTCTTGCTACAACCAACAGTTTTAAGCTTTTAAATTCAAGAAAAAGTTGAATATGTTTTGGTTTTCTATCTATGTTCATATTGAGTCTTGAGCCCATGATTGAAACTCTCTTTCATATTATGGTTTTCAAATAATAATTCAGCTTGTGGTCAACCTTTCATGGCTAAGGGTTTGGTTCTCAAAAGGTCGTGGCCTTTTTCTTTTTCCATACTCTGGGTTCCATTTTCTTGTATTTTATACTTTTGCTTCAGGGTTTAGATTGAGGATTTCATGCTTGATAACTTATGCCCTGTGATGGAACTTAGTAACTTCATGTTATAATGATTACTTCTTTATACAATGCTTTTCCCTTTTTATGATGATGTCTTCCAAAAAAATGAAATGTCCCCCTTAGATGATTGTGCTCTACAACCTTTAACAATGTTGTATTTTTTATCTGCTCTTGGACAACCCTTCATGAAATACACCCGCAATATGCTTTACTAGCATCATACGCTGCTCCAATGCACTTGTCTTGATTACATTCATAAGGGTATGAATTTCTTGTACAAAGAACCATCCTAAAGATCCTTAATCATGATGGATAGTCTCCTCTATGTACATTCTTTAACACCATAAAGGATTGTCTTGTGCCTTACTTCTTTTGTGCTATGAGACATGAATCCCTGTTCACATACCCCTCACATGAATGTCCTATACTAATCATTATTAGACTCTTGTAGCATTATCTTAGACCTATAGAATCAAGTCTTCTCTTTTGGATTACATATCCCAGGTCATTGATTCATGATAGCATGATAAATGTTACTAATATTGTCACATGACTGCTCAGGTTGAATATATTTTTTATTTGAAATTAAACAACCATACTATCCCATATACCTTCTAACATACCATAAATGACTAAAATAAACCATGAAATTGAGCCATTTATTTCATGTGATCAACAAAAACATCAAGAGGAAAACCTCATATGACTATGTCTTCATCATTGTTGACCTCAAAACTTTTTAAAACTACACATTTGTCATCTTATTAGCCAAATAAAATTTTCAAACAATGAACCAATATTTGATAACATTCTTTGAAAACTTCATACTATTGTCTTTTGTTTATAGGACAAGGTATAGCTTTCCTTTTTTATTTCTATTACTATCTTGGCCATAATGTTCCTCTTCCATTCTCAGGTCTGCCTTTATGAAGGGACTATCTTTAATCACTATTTATGATTTTCCTCCATGCCTAAACACTACTCCTTAGTCCATGAAAACAACAAACTGTCTCATAGAAATATCTAGGTTTTGTAATCTTTAAGGTATCCTTTAACCTCTACCCACACTAGGCTGCAAGTTACTCGATGGTCTTTGCATCATGGACTTTCACCTATGTTTCTTGCACATTTTCACTAGTTTCCTCTTGAAACAATAACTATCACTATCTTCTTGATGAAGAACAGAGTAAATTTGTATGAGTTCATGTATCTAACATGAAGAATCTTGACCATCATGACATTTGGTACTATCCTCTATCATCTTCAATCAAAAAAATTGTGCCCATGAAACCCTACCTTTTAATGACTATATTTTCTACCAATTAATTATGAGGTTATTGTACTTGAGGGAAATGATCAACATTTCATTGATTAGCACTATCAAATCATAATGTGACTACCCCCTAAATAGTCCTTGTGATTGTTTCTATGCATAGAATCATCGATTATTTACTCATTGTAGTTCCATTGAGTGGATATTTGTCATTCAGGACAATGATCTACCAACTCACTCTCATGAGTGATGAGTACCTGCACAATTGATAACAAGTATGGTGCACTTACACTCTTATCCATTCTTAGAACATAAGAGGGCAACATGTTGGGCTCAACCCTTGTGGGAGCCTATTTTACTCCACATGTTGTAATGTCAAATGAAAAAAATCCAACAATGAAAATTTCACCTATACTTGCACAGTGAACAAACATGTTAGATAAAACAATGAAACTCAAAACATGATGGATATTGATGATGATCTATTTTTTCTCTGATCTATGTGATACTGCAAAACTCATTTCAATGCCTTATGAGTGTAAATTATATATTTGTTTATGTATATGAAGTGAATATTGATCTTGAGCTCTAACACAACCTTTCTACTCTCTTGTAGGAATTCTAGAGCAATGGAGCAACCTTATGGAGGACTCAGGAGCTGAAACAAGGATGCAACCACTCAACCTTTGGATTCATCATTCAAGCAATGATGAATATTCCCTTCATATCCTTTTACTTTCCTTTTTCAAATGTATAGTTTATTTATTATATTGCATTAAAAGAGTTAATCCCACAACTTGTGTGGGACACCATACATTTATATTTATCAATAAAGACATCATTTATGCAAAATTTGTTCAATCTCTCTCTCGTATACAATTGCATAATGAAATGCAATCTACTTGATGATAATTTTGTGCATATGAATATAAATTTTAGTAGAAATCAATGTTTACCTTTTATCTTTGTTTTGCAAACACTATCTTAGCTCTACCTAATTGAGTTGGAAGCTAAATTAGGTAACATTTTTGGTGACATCTACTAAATTTTTTCCTACTAAACATCCTGACCAGTTTCCTGAGCCTATCCATTGGGCATGGAGTCAATAGGAACTTGAAAAGACTCGAAAAATAGTCTTGCATACTATTTTAACTCATCAAAACAGTGTAAAACACCTTCAAACCTTATTATATCTACCAAAAACTCAAATCAAACTGACTGACTGTACAAAACAACACTTAGAGGAAAGAATGGAGATTTGATATTCTGAGTTTCAAGAGACCTCCTTTATTGCAAGAGCCTATTTTTGAAATATCTCAAGCTTTTCCTCAAGAGAATCCCATTGATCAGGATAACTCACTTACCATGGAGGAGGCTAGAAATGTAAATTTAATTCATTTAGCTATGGAGCAATATAGATTAGAATAGAAAAGGATTAAACAAGAAAAAAATTGTCTAGATGAATCCTTGAATGTTCTAAATAATTAGCTTCCTTGTTTGGTAAAAGATGATGAAATTTTTTCAATATTTCAGCTAGGACAACATGATGAAAAGGTTAGAGAGGTTGATCAACAGGAGCATTCTACAGTTTGGATGGGTGAACTACCTTCTTTCATTGAAAATGATGAAGAAGATAGTGAGTTTGTTCACATCAATAATAGTTATGAAACAAATTGTTCAAAAAGAGGAAGAACATGGTCTTGATGAGGAGGATTCCATTCTCTCAAGTCAATAAACTTCTAATGAAGTTGATTTGTAAGATCTTAGTTGGTTGGAGGAGTTTCCTTTCTGCTATACAGAAGAGCATGAGACTGATATATCAAATGAAAGTTTGTTGGAAGAGGTTGTACTGTATTGTTTGAACATTTTCCTTCGTTCATTGAAGAAGAAAATCCCGATTTGGAGTGTGCTTCCTTGGGTAATAATGAGGACTTGGAATATCTTGAAAATGGGCATCTCTTCTTCAAAGAATGGAGTTAGAAACAAAAGGGCTAATTGAGCTTCCAACTTTTGAGATTGAGCAAACAAGAGCTTCCTCTCCTCCTCTTTTGTGAGTACCTCCCTTGCAAGCTCTTCCTCATGTTGTCTCTTTTGTGCCTTCAACTGTTGCTCATGAAGATGGGAATTTTAGGCCAACTCATCCTATGTAAATCATATTCTTGTTTCCTCTTTATGTCATTCAGTTGCTTGATCCAGTCCAGCAATAAGCTTTTTATATTAGCAATCTCTACGTGTTCATCATTTTGGAGTTGATTAGGATAAGGCTGCCAAGATGGTTGTGCAGGGGAGGGTGGGTGGTAAGATTACTGAACATGCTAGTTTTCTTGAATAGCCATAGAACCTAAACTAAAATCACCAGCATGATTGGCCTGATATGGCTGATAAGGTGGTGGGTAAGTAGAATTATCATGAAACGAATGTGGAAACATGTTATTTTCATGAAAATTTGACATGTTAAAGCATTTGAAACTTGGAAAACTTCTTGAAATCAAAGTGAATCATATTTCTTTTGCAAAAATGAAACATACTAGCACTTTGTCTGCTTGTAACCAGTAGAATAGACAATGGAGTCACCATATGTGTGAAAAACTTGCCTCCAACGGTAGATATTGTTGGCATACACACCAAATACCAACAATGTATGGAAAAATATTGAACTATGATAGTTCAATTTGTCCAGTGGGTGTGCCAAAAACTGTTGTCTCCTAATAGTGCACCCCTGTTGAGTAAACTCAGCCTATTGGTGAAACATTGAAACTTTTCTAGGTTGTGGGTTACCTAAAGTAGAAAAGAACCTCCAGAATAAGCTGGCTCTTATAGTACTCACCTAGACTACTGCTTCTGATGGAAAAGGGTAGAAAGAAAAGCATAAAATGAATTCTACCTACGTGGGTGATGCACCAAATGTGTTTTCTCAATTCCCTATACTATTGTTTTAACACATAATTTTCTCAATAACCTAGCTTAACTTAACACAACTCGGATATTTTCATATATCAATACATAAGTGTTTTGCAAGAAGGATTGCTTCTCTTAACACTTTTGAAGGAAAGGAGTTCTTTCACAACTAAAATAGCTATTTGAACCACTACATAGCTTACAAGCTACAAAAATATATGTTTCTTCTACCTAAAAGTGCTAAAATGAGACAAACATTAAAGGAATTGTTAAAACTCACAAGAATATTCATCCATCATCACACTACACACAATGATATAGCTTATAAGAAGGTAAAAACATTAAATTTCATTGATAAAAAGGTGTTACATATTGATGTACATGTCTGAAATTGAGTTACAAATGTAGTCTTTTGCTTAAAAAGGACTTCAAAAGTCACAATGTAGCATGAGAATGAAAAAGAACTAACTTAAAAAATGAACTTTGAAGTTACTTATGCTTTTCCAATGGATTCCACCAAAAAAGGGACCACAAACCCTTTGGTCATGCATAACCAAAAGGCCTAAAAAATAGCCCCCAAACTCCCTCCAAAATGAGTCCAAAGTGAAGAAAAGGTCAAAACATGACCTTACCCATCATAAAAGCTCCCAAAAATGCTCCAAACTAAGTCAAAACAGCCCTATATTCCCTCCAAATGTCGTTCAACTTCCTCAACCTCCCCCTATATGCTCTCCACATGTTTGATAACTTCTCCAACTTTCCCTAGATGCTTGGCACAAGTCATTAATCTCCAACCATATCTTAAAAAACCAACACCTCATATCTTGCATTTACATAACATGTATTAAAGTGATTTATAACAACATCACTTAAATAAATATTTTACATTTCGATTTTGTTTCAACCTATACAAAAATAAGGCATGACTCGATTAATGTCTTAGAAGACAATGCGAAATTTATAAGTCATTCACTTGGCATGTTAATATAATGCAAGGGTATTAACTTATGAAGGAAATGTTAAAAAAAAAAGGAAAAAATGTCTTAGGTTATCGGTACACTTAGGGTTTTGAAACCCTAAAGACAAAAATTGTGGCAAAAAATTAGCACCACATTTATTTTTACTTGAACTTTTGCATTCTCTCCAATTTTATAGGTGTCACCGAGGGTTTTTGAGCAACTGGGAGTTTCTCTAAAGTCTTCTCTGTGAGATCTATGCAAAAACCAGCTGGAGCTACGTGTGGTAAGCCTCTGTCAGCATACAATATTCTTTTTTCAATCATTCTCTGTGAATAAAATGCTTGTTTTGAGCTTTTAAATGCAAGAAAAAGTTGAATATATTTTGGTTTTTTGTGCTTCTTTGTTCATGCTCAGTCTTGAGCCCATGATTGAAACTCTCTTTCATATTCTAGTTTTCACATAAGCATTTAGCTTGTGCTCAGCCTTTCATCGTTAAGGGTTCGCTTCTCAACAGTTTGTGGCCTTTTTCTTTTTTCACATTCTGGGTTCCATTTTCTTGTATTCTATACTTTTATATTCAGGGTTTAGATTGAGGATTTCATGCTTGATAACTTATGCCCTATGATATCACTTAGTAATTTCATTCTATAATTATTACTTCTTTATACAGTGCTTTTCCCTTTTTATGATGATGTTGTTTTCCATAAAAATGAAATGTCCCCCTTAGATGATTGTGTTCTGCAACCTTTAATGGCACTGTATTTTCTATCTGCTCTTGGACAACCCTTCATGAAATGCACTAGAAATATGCTTTAATAGCATTATACGTTGCTCCAATGCACTTACCTTGTTACATTCATAATGCTATGACTTTCTTATATAAAGAACCATCTTGAAGATCCTTAATCATGATGGACAGTCTCCTCTATGTACATTTTTCAACATCATAAAGGACTATCTTGTGCCTTAATTCTTTTGTGCTATGAGACATGAATCCTTGGTCACATGCCCTTTACATTATTGTCCTATACTACTATCATACTCATGTAGCATTGTCTTAGACCTGCCAGGTCAAGTCTACTCTTTTGGATTACATAGCCTAGGTCATTGATTCATGATAGCATGATAAATGTTGCAAATATTGTCACGTGAATGCTCAGGTTGAAGATATTTTTGATTTAAAAGAAAAAAACCATACTATCCCTTATACCTTCTAACAGACCATAAATGACTAAAATAAACCATGAAATTGAGCTATTTATTTCATGTGATCAGCAAAAATATCAAAAGGAAAACCTCATATGACTGTGTCCTCGTCATTATTGACCTCTAAACTATTTAAAACTGCACATCTATCATCTTATTAGCCAAATGAAAGTTTCAAACAATGAACTAATATTTGATAATATTCTTTGAAAAATTCATACCATTGTCTTTTGTTCATAGGACAAGGTATCGCCTTCCTTGTTTATTTCTATTACTATCTTGGTCATAATGCTTCTCTTACATTCTCAAGTCTGCCTTTATGAAGGGACTATCCTTAATCAGTATTTATGATTTTCCACCATGTCTAAACGTCGCTCCTTACTCCTTCATGAAAACAACAAAGTGTCTCAAAGCAATATCTAGGGTTTGCAATCTTTAAGGTATCCTTTAACCTCTGCCCACACTAGGCTACAAGTTACTCAATGGTCTTTCCATCATGGATTGTCACCTATGTTTCTTGCATATTTTCATTGTTTTCCTCTTGAAATAGTAACTATCATTGTCTTCCTAATGAATAACAAAGTAAATTTGTATGAGTTCATGTATCTAACATGAATAATATTGACCATCATGACATTTGGTACCATCCTTTGTCATCTTCAATCAAAAATATGTTAAGTGCCCTTGAAACCCTACCTTTTAATGACTATATTTTCTACCATTTAATTATTAGGTGATTGTCCTTGAGGGAAATGATGACCATTTCATTGATTAGCATTGTCAAATCATAATGTGGCTGCCCCTTGAATAGTCCTTGTGATTGTTTCTATGCATAGAACCACCACTTCTTTACTCATTGTAGTTCCATTGAGCAAATTTAGTACAATGATCTACCAACTCATTCTCATGAGTGATGAGTACCAGCATAATTGATAACAAGTATGGTGCTCTTACACTCTTATCCCTTCTTAGAACACAAGAGGGCAGCATGTTGGTCTCAACCCTTGTGGGAGCCCATTTTACTCCACATGTAGTAATGTCAAATGAAAACAATCCAGCAATGAAAATTCCACCTATACCTACATAGTGAACAAACATCTTAGATAAAACAATGAAACTCATAACATGATGGATATTGATAATGATCTTCTGCTTTTTCTCTGATCTCTATGATAGTGTAAAACTCATTTCAATGCCTTATGAGTGTAAATTATATATTTGTTTATTTATATGAAGTGAAAATCGATCTCGAGCTCTAACACAACCTTTCTACTCTCTAGCAAGCATTCTAGAGCAATGGAGCAACCTTCTGGAGGACTCAAGAGCTGAAACAAGGATGCAACTACTCAACCTGGGGATTCATCATTCAGGTAATGACAGATCCCTATTTCCTTCATATGCTTTTACTTTCTTTCTTCAAATGTATAGTTTATTTCTTATATTGCATTGAGAGAGTTAATCCCACAACTTGTGTGGGACACCATACATTTGTATTTATCAATAAAGACATAATTTATGCAAAATTTTCTTCAATTTCTCTCTCGTATACAATTGCATAATGAAATGCAATCTACTTGATGATACTTTTGTACATATGAATGTAACTTTTAGTAGAAATCAATGTGTACCTTTTATCTTTGTTTTGCAAAAACTATCTCAGCTCTACCTGATTGATTTGGAAGCTAATTTGGTAAAAATCGCATCAAGGAGTCACATCAAGGGTTCACAGCAAGAGGTCACATCAAGGATTCATATCAATGGATCACATCAAGGAGTTGCATCAAGGATTCACATCAAAGAATATTAAAATATTCTTCTAAAATCTTGTTGAACACTCTTCTTGGGTTTTTCTAGAAGATCAAGGAGTTTTATATAAAGGGGAGTTGAGAGATCATTTGGGGGGGGCTTGGTTGAGAGAAACTTGTTAACGAATTTCAGTCTCATTATGAGATTGTCTTTTTAGGGTATTTGAAGACAAAATCCCTCTTGGCTTACAATCTTTTCATTGTTGCAATATACACTCAAGAGATTTAATGGTGTTTTCAGCCAGGAAACACATTGGTACTTAACAAATATTGATTGAAAGTTTTTTTGCAAGGGTTTGAATAATTGCAATAGTTGATGTATTATTGCAATTCTAAATAAGGGTCTAAATTATTGCAATAGTTGATTTATTATTGCAATAAGGGTTTCTGAAAAATGTAATAGTTGATTTATTATTGCATTTATTGGCAAGGGTTTCTAAAGGGATGAATTTGAGATCATTATTTAGATTTATGAAGAGGGTTTGAATTGAAATTCATCCTACTGCTACTATGACACTACAGTGGGTACTGGATCATGCCCTACACTTATATACATCCCATGAGGGTCATTTGGCATGAAGTTGGTGAGTTGGGTAGATTACATGGTGTTTTCTAAAATCTGTGACAGTCTTGAGACATTCCTACAATATTTTGATGCTTAATCTGGGCTTAGGACAACATACTATCCAAGTTTGACTGCATTTCACTTATGTAGTTGACATAGTAAGAATCATGAATGTCTTGATCTATGAAAAGTATCAAATCTATTGACTATTGTTTATGGAAAATTGCTTAGAAAACATTATTATTTTGTGTCTACTTAATTAACAAATGAAATATATCATATTAAGTGTTTGAAAAAAACTATCGTTCAATTGGCAAGGGATACTATAATGGTATCAAAGCTTAAAATTCCATCAGCCTATATGGTGTGTTATCCAAAAACAATTATAGTTTGGCAACAAGGTACAAACATTGAATGGAGCCTCTCAACAAAGAAGAAATCTTTTGGGGATTTATGAAAATTATAAAGCATTGGGAGAATATTTTCGTGCTCAGATTTCATTTGTTGATTACATGGATCTTAGTATTAAGTATGATTGGAGATTGCAAAGGTAAAAAAGAAAAACTGTGTGGGAAACTTTACACTGCAGGTATAAAACTTAAGGACTCATCTCAGCCAAAAGAAGTTCTTCTGAGTAATTTGGAAGAAGTTGAAGATTATCTATCCAATGTTAGTCAATCACCTTCTAAAGTGATGAGTACAACTATGAGTCCTTTCCAGTGCATTTTTTGGGTAAGCCAAAATTAATGAGACATCAAGATGAGGAGATAAATTAGCAGTTTTCACTTGCATAAGTGAAATTATGAGGATTATAGCTCCTCAAGAACCTTATGATAATGAAAAAATAAGAGAGGTCATGTAGTTGATTATTAAAATATTTAATGGGACAGGTGACATCAAAATCCATACTTTCAATAAGAGGGTCAAAATTCTAGAATTGATGGCACAAGTGCATTCATGTGTTATCATGTTTTATTATGATGGTCTTATTCTCTAGTTATTTGATTGCTTCATTTCAAGAATTAGGAAACGTCATTCAAACAAGGTGAAGACGGATATGTTCAACATATTTTATGTGATCCTAGATGAATATCTTGATTTTTAAAAAAACTATGATCTAATTTGTTATACATTTGGAGAGGAGAGCAACATGTTTCGATTGAGCATATGATCTCTCAAGAATATTAGTTGAGTAGAAGATTGAGAAGTTTAGGGAACAATTGACTGCAGGAGAGTTAATCTCATTTGGGTTATAGGTTCCACTCTCTCTACAAGAATTATGTAGGTTATTAATCAGTTGATTTAGATGATGAGATCAAAGAAAAAATTGAGCCCTCTTGTGTTATGACACCTAATAAGGGTATTGATGATGTTTCTTCAGGTGGAATCAACACTATCCTGATTCCAAATTAGAATATAGGTGTGGATGATTTCGCAAAAGAAAATGATTGTGTGAACCGAGCACTTCAGGAACAATCTCATGCTTCATGTGAAGCATAAGTTATTCATAGACCCAATGGCCCAGACTTTTCTAAACTAGTTGAAGGTGAGTGAAGATGAGATTGTGGAAGTGTTACCTCATCATGATAAAATGCTCAAGCTGATTGAAAATCATCTTTGGATGGTTCAATTGGAGAGAATATAAAAGGGAATTGAAGCAAAGTCTTCTCACCATAGTTTTTAGGTATTCAAAGAAGGTATGGGGGAAATAAAATTAAATTAATTACACCTTCTTTCAGATCTAGACCACCTTCTCAACCTTGTTGAGATTTATTCAGATGCTTTGAAAAGGAAAGAAGAAGAAGTTGTTGATATTTTCTTACAGTTGAGAATGGGTCATCTTTCCTTACATAGAGAAGAAAACTCTATTATAGCTACACTAGTGGTCCATGAGCATGAGGCAAGAACCTTGAAAATTAAACAAATCGTTGAAGGAATTGATGAAATCCATAGGGATGATATGATGCATTATGACTTCAACACCTTTTTGGTTGGAGAGGTGCAACATGTGGATAAAGATTGGAGTTGTTTTGAGGATCAATTCTCACATGCAAAAACAGGGTCTCTTGTGATGGTTAAACAAGAAGATTCAGTTGTTGATGGATGCATTGTACTTGATCTTGAGAGGTATATGACCAAGTTATCGATTGATTTCAGTGTATGGTTTGGAGATAGGCATATTGGCAGCAGTATCCTAGCACCATCCTCATGGTTTTTACCTCCTACTTCATTGGTTGATGGCTGCCCTACTTTGTTGATCAGAGTTCTATTAGGTTACACTTTGAGGGAAGTAGTTGTTGGTATAGATAGGATAGATTCGGATTGTTACTTTTGAGTTAGAGGTTGGAGTGATGATGAGTTATTACCATCCTTGGGTAGTAGAGATACCTTTCGCTCCATCTTGGACTTGATTCATGAGTTACATGGTGTTGTTCTAATTTATTCCAGTAGCTTGAAAAATGTTGGTATATGTTTTTATACATCTATGTTGGGCATCCTCCACATCTGCAAGAGGCCACTCAGTGTAGAATGGATTGTTGATGATACAAAAGCATCAGTCTTGGCTATAGGTTCAGGGGTTATAGGAGATGTGAGCACAAGGATCTACATTGGAACTTTTGATATTAACATTGGTCAAGCTTATTAGAAGAAGATGATTTCTTCCAAGTCTTGCACGTTGGACCCTGGTGTTGTTCAACCCTCTTTCCAAGAGATTGATGGAATTCATGATGGTACTTCTCTTACTCCTGAAATTAAGTCAAGACACTTGTAGTTGCTTTCGAATAGGGTTATTGTTGATAGAGTTGCAAGGGGTAATGATGATGTTGTTGCAAGACCAAATCATCTTGTTGTGAGTTTTGAGCCTTCTTTTGATGATGGAAATATAGGATGGGATACACATGACTACTTGTGTATTCCATTGGAGCAGGCAGGAGAGTTTCACCTTGATTGCATAATGTGGTGTGATCATTAGCTTACTTTTAGCCCACATACACAGAATTTATCTTTTTCCTTGATGATGCAGAGAGGTGGGTTGAGTAAGAGGTGTTTGGTTTCACTCTGGTGTGATACATTTCCAACTTCAGGTGATGAGTCCAAATTTTACAAGTCTTTTACTTTGTTCTTTCCAATAGATTGCTTCCAGAAGAAAGGATTGGAGACTTGGTACGATTGGACTTTAAAGGTTATCAAAGTGGCACAGTGGAAGTTAGTTGGTGTTGAGATTGAAGGACTTCCAATTTATCCATGGGATCCAGGTATGATATTTGAGGTGTATCAGCACAGTACTTGGAGTTGGCATGATGTGGTTGATTTATAGAGTTGGGATCCAAGAATTTCATTGTTGGATGGTTGGTTTCATTTGTTGATAGAGTTTGATAGCATCTTGGGTTCCAGTTGCATACAGAGGTTATGGATTAGCACATGTTGTAGGACCATTTGGGATCTGGGTGGTTGGTGGACAAGTGTGGTTGGTTTTCCATTTTGGCTTCATGTGTTGCGACAATCAAAATGGTTTGGTAGTTGTGGATTGCTTGAGGGAAAACAATCTGTAGGAAGGGAGAATTTTAATGTCCCTTTTTTCTAGCCCTCTTAAAGAATAATCATTATTTTAATTTATTTAATGTTACTAGGCAAAAATTGCAAAGTGAAAAGGGTAATATTAAATAATTATATTAAAAGGTTAAAGGTGACATACTTTAATGATAAATTAATAAAGTCACTTTATTAATATATCTTCAAAAAGTGACTTTAAGTATTAGAGAGTCACATCAAGGAGTCAAATCAAGGGGTCACATCAAGGAGTCACAACAAGGAATAGTAAAATATTCCTCTAAAAGTTTGTTGAATACTCTTCTTGGGTCTTTCTAGAAGTCAAGGAGTTCTATATAAAGGGGAGTTGAGAGCTCATTTGGGGGGGGCTTGTTGAGAGAAAATTGTTAATGAATTTTCATCTCATTAAGAGATTGGCTTTGCAGGGGCTTTGAGGATGAAATCCCTCTTGGCTTACAATCTCTTCGTTGTTGCAATATACAGTTAGGATATTTAATGGTGTTTTTAGCTAGGAAACACATTGGTACTTAATAGAGATCAATTAAAGGATTTATTGCAAGGGTTTGAATAATTACAATAGCTTATATATTATTGCAATTCTGAATAAGGGTCTAAATTATTGCATTAGCTAATTTATTATTGCAATAAGGGTTTCTAAAAAATGCAATAGATGATTTATTATTACATTTATTGGTGAGGGTTTCTAAAGGGATGGATTTGATATCATTGTTCAAATTTATGAAGAGGGTTTGAATTGAAATTCATCCTGCTACTACAATGGGTACTAGATCACGCCCTACACTTGTATACATCCCATGAGGGTCGTTTGGCATGAAGTTGGTGAGCTGGGCAGATTACATGGTGTTTTTTAAAATCACTGACAGTCTTGAGACATTCCTGCAATAGTTTGATGCTTAATTTGGGCTTGGGATAGCATACTATCCAAGTCTGAGTGTATTTCACTTATGTAGTTGATATGGTAAGAATCATGAATATCTTGATCTATGAAAAGTATTAAATCTATTGACTGTTTTTCCAAATCTAAGTCTATTGTTTATGTATTTAAGTCATATTCTTGTATTTCATCATATTCTTACACAGAAAAGTGAAATAAACCTGTTGCCATAATCTGAATTCTTTGTCATTGTAATCAGTCCTATTTATACACAGAAACCAGTGTATTTTTTGCAGTCATATTTGATTATTGATGTGCAATTTTAATGTAGTCAAGAGTTACTCAACTGAAGGGTCTATCACTATAATGTTGGGTACAAATATATTCATGTATATGGTTTGTATTTTGGTATGATATCATAGGATATGATAGGAAAGTACAACTATATGCTGGTGTAGTTGAATCTGGGTTGATATACTTGGTAATCAGACTTATCTATGCTTAGAAATTGATGGAATTAGTGCTATTACATTCCTTTTAAATTATTCTTTGTAATGTAATGCATCCTATGAAGTGTGTGGGGTTTGATTAATAAAGTTGCAAGTCTATTTTATTCACTGTATTCTCAACTTCCAATCATTTTGGAGTTGATGTTCATTATATTGCAAAATACAGTGATGTGTTATGCCTTGCAAATGCATATATGTTAAAATCCACCATATTTATTATGGAAAATTTCTCAGAAAACATTATTAGTTTGTGTCTACTTAATTGACAAATGAAATATGTCATATTAATTTTTTGGAAAAAATTATCGCTCAATTGGAAAGGGACAATACAATTCTTTATTTTTTAATAAAGTTTTCAAAATAAAAAAACAAATAATTTTCTTTATTATTTTTTAATAATAAAATTTAAATTAAGTTTTTTTTAAAATAAATCTCATATGAATAAGCAAAACCGGGAAAATTTTATGCCTGCCTACTGATTGAGCCTCATCCTGCATTGTTTGCTCCTCGAACCGACAACCAATAGGGGCCAATTGCTCCTACCAACATCCAACTAGAGGGAAATTTTCATAGTTATCTACTTGAGGGCACATTTTTTGGTTGGCTTCTTAATCAACATTTCGAGATTTGCATCCATTATTGTATTTCTCCTCTATGAAATTTTAATGTTATAAACACACCAAAATAAAGTGCCCAATCTTGTTATTTCAATGTACTCTACCATATTTTCTGCTTCATTGGATTTATCTATGTATCCAGTATTAGTTCCTATATACGCAATGAATGCAACAGTTGGTTACCCATGCATTTTGGTGTGATGGACTTGATACCATATAGACACTCTTATTATAGAAGTAATCTACCTGTATTCAAAATTTTGGTTCTACATCCAGAGAATTGGTACCTATCTCCAATTTATGATAGGGATATACCAATCTATCAAGAGAGTGTCTAGTTGATACTCATGCAGTTGTCTCCATGATTTTTTCCTTATTCTTGTTGCATTGTGGATTCATCTATAATTTTTTTCATCGCTAGATTCTATAATTACTCTTGAGTTGAAAGTTTCAGCTCAGTCACTAGTTATGTTGACATCTTTTGCAGTGGTACCTTATTATATTTATGTCAGTGTTTGTCACATTTTGGAATTCTTTTGGAGCAGAATTTGGAGGACTCATCATCACACCTGGTCCATGCTCTACATTATTTTTCACATCATTTTACATTGTATTCTTCTTCATTCAAGATTGGGACTCCTAACATTGTGGCATTTGAGCAGAGACTCGCCATTCAGTGGAGATCACTTGACCTTCTCTCTTCATTCTCTCTTATGGGCGGACTTTTTCCTCACCTGATCTTTTATCCTTCTCATCTCTTTGAGAGTGGTTTCTTGTTTTTTCTCTCTTTTGGGGAGGAGTTTTTTTCCCACTAGATTTTCTCCTTTTCCCCATTTGTGAGGGATTGCATTACATTTATACATGGTTACCTAACATGGCCTCATATTTGAGACCCATCTTTGCATGTGTGCATGAGTTTTCTTCTCCCTAAGTTGCACTTAAGGGGGGGTGTTGGTGTGAATAAATTTCTTGTACCTAGTTAATTCACTTACTAGGGACTTAAGGGACATATTCACATGTTAAGTTTACTTAGGTCCTAAGATTCTTTCTAGATGACTTAGTTTTCATATCTAGATTTTATCTTTTCCTAGGTAGTTATGATAAGTTGTCTCATATCATAAGATTAAGACACTTGTCATAATCTTATGATGTATCTTATGTCCCACCTTGGCTATATAACCAAGGTTCTCACACATTGTAAACCAACCACATTGATTATTTTTGAATTCATTGATAGGAATATATTTTACTCTTGTCATATTGATCTTCTAAGTATTTTGTGATTTTAATAGGCCTTTAGATCTTGGGTGGATATCTCCATATAAATCTCCTCTACAAAATCTATGTGAATAAATGCACTCTTCACATCCATTTTATGGACAATCCATCCATGAGTTGTTGCAATGGAAATATTCAAGCAAATAGAGTTCATCTTGCAAGTTGAAATAAGAAAACAAAATAATTGTAAAATATTGAACAAATAACATTTAAAGCATTTCCATCATTTATCATTAACTTGTAACAAATGTAAAAAGTATCGTTAGTGTTAGTTTTAATTTGTATGAGGTTTTGGCTATGAACATTTTTCATGGTGTTAAATTTGTTTTAAGTCATATCTTACATGATGAAGGTTTAAATAAAAAAGTTCTTTGCACTTGTATCAATAATTTGTGTAAATTTTTGAGTAATGTCAACTTTTTTTCGTAAATCGTTGTTCATATTTTTACTTCCTTCCATGGAACTATAGAGGAGGGGTCAATTTTTAATTAGTGATTAAATTGCTTTTTCTCAACGAATTTGAAAGCAACCCAAGGTCTCATTCGTTTAGATTGTGAATAATGGGGACTAGAACATGCTAGGAGTTAACTGAGGAAAAAATTGGTGGCATTTTATTGGCATGTATTTATAGCTACGAAGTGTGCAAAGTATTATCATTTCACGAGGAAAGAGAATGTGAGATTTTTGAGGTTAGATTTAATGTTGGTTAGAGTGTCAGAAGCATGGTGAGATTTACAAGATAGATTATACTCTTAGAGCCAATTACAACTCAAAGTTTTTTCTTTATCTATGTCTGCATCTGACTACAAAGTTAGCATGCACCCAACTATGAAGTTTGAAACATACTCAACTTTCAAAACTGGAATTAATTAATGAAATAACTAGAAATCAATTATCCACTTGCTAAAAATTGATAGTAAAAAAATTTTACTTTCATATTTCATTAGTTTTACATGAACAATAATAAAGTGGAAACTATAATCATTTGAATTTGAAATTCAACAATTTCAACAAGGAATTTATGATAATCTTTTGTTCTGCATTATATATATTAATTGCATTTAAAGTAAACATGTTTACAATAAACGGTAACTATTATAAAGTCTTCCATATTTGGAAATTTGCATCTATCTCACAAGTCTCGATGAAGTCATCTACAAGAGGGAGAGCAACACCCAAGTGCTTTACTCCAACCACAAACCAACAGTCTCCCACACATCTTCTATCTAGAAGTGGCCCTACCCTTCATGAAAAGTATAGAAAAAGGAAACCAAAAAATTTATGCCGTCTAAATTCTAGTGGTGTGCTACATAACCTAATCAACCATATAACTTTAGACAATCCTCTAACTAAGCTCGATGAATCTGATTAGATTATGAAATATGGAACATTGTGAACTAACTAAATGCAAACAGAGACTTGCATTACTTTGGCCAAAGTTTTTAATAAAATATGAATTTCATACAAAATGTATTTGCGAGTTCACCCACCTCTAACTTGACTTGAAAACAACATTGCACCTATGGTTTAACACTCTATTGACTCGTTTGACTATTTATCTAACTTTTCACAAGGATTTAAGATGAATCATGTATATCATTCTATAGTCGGTAAATGACTAAGGTTATAAAGAGATACTCCTGACAATAAACATCTATATTGCATACTCATAATTTCTCAAATCTTGGCTACTGCCACATGTTCATATATTTTTGCAATTATTTCAAGAGTGTGATACTCTCTTAGCTTTCAAACAAAATACTTTTAAAACTCTTTTACAAATTATAATACATTCAAATAATGGCACTGACTCATGACTCTTTATCTATCACTTGAGGTCTTAACAACTCATAACACAGTTAAATAAGAGTTTTATTCACTAATATAAAAATAACTTCATAATTTTTTTAATTTTTTTTATGTTTTCTCCTTCATTGTTCATTCAAGAAAATATTTTATAATGATAATAAATGTACAACATATTATCTATTTCTTTTTCGTAAAATTATAAGTATATAATTATTGATTCTAAGCCATATTAATAGCTATGAGTAATAATTTGGTTACTTTCAACCAAAATAACCAATGTAAGATTCAAGCTTATCATACAAATTTATAAATTACTCTCTCTCTCTCTCTCTCTCTCTCTCTCTCTCTCTATATATATATATATATATATATATATATATATATCGATCTGCTAATTATTTTCCTAAGTAATTTAGAATATTTGTATCTAGCTTACATCAAAAGGGTAATAAAAACTCTTATTTTTAATCATAATATCTTTGTTGTCTTACATAGGATTAAATAAAGAATTTAAAAGATTTCATTCATGGGTCTATATATTCAAACTATTCTTTCACTATTCATTCACACATATTCAATATATAAACTCCTAATATATTTTTAAATCTGAAACTTCATCTTTATATTACTAGGAATTTTAAAAAAACATAATTTGAAAATCATGCCTGTAAAATTTATATTCCTATGCACTTTTAAATCTCAATGCATAGTCTCAAAACCTCTCGACCTTCCAAAGTACCTGCACCTTGCTCACAACGTGAAACACTCTGCTCATAATAGGAAATTGAGACTTCTTTTCCTCCTCCACATTCATGTTGATCTTCTTTATTGTTAATAATAATGAACTCTATTAATAATATCAAATAAATTTTTCTTCCCATTGCAATCTTTGCTCTCCATTTCACCAATAAAAAATTTCCTCAATGCATACACCTCTACTCTTTTATCAAGAAACTATTGTGTATGCTAAAAATAAGAAAACTCCTCTTTTTAATAACATGTGACCCCTTACCCCTCTACCATGTCATGCAAGAAGCATTAAACTCTCTTCATGTCTAGTATATAGCCATCGATGGTGGCATAAAGCCTCCATGTGAAGGTTTAAGTTGTTTGATTTTATTTATTTCCCTTAACATGCATACAATGGAAATTTAACTACCAATACTAATCACAACCTCTCATAATGCAGGTCATTGGCATTAATAATGGTAATATATTATATTGTATATGTATTTTTATATTTATACTCGTATATATATTTATATATTTAATTCATTTAAATAATAAACAAATAAACCCTTACAATAATAGGTAGGTCATAAAGATGATTAGACACAAAATATCTCCTCTTGACTATTGCAAAAGACTAAATCAAGGTGTGAATATGATTATAACCTAACCATATGACTAGACCACATAATTATTAACTCTTTGACAACATATTGGTAGAACTTGACAACATACTCAGGCATTGACACAAATACTACATGAGACATGTGATCGACTCAATATGACATTTACCCATTGTTTACCAATGTCTATACTCTTCTCTTTGGTGATACTCTCCCTCTCCATCTAGGAGGGTAAAATTTTCTCTTGCATTCAACTTAGAAGGCCATCACAATGGTTAGTCCATTAATAACCATGATATCATAATCATTTTTCAAAAGTAATAATCATTACCATTCTTTGATTCTTTTTAACAAAACATTTATATTGCATTTTAATATCATCTAATCATCAATTGATGTAAAATCATCCATTCGTGTCAAAATCACATAGTTAATGTAAAAGTTAAAATAATTGCAAGTCAAAATTTGGGGTGTGACATATCTTCTCCCATAAGGATCATTGTCGAACTGATAATTCAATGTATCATAATAAGATAATAAAACAAGTTTTCTTTTAACTATTGAAAGTAGTAAACAAATGAGGAAACTTCTAATAAAATTCATTATAATCTTCTCAAGTGGAAACATCCTCGACATATTGGTCACACTAGACCTTGCATTGGGTAACCTCTCTATTATGCAAGTGAATCTTGTGTACTTCGAGCACTTTGAGAGGTTTGATCATTACCACCCCTGGATCTTGTACCTATAGTGCATTCCATTCAAGTATATGGTCAAAACCAAGCATATACTTTTTTAAATAAGAGACATGAAAAACGTCATGCATCCAAGCAAGACCTAGAGGTAGAGCAATTTTATAAGCAACTAGGTTAATCACTTCAAGAAATTTGAAGGGTCCCACAAATTATCTAAGGGATAGTTTGGATGATTTTCCAAACTTTATGAAACTTTTATGAGGTTTGACTCTCAAAATATTTTTTTCTCACTTGGCATCAACATAAAAAATTTGTCTATCATTTTCTTCCGCCAATATTTTTTCTGATCAACTTGATCTACTCTTCCATTTTTTATAACATTTCCAAACCAAGGCTAATCCTATCTTCTAGCTTATCCCAAATTATAGGAGTTTGAAACATTCTTCCACATAATTTTTCAAATGGATCCATATTTATTACATAATGATAGGAGTTATTGTATGCAAATTCCACAAGTGGAAGGCATTCCTCCCACTTATATTGTTGGTCCATGTAATACATTCTCAACAAATCTTCAAGAACTTGGTTTACCCTTTCTATCTAAACATTTGTCTCAAGGTGCTAGGTTGAGCTTATATTGAGTTGAGTTCCAAGTGTTGAAAACAAGGTTTGCCAAAACCTTGATGTCATGTGTGCATCTCTATAGCAAATGATCTTCTCAGGAACTTCATGCAATCTAAAAACTTCCTGGAAAAACTTATGATCCTTTTTCCGTGCTCCATCCATTAAATTTCTAGGTATAAAATGGGCTACCTTGGTGATTTTATCCACTAATACTAAAATAGCATTATGTTTATTTCGAGACATAGGGAGTCCTTGCATAAAGTCCTTACTAATGACTTTCCATTTCCACTCTAAAATTTCATGAGGGTATAGAAGTCTTTTTGGGTGTTGATATTTAGCCTTTACGCTCTAGCATTCTAGACATCCTACCATAAATCTTGAAACATCAGTCTTTGTTCCTTTCCAAAAATAAAGTGATTTTACATTTGCTAGGAGTTATGTCACTCTCGGGTGTCTTGAATATGGTGTGGAATGAACCTCTTTCCACACAAAATTTCTTAACTCCATAGAGTCTAGAACATATTGTTGGTATGTGGTGACTGATCATGCAAATACTGTACACTCATAACATATCCTTGTCGGGGTTCAAGGTCAGGTCAAGCCCTAACAACGGGGATTCGGGGATGACATCCCCTGAAAAAAAAATTCTTGTTAACATGTCAAGGTTTTCCTGCTAAAACATCAAGATTTTTCTGTTAACATGTCAAATGAAAAAAATTGACTTTGTAAAACCCTAATTCTAGAAGTTTCCAAAAAGCTTGTTATAAGTGGTTGGGATGTATGTTTCAAGATGGTATTTGTGAGATTGTAATATGTTTTGTGTTGGATAATATAATCATTGGGTGGTTGAGTTTTTATGGATGTAGCCCATATTGGGTGAACCACCTTAAATTTTTGTGTTGATCTCTTTTGTGTTATTCTTCATTGTTATTTTTGGGTTACTTAATCTACATATAATTGTTAATGTTTATTGCTTTGATCTGCCTAAATCCTAACACGTACATCCTTCCTTTATACCCTAAAAGTCCATCTAGTTCAAAATAGAACCCACCATACCCCTTAACTTGAGGATTGACTGAGAGAGATTACTTAACTTGTTCATAATATTCATCTCCCACATACTTTTGTATAACTTGGTCCTTAAAATTTGAATGAATGGAGACTATTGAGGATATATGTCTCCACCGACTCAAGGCATCTACCATTCAATTTTATTTGCCTTCAATGTAACTTATCTCAAATTCATAATCGGACATCAATTCCAACCATCTTCTTTATCAAGCATTGAGATATGGTTGGAAGAAAAAGTATTTAAGACCTTGCTTGTTTGACTTAAGCTCAAATTGCTTTCCCAACAAGTAGTGTCACCATATTTTCAAAGCATGAACAATTGTTGCTAATTCTAGGTCATGAGGAGCATAATTTTGTTCCTATAACTTTAAATTTCTTCACTCATAGGCTATCACTCACCCTTCTTGCATAAGCACACCACCTAATCCTTCTCCTAAGGCATCAATTATTAAAACAAACTAACCTTTCAGATCAAGAACCTTCAATATCCAAGCCATAGTCAACTTCTCTTTAAGTTGATTGAATGCATCTTGACATTTTTTTGACTAGTCAAAGTGCTTCCTTTTTCTCTCAAGAGAAGTGATAAAATTTATTTCATTTTTTCACATATATTAATTTCTCTAACACCATTTATTTCCTTTTGATAGATAGTAACTAATTTTTAATTTTTTTTGATTCAGGTAAAAGTAGGTTTTGAAGGGACCTGAAACCCTTTACAACCAAAAACAAAGTTGCAAAAAGAACAGCTTGCAGCCAGCCAAAAGCCAGCCCCCAAACAAGACCTATCAAGATTTACATTTTGAACTACTCTTGTGGGAACATAGAGTCATGTCAAAAGAAGGCCTAGATAATTTAGCTTTCTTGCCCTTAACAGTAATCCAGCCTTCCTCCACTTGCATTGCCTTATCATACCAAGTCAACTCACAATTTTCCTGAAGATGAATGCCTACAACCACTGTCTCAGAGATTTCATCATTATTCTTTCGTGCAAGCAACGACTTATCAGAAAATCCACCAAAAATGATAGTTGAAGCGCTATCAGCAAAAATGGCAACATGAGACCCAATCTCTCACTCTTTAGGGGTTTCAACATGGTAATCTTGTACAGCATCAGCAGCCCCACCATTTGAGACATCCGAAGGGGATACCTCAAGACCTTGTGATTCTGACTCAACCACCTCTGAAAAACTCCTATGTTGTTCAGATTTCTTCTCTATCGTATAATGTTGTTGAGAGGCACCTTTCCACCATGTAGTCGTCGTAGCGTTTTTCTCAAATCCGCATTGTGCAGTAGCATGGCTAGTTTTAAAACATCTACAATGGAAGGGAATCCCCTCATAGTCCAAATATTGTACTCAAGACCCCTTAGAAGATTTAAGTAAAATCTCAACAGGCAACCCTTTTGAAACATCCATTTCAACCAATATGTGGGCAAAGGTGGAATGAAAAATGTCAGAGGATTCATCATCCACCAACAAAAAATCACCAAGGGCTAATTTTTAATTGTTAAACACTATAAAGGTTGAAGTTATTACTTTCTTATCATATTTTCTTACTTTCACCACAACACTGATATGAAGGATGGAAAGGACTTCATGAAAGGAATATATAACCATGAAAAAAATACACCATACACCTATAAAATATAAGGTAATTATGCTCAAAAATTTATAGTACCTTGAGAACAACAAGAGTACAAGAAAAAAATATTAACACAAAGTGACATTTCTACTTGATTGTGTAAGTATGGTCAAACATGCAAAATATTGCAACACTTTAACTTTCAACCGTTCTTTATTCTTGTTTTCATGTGTGATTTAGGTCAATCTCACTATTTCTTGCAACATGTTCATGGTATGAATGGTAGAATAAAGGTACTCTAAGTGGGTAAGAGGTTCATGAAAGAGGTTGAAAAATAGGGTTGGAATTTATTTAATCATAATATCAAGCATCAACCTTGTGTAAATATGTTTCTTTGTTTATTGTTGTATTGTATGCATAGAAGTTACACATTTATTTTTAAATCTAATTTAAATTAGAAAATATGATAGCACACAAATTCATACTTGCTAGTTGGTGAAGTAAATAATTTGACAAGAACAATGCATTTGTATCATGTATACTCTTGTTTAGTGCATGTTGTATTAGGAAGGATTAATTATGGTAGTTATCCTATGTGCAATAGGTTGTGGCATGAATATGCCTCCGTGAAGTGAGTTGTGGAAAGAGACTTGAGTTTAATTGTGAATGATAGCCTTATATCATGGTTGGTTAAAAAATGAATTATATATTAAAGCCTTTATAGTGTGATTTATTGGTATAAGAGAGTTGCAGAATAATAATAAATTATTTTGGTAACAACATAGAACATGATCATGCATTAATGTAAATATAACCATTGAATTTGGGATAATATTCTTAGTTTACTTTTCATAGAGGAGAAAGGCAACAATTAGGGAGGAGCATCCCACCACTAGTTCCATTGTGAAGAAGGAAGAAAAAATTAATAAAGAATTGATAGTGGGGGGAGGTTGAGTATTATATGTTATAGGAAAGAGAATCATCTGGGATGTAAAGAGAATTGTATACATTTGGGAACTCATAAAATATAGTGTGTAATAGTCTCGCAAAATCTGGACCGATCGAATTTGAACAAATAATAGCAATCTATAGGAGCAAGTGAAAGATTTTTTCTTCGAAATAAAGTGTAAGAGGAAAGTATACTATACTAGTATAACCCAAATAAAATAAATAAAGAGTAAACATAGTAGAGAATATCTGATCAAGTTCAAGAGAACTGACTTGGCTCATATTTCTTACTACTTAGACAAGGAACTTTGTATGGTGCTTCCCAACCTCATGGGTTTGATCTATATTGAATAATACTTGGAATACTTCTATTATTTTATAAATTTTCATGACAAGTGGTGCTACAACTTTGATTTCGGAAAAGTAGGAGAAAACATTGTTAGTTTTATTTCTAAACAAGCTACATATATTGCAGAAGGTTGTCTACCTCACACCTGTTTCCAATTATAGAAGTCTTTAAATTCATTGAAAAGATAATTTCAAATGCTTTTCAAAAGGAAAATATCTTAAGGATTTAGAATAGTATCAAGAAAGTTGTGGTGATTTTAAATTGACCCTATGATTCTAAGTTTTGACCCCAAAAAATTTACATAAAACTTTTATCTTGTAAATTTAATTATATTGTCTCTAAGTCAAAGGAAATATTTAGATCTACCTTTCTAGACTATTTTACTTTCAAATCTATGGTATTTAAAGTGACCAATTGAGATAATTTTTTGAAACCTCTCATTTTCATAGAAAATCCTCTATTTTCTAAAAGTTTTGATGTCATGGGATATTGGTTCCTATACAAAAAGGATTATTGTCAATGTGAATCAATAATAATTATTAGTAAATTAAGAGGTGTGGCTCTTTCATGGTATTTTTTGTCAACTATAGGCACTTATTCTTGTGACAAGAGAAGGATGAGTATGATGAAGAAGAAGAAAGTAGGATTAAAGATAAAGGAAAGGAATGTTAACAAAAAAGATGGAGAGTAAGATTACATGCACTTAGGTAAGCTATTAGCGTAGGTTATATTCATTTTCATTAGTTTATTAGGTATTTTCTATTAATAGTTTAGTTTCTTTAGGGAGGTTTATTTAGGATTAATAATGGTGAATGGAAGTGATAGGTGTCTATATCTTCCATAAGAGTTACAATTTTCTTATTTGGGTATTAAGGTGTATTCATATCTTGGGAATTACAATTCTTAGTGGGTGATTAATCCACTTAGTTTTTTTCTCTTATTTGCTTGTGTTGTTATCTCTTTTGTGTGATTTAGTTTGCTTTGTATTTTGTTCTCTTGATTAATGAGAATAGTATTGTTTAGTATATCTTATGGTCTTGAATAGTGTTGAGGTTATCACTATGGCACTAGGTCTTAGTTGCTTTATTAATCATTGAAAAATCAAATATAGCATTAGAGTCATGATGTTCTGGTCTAGACTATTTTTCTTATTTTTGAGAGCTTGTAGGAGCACTAGTTTTATAAGCTTTAGATGAGTGGATTTTTTATGTTGTATGCAACATTTTTAGTTGAACCATTACATCCAAAAGACTCAATATGTCACTTTAGGATTTCATTTCACTCGAATCAACTCTTGGAAGCCAAGCTACCATTTGATTTTTTTTATGTTTATTTTTCTTGGCTTTTGCATGTGGCACAATTTTTGAGGTGTCATGGCCAAAATCTAAGCACACCATTGTAGTTAAACACATAGAACCCTAAAATTGACTAAAAATTTTAAAAAAATTGAGCTTGAGGTCTAGAGGAGGTTTATTTTTTGCACTTGGTATTGTTTGCAAGGCCATTTATACGACCATATAGTCCATATAGGTTGTAAATATGCATAGAGTTTTTGGGAAATTGGTGGCTACCCTAATTCTACCACCATTGACTATGCATTTCTCTAGTTACACCTTCCTAAGATGCAAATTGTCTTACCTAGTTCAGCCTCCCTTGGTTACCACCACCTCTAAATAGTACCTCCATTGTTACTAGTAGGTAACACCTCTCCTAGTCACACCACTCTCAATCAATGTTGTACCAAGTAATTGCCTCCCCCGAGTAATACCTACACCTACACACATCTAGTACTAAGCTAAGATCACAAGGAATATTCACTATGTCATAACATATGTCTACACATATCATTGGGTATAGAGATAATTTTCAACTCTTACACATATTGTACAAAGGAATCTTGACCATCTTAGTTGGCATGTCCCAGTTTCCAATCAATCTAAGTCTATACATATTAGTTGTGTTCTTTTTTCTTCTCTATTTCCATCTTATGTATATTAAGTTCTCATTTTGATTATGTTTTTTTTTCAAATCCACTCGTCCCTTCTTCCTATCAAATTTTTCTACTTCTACATTCTATCATGCTTTCCCTCTGTTGCCTGCCCTCATCATTGTATTTGTCAAAATTCTATATCTTATCATGATTGTTACTCAACCCTCAATGCCTCATGTTTAGGTTGAGTTTTGTATTATGTCTAACCCTCAATCCCCAATATTTCCACTTATGTTATTGTTTCCCTCCTAACCTCTCAACACATGTCATATTGTTTCCAATAGTCTTTTTTTTGTGTCATTATTTGTGAAAAAATTTCTACCCATGATTATTGTTCAAATTTGAAGTTGTGGGTTTGCATATTAGTCAACCTATCTATTTGTGGAGGATATAAAAAAGAACATTTTCTTCCAAGTTCATCATCTACACTTAATCAAATTCCTTTTAGAATCCATTTTGAGCACTTTTGTTCAAGCATGGTAATCCAAGGATGGAAAACCTAATGATTTTGGAGGACGATCTATACAAGGGTTGTATTTCATCTTCACTAGATAGACTCCAACTACGTTATATTGATCTGATTTACCATTTTGCTATTGGTATGAATTTTTTATAATGTGTTACATCCAAAATTGTGAGGTTACTATTTACTATTACTATATAGGGTAAATATGAACGTAATGTGAAATCTGGAGATGATTTATCAATAAGTATGTTATCTCATTTGACATTGGTTCATTTGATGTTATCTAAATTGATGTTATTCATGGTGAAATACTGCATATAATTGGATCAATGGTTATTGAATTATTGTTATTCTAACTTTAAAAATGTTTATATATATATGTTGCTTATTGTTGTAAACAAAGGACTGCTAAGGTATGCATTAGTGGTTGTAGGTAAATGTTCATTCTCCAGGGGGAGGAGAAGTATCACTCAGGAAAGAAGCTTGGTCGGTTAACCAGTAATGTGAACTATCTGAGCATACACCACGTCACCTTAGATTGAGTGAACTATGTAAGTCTATGTAGGTTTTAGATAAGTCATCCATAACTTGTATGATTGCATTAGGAGTCTTGCTTACTTCTTTACACTTTATGAGTGATGTTTATCTGTATATTTATCTCGTTGTATTACGGTTATTGTGATGGTAATTTGAATGGATGTAAGTGATTAGGAAGTGGACATATATACATATATATAGTATATACACATATCCGTATGTATATGTATATACATATTGATACAAGCGTATGTTGGCAGATGGATATGCCCATATAGATGCATCGATATGGTATACTTATATATACTCGTACATAGAGGAATATATACAGACCTATATGCATGTATATATGCACACAACCTATATTATGTGGATACTAATAATATTATATTATTGTTTCCTGACAATTTTACATATACATATATATGTATATAAGCATATCGGGTATGCTAACTGACTCGCGATATATATGTATATTTGTTTAAATATATATTATTATATAATCAATATTATATATATATAAATTATATTAATATTAAGACATATGAATATATATTTATATTTATACTTGGGTCTTTAAATATAAATATGTTTTAAATATTTAAAGCTATAATTATATATATAATAAAATATATAATTTAAATTATTAAACTTTGGAAAATCAAATTATTTTCCAATTTGATCTCAACATAGGAAATTGACTTCTTCTTTTTTTTATCATTTAACTATCGAATCAGGTTATTTCATATTTAATTTGATTTAAATCATTCAACAAAGGAAATCGAATTATTTCCTGAAAATTTGAATTTTTATTATTTCACTATGGAAATTGAAATATCTTAGACTATGTGAATCAAAAGAAAAATTGAATCATATATTTTGAACTTGGAAATTTGAATTATTTCCCAACCGATTGAATACTCATCATTTAACTTTGAAATCGAATTATTTTTGAAGACTTCGTTCACGTATTTGGGACATTCACGGCTCTGGATGAATCACACGGCACCTGTTGGTGGAAACATAGGGGAAAATCCATGAAAGGCATCTAAACTTAGACCAAGTTAGTTTTAAAACATTCTTGTTGGTAAATACGGATTGATTCAACTATGCACAAGCAAAAGAATAGGGATAGGTGCTAAGAGAATTGCCATATCTGAAAGATGCCTGTAGGTGTCAATTCTGCAAATTTAACCATATGCAAATATGAAATGGTCTTCAACCTGCTATCATGTAATGGAGGTCGACTCACCTCTTGTAAGTTGAGTATGAGATTTGAAACCCGCCACTTGCTAAGTTGAACATTTCAACTCACAATTCTGGAAGTTTACATGCCTTTGGAAGTGGGATTCCATGAGGCTGTGAGGCTCTATATATAGCTGACTCATTTCTTCATCCTTTATGCATTTTGTTTTACAATGAATTTTTATTAGGAATTGAGTTTGTTCATCATATTTCTACTTCAAAATTGAGCTACCAGAGAGTTTCATAATTTCATCAAATTGAAATCATTACTAGTCTGATTCATCATTTTCTGAGAGATAAATTCTGAAAGAGGAAAATAGATTTTGGGAGAAGATAGGTTGAATCTTCATCATTTGGAGAAAAGCTAAATAGTAGTTTGAGATTACCAATTTGTGTTATTTTCATATGCGTATATCTTTGAGAGTCATTAGCTGCAGTCATTCATCAATTTATGTGTGACAATTGATACAATCATCTTCATAATTTTGAGTGATATTCATAACCAACAATATTCAAATTTCTGAGAGATTGTTTTCATTTTGAGGAAAACGTATTCTACCCATGCAATACACCTTTTCATTGTGAGTATATTTTGAGAGTAAGAAAAGGGAATTTTTTGAGGAAATTATCATCTTCTGAGATACTGGGAACTTGGTTCATTAAACTAGATTGAACAACCAAAGAAGAAGGCTACCTTGTCAACATCATCTGGGAAGCGATAACATGCATGGGGTTTTTCTACTTCTTAATGTTTGCAAAAGAATTATTGTGTTTTCTTTACTGCATGAAATGTATTTTCTGCTTGTGCAATAGAAGTGTTTTGTTGTCTTCTGAAAAAAGAGAATTGAAGCCTTTAGAATTCTTTTCATAAGATGTTTTTAAGTACTTCATATTAGGAGATTTTTCTTGACACATATACTTAATTGTATTAGAAATATCTGTTCGACACAAGTATTTAACTATACTAGGTATGTCCAAGAGATCACTTGCCTAAGGAATTCAACTATACAATAAGAGGTACGACATAGGTATTTAAATATACTGTATATGTTTGAACATGGGATGCAATGTGTTTGTATATTTACTCCATAGTAGGAGGTGATTGTGTTTCTTAGTTAAGTATATACTAGGCTTGATTTGAATGTAGGTCAATTGAGGTACACCAGTTGAGTTATTAGGCTAACTCTGAAATTTTATGTTACTCCTAATATAAGGATGGGAGCAGCCATGTGCACTTGTTAAAAGATTCATTACTAGTAGATTGGTTGGTTGTAGGTTAGTTTGGGGTGACAGATTTACCCATTGAAGGACAACACCTACGTGTAATGTAAGATAGCCCTAAGTCAAATCGACCCTAAATAGTGTATGTGATAGATGACCCTCAGTAGCAATACTATATGAAACACTTTGATCAAAGTAGTGTAATATACAATACATCCTCTTAGACTAGGTGATGATTACACTGTCAGTTCACCGTGATCCCATATTACATGCTAGTTCGAGAGTTTTTTGGATTGCACAGGTTCTAGTTATGTAGAACACAACACTATGCTCAGTTGGTTAATAGTATCAGTTACTCTACCAATCTCTTTGTTGAAGGGAGGGTCATCTATCGAATGATAGATGTGTGGTGGACCACATTATAAGTTTGTCGTTGGCAGAAAAGCGCCTGAGTGATGCTTCTCCTTTGAAGGCTACTGAAGTACCAATATTTGAAAGGTGGATTCTTGGACCTTCTTACTACTATTTGCTCTAAAGCTCATTGGAGCTATTTTAGCTAAGGTACGTTTTCTCGTTACTTGTACTTGTGAGGTTATTGTAATGAAATATAATCTTTATTGTAATTTTAATATGATATCTTGTTCATATATGATCAATAAAGGAAAGAAAAATTATATTGCAATGACTTGTTAGCACGTTTATTTACTTTTTTGATGTAAATTTGAGAATTTTTATTTTTACTGAAGGATCAGGTTGTTACATGTGGTATCAGAGCTACCAGGTTCTACACTGAAACCTATGAGCTCATTACACAACAATGCGTAAACCTTATTAGAAGATAATGGTTGAAAAGTTCTTATGCCACAATGGCAAGAGAAAATAACTAAAGGGGAGTGAAAAGGAAGATGAGAACCTTAGTAACTTGTTTAAATTGGGACTAGTTAGAGATTTGTCCCTGGAATCATAATTCTTAAACCAACAACATATGATATTACCTAGGGTTGTAGAAGATTATGCAACCAGGTCATATAGGAAAGTTAGGAAAATTAACCAGTATATACCTTATCCTACAGTATAGTTTTATGACTCTAAAGAAAAAGAAGGAATGAGAAAATCCCTTAATTATAGCAACCTACAATTGTAAAAGAGTCAGGAACTCTTGTATTTAGTGATAAACCTACGAATCTATGTGCATGCAAAGTCAGCATAAATAAGATCGAAGTAGGATATCAACGAAGGAGGTATCCACAAGGGTTGGAGAATTCGTGACTTAAACTCTTGTGTAAAGATAGGATCTTGCAAGAAAAGAATTAGTACCTAGGGAATGAGAAAAGACCATAATGGTCAGAAAGAAACAATCAATGAAGTGAGCAAGGTTCCACCAACCAAAATCAGTGAGGTTATTAGAGTTTTGATTAAGATGAAAAAGTGACCAAACAACTTTGGTATCTCTAAAAGGCTATGAGAGAATAAGATTCCAAGCATTGGAATAAGGTCACATGAAAAGGTCAGTGTGACAAAGAATCCTAAAAAGGTAAATCAAGTTGGTTTAAACACAAGTTTGGATAGTAAATGAATAGGTTGGAGCTATAAGTATAACTCACCAACATGTTTACGAAAATCAACATATGATTAGTGGTTCCAAAAGTAAATAGATTGCAACATGGCACTATGTGATAGTTCAATAGAAGTTGCAAGTGAAACAACACTATGAGTAGAAAGGTTCATCAAAACAACGATGTATTGTAAGTATGGATATTCCTCCACTAAAAAGGATATTAGAAAAGTGAATTGGAATATTAGTGTGCCTCTTTAACTTCTAAAGTTGTTGAATATTCATTAGATCTCTTGTTGGATGATCCAAGTTATTGAATCTATGAGATAGAAAAAAATGTTGAATCAAACTTTGGGAAAGAGTATATTTGAGGTATGACATGAGGCAAGAGAAGACAATGGAAAGTCAACAACAAGGAAAGACAAGTTCCTTTCCAAAGAAGCAATTAATTGCTAGGAGTTCAACGTGAGTCTAATTAAAGTTGTGGAAACACTAAGGGGGGAAGGAAGAGAGTGGATTGACTCGAGATAAGCACCCCACCCAAAAAAAACATGGGTATGTTCTCAATGTAGAAGAACTAATGATTTCTTTGCAAGTCATAAGGATAATTAAGTCATACATTTTATGACCACAAGGGAAAAGGATAAATGGAAAGGTTAAGGACTATGACCTATATACCTTAAGATTATCTGATTAAAAGATCAAATGATATTATTATCAATGCCTTAGAGAAGGATAGGCGGATAATTTGATCATGATAAGTAAGATCATTGTCTATGGTATTGGCAAGGGAAGATCTAAGATACTCGTGATTGGAAGAAAGTGTCTTTATACTCCTATATACTTTATATAGAGAATTTAGATAGTTCGATGTTATTTCTATATGAAATATATCCATGTCATGAAGCGACTTGACACTAAAACTTACTATGCTAAGAGACCTAAGGATGAAAAAGGTTTAGCTATTTAAGCCATAGAGATGGAGTGAAGGATAAGGTAGGATGTGATGTTATGAGAACCATATCAAAAATCTCTTAATAAGAGTGATTAAATCACTTGATCACTACCTTACTCATGAATGAAACTCTAGGTTTAGAATAACCTAATTAGGACAAGTTCATTCAAATAAACAAAGATACCTTAGGATGAGACTTAACCTATTGAGTTGGTTATGTACTGGACTACTCTTTAACACATATAAGTTGGAAATAACTTATTTGGTTGAGTTGTACATTTGGTCTTGACTAGGACATATAGAGTGGAGAAATCTATAACAACAGACTAGTCAATAAATGAGGACTCTATCCTAAGAATTGGAAGGGAATATTGGGTTTGAGATTCACTCATGCGAATGAGTACATCATTTGAGTTTATGAAATTCTATATGGATAGAAACATAGGAGGGATTCCTAGTAAGTTACAGGAAGTCATATTATTGACTAGACTTTACTTTGAGTGGCTCTTGTATTAAAAGAGATACACTTTCAAAAAAGAAGCATCTATTAATATAACATAACGTCATATGATTTTCACTTAGCAAGAAATGTTGAAAATATTACGAAGAAGAACATCGGAATTTTTACTTGTGCTCAAAAGGATATATCGAAGTTAAGACTCTCCCATACGATTAAGAAATCATGGAGCTAACAAGAAACGTTCATGCTTGATGATTAGGTATGCAATTAAATTTGTTGCCATTCAAGGATCAACATGATGGAACGAGGATTAACACTGAAAATTAGTACCAAATTATATCGGGAAAATTATATTGAGTTAAAAGATTAATGACATCTTTGAAAATAATCCAAGGATAGAAGAAACCCATGGTATGGATGTCCTAAGATAAATGGGAATTATCTCCACAAAACTTATAACCATTATAACATGGCAATTAGTGATAGCGTGAGATCAAAATAGGTTTTCACTTAGTCAAAGAATAGACTATTATTTGATCTAAAATAACCTATGTACCCAAAATCTTGGAAGACTCGGGAATGGAATAAGGAAAGGAATGTCAGAATTAGGACATCAAAATGACAACGGAAATTTTTCAGATGAGGAACCACTATAATCTGGAAAAGATAGAGTAAGAAGCTACACAGAATGTGGCCAGATAATGTCTAGTATATCAGGAAATGAAAACCGGATGTCATCAAAGGTAGGACATGTAAACTCTCTTGCAATTCCAAAAGGAAAATGGTAGAACACAAGACAGATCAACCTGTCTATGTTAGTAGAACTAACATAAAGTTCTAAGTGGACAAACTCATCGAAGTAACCAATGCTTTTTGGAAACTTGACTTATAGGATTTTAGTCCTAAATAATATATTGTGGGCAAGTAGATTGCTTAGTAATCCTGAAAGGTTATTTCATTTTAGCAAATAATGATAGGGTTGTGTAAACCATGATCATACTATGAAAACATTCAGTTGAGCGAATGTGCAATATATTATTGCAGTCAAGTAAGCAAAAATGGTAGACTAAATCTTGAATGATTTATAAACTTCTAAACATTGAAGTTTAGATTATTATATAAAAAAGGAAAGGTCAGAGACTCTATTAAGCCAAATAGGCTTAGAAATAGGGTAAACCATAAACTTGATAGAATGTCAAAAAGCAGTAATAGATCAAATTGATCAATGAAACTTTGTCAATACAAATCTTAAGTATGAAGTGGTATCAAGATTTGGCAGGTGTCTAGAAGCAATGGCATGCTCAAGATGGACAAGTAATCAAGAGAAAGTACTTTATGGTAAGAAAAATAGATGTGTAAGTGACAGACGGACTCGGTTTATGAGTTGTCTAAAAGTGTAAATACCAAATGAAAAGGATGGGACCCATGATGTAGTGTACAATACATCACCATTTCCTTTTCTATTGGGATTATACTAAGGATGAATTCATGGGCCAATGATTTCCGATCACTATGTATAGTTATTATTATATATTGGATGTGTATGTGCAATAAAACTCTTTGGGAGAGTATGTGTGAGGCATACAAGTTTTCCCTATGCGATAGTAAGGAATGTGCTACCTTTGATGATTGAGAATTGTAAGTAGAACTTTATTTGACTTTAACTGTATGTTAAAAGGTTATAGATCATCAGGGACGATGATTCACAAGGGGGGGAAGTATGTTACATCCCAAATTGTGAGGTTACTATTTACTATTACTATATAGGGTAAATATGAATGTAATGTGGAATTTGGAGATGCTTGTACCTTGTTATCAACATGTATGTTATCTCATTTGATGTTTTTTCATTTAATGTTATCTCAATTGATGTTATTCATGTTGAAATACTGCATATATGTGAAGAGATGGTTATTGAAGTATTGTTATTCTAACTTTAAAGATTTATATATATATATATGTCGCTTATTGTTGTAGAGGAAGGACTGCTAAGGTATGTGCTAGTGGTTGCAGGTAAATGTTCATTCTCCAGTGGGAGGGGAAGTATCACTCGGGAGAGAAGCTTGGTCGGTAAACTGGTAATGTGAACTATTTGAGCATACACACGTCACCTTAGATTGAGTGAACTATGTTAGTTTGTGTGGGTTTCAAATAAGTCATCCATAACTTGTATGATTGCATTAGAATTCTTGCTTAGTGGTGTTTATCTGTATATTTGTCTCGTTGTATTATGGTCATTATGATGGTCATGTGAATGGATGTAAGTGATTAGGAAGAGGGCATATATACATATATAGTATATACATGTATCCATATGTATATGCATATCGATACAAGTGTATGTTGGCAGATGGATATGCCCATACAAATGCATCGATATGGTATACTTATATATACGTGTACATAGAGGAATATATAGAGACATATATGCATGTATATATGCACAACACCTATATTATGTGGAAATTAATAATATTATATTATTATTGCCTAACAATTTTATATATACATATATATGTATATAAGCATATCGAGTATGTTGATTGGCTCAATATATATATATATATATAATTATATAATAAAGATTTTATATATATATATATATATATATATATATATATATATATATATATATATATATATATATATATATATATATTATAGTAATATTAAGACATATGAATATATATTTATATTTATACTTGGGTATTTAAATATAAATATGTTTTAAATATTTAAAACTATAATTATATATATAATAAAATATATAATTTAAATTATTAAACTTTGGACAATCAAATTGTTTCCTAGAAAATTGAATATTTATTATTCCACTATGGAAATCAAAATATTTTAGACTATGTGAATCGAAACTTTTCTAAATCGTCTTTTGAACTTGGGAAATCGAATTATTTCCCAACCGATTGAATACTCATCATTTAACTTTGAAATCAAATTATTTATGAAGACTTCATTCACATATTTGGGACATTCACGGCTTTGTATGAATCACGCAACATCTGTTGGTGGAAACGCAAGGGAAAATCCATGAAAGGCGTCTAAACTTAGACCAAGTCAATTTTAAAACGTGCAAGTTGGTAAATACAGATTTATTCAACTAAGTAGCAAGCAAAAGAATAGGAATAGGTGCTGAGAGAACTGACATATCTAGAAGATGCTTGTAGGTGTCGATTCTGCAAATTTAACCATATGCAAGTATGAAATGGTCTTCAACTTGTTGTCATGTAATGAAGGTCGACTCACCTCTTGGAAGCTGAGTATGAGATATGAAACCTATCACTTGCTAAGTTGAACATTTCAAATCACAGTTTTGGCAATTTACATGCCTTTGGAAGTGGGATTTGATGGGGCTATGAGGTTCTATATATAGCTAATTCATTTCTTCATCCTTTATGCATTCTATTTTACAACGAATTTTTATCTGAGCATACATTTTTTTTAAGTCTGAATTCATCATTTCTTGAGAGCCATATTATTTTGGAATTGAGTTTGTTCATCAGATTTCTACTTTAAAAGTCCAGAGAGTTTTCATAATTTCATCAGACTACAATCATTACCAGACTGGTTCATCACTTTTTGAGAGAAATTTTGAAAGAGGAAAATAGAGTTTGGGAGAAGACAGGCTAAATCTTCATCATTTGGAGAAAAGCTAAATACAAGTTTGAGATTACCAGTCTGTGTTGTTGCCATATGCATATATCTCTGAGAGTCATTAGTTGCAGTCATTCATCAATTTGTGTGTGACAATTGATACAATCATCTTCATAATTCTGAGTGATATTCATAACCAACAATATTCAAATTTATGAGAGATTGTTTTCATTTTGAGGAAAACGTATTCTACCCATGGAATACACCTTTTTTCTATGAGTATATTTTGAGAATAAGAAAAGGGAATTTTGTGAGGAAATTATCTTCTAAGAGACTGGGAACTTGATTCGTGAAACTGGATTGAACAACCAAAGGAGAAGGCTACTCTGTCAACATCATCTGGGAAGCAATAATAGGCATGGCATTTTTCTACTTCTTAATGTTTGCAAAATAATTACTGTGTTTTCTTTATTGCATGAAATGTATTTTCTGCCTGTGCAATAGAAGTGTTTTGTTGTCTTCTGGAAAAAGAGAATAGAAGCCTTTAGACTGCTTTTCATAAGATGTTTTTAAGTACTCCATAGTAGGAAAGTTTTCTTGACACATATACTTAATTGTATTAGAAATTTCAGTTCGACACAAGTATTTAACCATACTAGGTATGTCGAAGAGATCACTTGCCAAAAGAATTCAACTATACCGTAAGAGGTACGACATAGGTATTTAAATATACTGGATATGTTTAAACATGGGATGCAATGTGTTTGTATATTTACTCCATAGTAGGAGGTGATTGTGTTTCTAAGTTAAGTATATACTAGGCTTGATTTGAATGCAAGAGTCACTTGAGGTACACAAGCTGAGTTATTAGGTCAACTCTGAAAGCTTATGTTACTCCTAGGATAAGCATGGGAGCGACCTTGTGTATTTACTTGCTAAAAAGATTCATTACTAGTAGAATAGTTAGTTGTAGGTTAGTCTGGGGTGATGGATTTACCCATTGAGGGACAATACCTACGCGTAGTGTAAGATAGCCCTAAGTCAAATCGTCCCTTAATAGTGTATGTGATAGATGACCCTCAGTAGCAATACTATATGAAACACTTTGATCAAAGTAGTGTAATGTACGAAACATCCTCTTAGACTGGACGATGATTACATTGTCAGTTCACCATGATCCCATAGTACATGCTAGTTCGAGAGTTTTTCGGATTGCACGGGTTCTAATTATGTAGGATACAACACTATGCTTAGTTGGTTAACAGTATCAGTTACTCTACCAATCTCTTCGTTGAAGGGAGGGTCATCTATCGAATGATAGATGTGCAAGGGACCGCATTATAAGTCTGTTGTTGGTGGAAATGCACCCGAGTGATGCTTCTCCTCCTCTGAAGGCTACTAAAATACCAAGATTTGAAAGGCGGAATCTTGGACCTTCTTACTACTATTTGTTCTAAAGCTCATTGGAGCTTGTTAGCTAAGGTACGTTTTCTCATTACTTGTACTTGTGAAGTTACTATAATGAAATATAATATTTATTGTAATTTTAATATGATATCTTGTTCATATATGATCAATAAAGGAAAGAAAAATTATATTGCAATGACTTGTTAGCATGTTTATTTACTCTTTTGATGTAAAATTGAAAAAATAAAAATTACCGAAGGATTGGGTCATTACATAATGATATTATAGAACTATTTAAATGTAATATACCATTAATGTAATAAGACAAAGATGGGATTTCATTTGTTATGTATTGTTCATTATAATAAGAAGATTGGGAGTTATTTATGACATTTGTTGTTTGAAATGTAATGATATTGCTAGTGCATAAACAGTAGTTTTAAATATGAGTTATCTAAGATCTAATTGAATGATAAGGATGATAGTGTTTGTGGAAGGTGAAGAATTATATTTACATTATTATCTTGACCCGAGTCATTACATTAGATTGTGTGCCCTACCACAAGGACTTTCCATGTGTACCATTATGTCTCTTGATTAATCTTACTATTTGATTTGAAGAGTTAACCATGAGTACTAAAGAACATCATATTATCAAATTTGATAGACATAACCATAAGTCTTGACAAGACAAAATCCTAATGCATTTCAGATGGATTAAACTCTCAACCATCCTCTATGGATTTGTTCCTTAACCTAGTTCTTGTGGCTAGAATCAAGTGTGAAGAGAAAAGATTGAACATGTCTTAAGTTTTATTTTGTGCAATGTTGATATCAACACCATGATGGTAACCATGCATATTGATTGCCCTTGTGACCTTTGTACCAAACTTTGGGAGATCTATAGAGATAAAAATCAACCTCCATTTCCAAATGATTCTACAATGTCCAATAGGTTGAGCTTAATTGGTTAAAGCATGGAGTTCTCATTGTAGAGACCCAAGTTCAAATCCGAAAGGGAAGTCTAATATGGAATTCTAAGTTATGACTCTTGATCTTCCATGGTTGGCTTCCAGTGTGGAGGTGGTTTTTAAATAAGTGGATTTCTAAGTTGTGACTCTTTGTCTTCCATAGGTGGTTTCTCGTGTGGTTGCTTGAAAGGAGCTAGTATTAGTCTCATAGTTGTGCTCGCAAGAGCTTGTATTGGTCTCATGTTGATGCTCAATATTTGTTCCCCTTGTTATTTTTTGACCATATGACTATAAAATAGCTACAATGCTTGAAATTGGTAACTTAAACATTGTGATAACATAAAGACATCTCTTGATGCTCCTTGTCCACCTACAAATACTTATGATGACTTTTTAGCTTATTTGACCCCTACATCACCAAGTCACCAATCTAAGTCTAAGGGCTCTTATCCTCCATCACAAGTTGCTTCATCATAGTTTAGTGTCACTTCATCAAGAGCTTCCAATGACTATTTGAAGTAGGATCAAAGTAGTCTTCCTAATCCACCTAATTGGGGCATCAAGCTATCAAGCATTCCTCATTTATTTGTGGACTCCCACTTTCTGAATCTTGACAATACCATTGAGGTCTTCTTCTCTATGGGGAAATCCTTATGTACCTAGGTGCTTCCTTAGAGTAAATATTGGAACCCATCTAAGCTACACCTAAGGGGGTGTTAATATAATTTTTTATTTTACTTTTACTAGTATATTTAAGTGTTTTTCTACACCTAGTTTTTCCCACTTAGGTAGACTTATTTAAGTGTAACAATAGTGGAAAGGAGTGATAATGTCTCTCTCTTCTATAGGAGTTATACTTTTCCTATTTGGATATTGTTGTTCATCCATATATTAGTAGTTACACTTCTTAGTGAATGAGTAATCCACTTTCCTCCTTTGCATTTATTATACATTCACTCACACTTTGCTTTCTCTCATTTACTTAAATTATATTTTTCTTGCAAGTGATCTAGTTTGCTTTGTATTTTCTCTCTTGATTAATGGGAATATAATTTTTTAACCTGCCTTATGGTCTGAATAGTGCTTTCATGTGCATTGCAAAATCTAACATAAGCAGCTACATGTTCAAGCAAAGAATATTAAGAACAATCAAGTAGAGGGTGTGCATGTTTAAATTATTGAATATTTGAAATTCACCATACATATAGCTTTCATTCAAATTTTATGCTTTGGATATGGGTGGGTTGGATATTGTTCTTGGATGTATTTAGTTATAGACTTTGAAAACAATCAATATCAAGGTGCAAAAAAATTGTATGAAGCTTCTGTATAGGAAATAAATAATATCTTTGCAAGATATTACATACAATGTAGACAATAGGGAAAGGCAGAATTAAGCAAGTGAACGTAGCTTAAGAAGAATGTACAAAATGATCAAAAGAGAACATAAGTGAAAGAAAGAAACGATTAAGAGAAAAGGTGTATTACCTATCAAGAGCCAAAAACAAAACAAAAGAAAGTGGCTAAAAAGATTGACGAATCAAGTATTAAAGAAGGTTCTAGAGAATTAAAAAATGATACCATATAGACGTACACATATTTATTAGAGACAACCATGGAGGCAAGGTACTACATATCAAGGAAGCACTAACTCTAGAGTGTTGATGTTAGTACAGCGTCGGTCTGCACTTCCCAAGAGAATTATATTAAATATCAACTAGAGCATGGGCCGACCCTATTTTGAATTATATCATTTACTTGTTGACTGGCCGACTTAAGTTATATTTATTCATTTATTATTATTTGTATAAAGGCCGACCTAAATGAAGAGGCACCAAGAAGATATATATACAAGGTTACTTTTGGTTATTACACACAATTCATATCATCAAGAAGTTCGCTATTATATTGAAGAGCAGATCAAATTCGCAGTCTTAGAAGAAGTTCATACTTGAACAGCAGATATCAAGTTCGCATTCCTAGAAGAAGTTCATACTTGAACAGCAGATCATCATCTCTGTAGCAGCAGTCCGAATTCATGTAAGAAGTCAGTTCTTTGTATTAAGAAGGAAGGCGAATACTTCAAACAAGCATTGGCCATTGTTGGGCCTGATTTGTAAGCAGAATTCTGTTATTGTATCACCATATATAAGAGAATCATTTGCTGGGTTTTTCTCCCTCAAGAGGAGGGTTTTCCCAGGGTATCCTGTTGTGTTCATTGTCTTATGTGTTGCATTTATATTGAATATCTAATCTGATCTAAGAAACACTAACATAGAGATGCAAGGACTCGCAAGACCAATCACAATGGATCTACATAGAATCAAAGGAGCAATTGTAGGAACCAGTGGCATCAAAAAAGAAATGTCTATTCATAACAACAAAGGAGAAACTACAATGGTGGTAAATAGAATTAGTGTATATAGAACAAGACTGAAATATAGGTACACCATCAAGCACAACACTTCACAAAGATCATATACAAATAGTCAAATGATAGAACATGGTATCCTATTATCTTGAAAAAATTTTACTATTTGATTTTTTTTCATTTTTTGAGGATAAAACATGTTAAGGGTGATGGAATGTTATATACCTAAGAATATGATATTATAGTGTATTAGATATTAATAAATAAAGGCTTAGGGTGGATATGTTTTGTAAGTCAACCCACTAATTAATTATAAAAAAAAATTATCTTGTGTATAAGAGAGTGGTCATAGTAGAAATTGAGTGATATATTGTAGGCAAGAATTATACAGGAGATAAAGAGCATTGTATGTGTTTGGGATCTCATATAAGATATAATGTTAAATGGTTTCTTCTACAATCCTAATTCAAGGGTTTGATCTCTAAAATTAATATGTTGAGCATTTCTATTATTTTATGTAGGTTCAAAACAAACATCACAAAGCTTACAAGGTGTTATTTTGGTGAGAGCAATTGTTTATATTACAGTATTTCTATTATTTTAGGTGAGCAATTGTTGCTGGCACTTGAAAAAAAATCTAAACCAGATTCTAATGGGTATGTAGAAGACATGGGCATATTCACACATTTCGATTTATAGACCAGCTACTAGTTGTCTTCAAATGTAAAATTGGCTCTTCTATGTTCTAGTACTTAAAATTCAAGGATTTGTAGAAGTAAAATCTCAAAAAGTTTGCAGATCAACAATGCTTCATGCAAAGGTCAGAGGTCAATATCTGTGTTCTACTTTTTCCAGAGTTAATTGAATTTTTAAACTGTTTCTATCTCTAGTAAACAAAAAAAATGGTTTTATGACAATCCCTTTTACATGCTGCCGCAAAAAATGTAGTTCATCTTCACAAATCTGTTGCAATTCTTCTGAGGCATGATGTTCTTTATCTCGGAGAACCTTAGTTGTCCATCTCAATCCTATTTATAAACGACATATAATTTCATAAAGACGGTGAAGAGGCCTGTAGGATTTAAATGAGAAAAAGTCATTGTAATGACGTCCATAAGGCTGAATTAATTGTATGACAGCATTCACCAAAAATATGCAATATACAAAAACCAACTTACGTATAGCTTTTACTGCAAAAGCTCCTACCCCCAAATATTCCCTTGCATTTCGTGGCATACTCAAAAAAGTGAAGAGCTCGTGTCTGCAAATCTTGATGCATGGACTTCTAGAATGCTATATGAACCCTTGAAGAAAAATCTGAAATAAATTGGGATTTATCATTATACAAGTTGACAACTGATCCAAGGCACAAATTCCAAGGCCAACTTTGGCAATTTATTGAAACCATATTTTAATTTTAAAAATAAATACTACATTTTTTTTGTTTAACCTCACTTTAATGCAAATATGGAATTTTTCAAATCACAAGTGCAGACTTTAATTTTCCTCCAATTTTCGCCACATTACAAGTCAGGATTTTTTCAGTGCACAGTTGGAGATTTTGATTTTATCAAATATTGGATCGATCAGGGTACACACGAAGGCACTCATTCTTGAGTTATTAATTTGATTTCCAATCAATTAGAGCACAGAAAAGAGGTGAAGGCCCTTTCAAGTTTTTTAATTTATTTTTAGGTTGGGGAAGTTATGAATTTATGATTTAAAATTATCTACAACGAAGTTCAGGCTTTAAATTGCAATGGGTGTGATTCTTAGTGATAACCCCAACCATTAGGGTTTAAGAAACCCTATTAGTGGACCGTAGCTTTCTAGGCTCCATTTTATTACTATGCGATATTAGAATTTTATTATTATTTGTAATTTATTAAGTTGTAATTAATATTCTAGTTCAAGTTCGAGCATCAAATCAAGGTATACACTATGATAGGCAAAATTGATGAACAAATTCCATCTTTCGTGTCTCAACTCTTATTTAACAAAAACAACATTCTTTCCCCTGCTTGTATGAAAATATTTCAGCATTTTTAGTTTCCCAAATTAATGCCAACTAATTGAACTCCGTTTATACTTTCGGTTTGCTGAGTGAATACCAATTCTAAGTAGTGCTACTATCATCTGAACTAACATAAAAAGTATTGCAGAAAAATTCACTAAAAACAAATTGACGACCATTCTTAAGTACAACTTGTTATGTGAACACACACTATAAATGGGTAAACTCCAGGTTGCTGTGGGTATAATATTGGTGTTGCGGGTATGAAGATATCTGGGACAATTATGTTCTTTTTGGTATTAGGATTCGGTATACAAGGTACATCTGATAATAAATTAAAATGAATTGTGATAAACATGGAATGAAAATGAAAAAAGAAAGATTGTTCCTCTCAGCTATCCTCTACTGCATGATAGTGTTCCTTGCGAATCTGTGTGACCTCTCAGCTATCCCCTGCTATGTGATGGAGTTACTTGCAAATTTGTATGTCCTTTCAGCCATTCTCTGCTATGTGGTAGTGGTCCTTGAGAATGCTGTCCAAACCTGCAATATTTATAAACATGCTATATCCTGTCTTAAAGATAATGTTGACATGCCATACATGCTCCCCAAATTTCCTACCAATTTCTTTGAACGACTGAGAAAAAAGCTTTCAACAGGCTCATTTGATCTTCCAAGGCTTAGGGCATTTCATTTATTTTTTGTCATCATTTTTGTTTGCGTGTAGGAGACATTCACTTTAGAATTAAGATATGTCAGGGAACACCCTATGCCTGCCAGAGAGGCCTCCTGCAATAGAGAGACGTCACATGCAGATTTGTCTATCTGCAACATGTGTACCCAACCCAAAGATCAATCATGCAAAGTGAGTTTAGAAAACTAATAAGGGAACTTAGGTCTGGTTTGGGATGGTTTTGTCATTCTCTCTACAGGATACAAGTTCATTAGAGAAGATCTTTTTTAAGAAAAAATACAAGATCATCAGAAAAGAATAGCTCCAAATATTATATCTCAACACAGTATCACAAATCATAATTAATCGAAAACATAGCCAAAAGGAAAGCAAGTAATTTCACTCTCCATGCCATTTAAGGCTTTGACTTCTTGCCAGATTATCCTTGTTGCTAAACTTCTCTAAAAAGATACATTTATTTACAGATCTGATCCAAGTTTAACTCACCTTTAAATGTGACGCTTATGCACCAAAAACTAGGCAATTAAACTTTAAATGCTATTAGACCAGCATCAGAAGAATGGTGTGTTGATCTTGACAAGAAATATCATTCCTCCTTTGAAGTACGAGTTGTCCCGGCAGAAGTACTGTCAGCAAAGTACTCTTGATGCTTCATGTTGACTCCATACTGCCAATCATTGAAAGGATTCCCAGAACTGGATTAGAGTCATCCAGAAGCACATTTAAGATAAATATTTCTCTTTCTAAAATTTTAGTAGCCATTTTCCAGGGACACAAACAAAGAATAAGCTACAGATCAAGAATCACTTATATGGGATAAAAAAGATAGTCACTGCTTCTACCTATGATGCTTGATAAGCACTAACAGCAGCTATATAAATAATGAATAAACTCTACTTCCTGTGATGCTTGATAAGCGTGCACATGCCAATGCATACCTCTCGCAATGCCATTGAAAGATCTTCAGTTGTCAAAACAAGTCGTTTATCCTGAATGAAAAGCATGATAGATAGAGGACACAGCTTGTCATTCAAGGTACTGTTAAGCAAGCATGTAAACTAGGCATAAAAATCATAAAATCATTTGCATTCTACTCTTGCAAAGGTAAGTTGCTGTATAAACATGAATATGTTAACATGATAAGAAGCAATAAAACAAAGGTTGTTCAAATTATTAATACTTGTAATTTAAGTTTAGGCTAAGTTCAAGGTGAGAAGGTCTGGATGCATCTTTAGAAAGAAACCTTTAAGGGTCCACTCCACAAGAACAGGCCTTTGCAGTATGGTCCTTGCACCATACTTCATGTAAAACCAGCTCTAATCAGCTACAACTAAGTTCCTTGAAATTTCCATGGTAGCTTTCACTGCAAACAAAATTAGCAAGCTTCATTTTGCTCTTATCATGATTGATTAGGATCATGACAGGAAAAATCATTCTTGGAAGTAAATCAGCAAACCGGAAGATCAGGTTAGAGCTAAAGTTTTCAAAAAAATAAAATGAAGGAAAAAACGAACCAGCAAAAATTGCAAAAAAAAGGTCAAAATCGCAATTTTATTGGTTTGGGACCATTTTTTGACAATTTGAATGGGATTATATCAGTTTAACTCACATTTTTGGTTTATATCACAATTGTGATATTTCTATCAGGCTTCAACCATGTAGTTTTACGAGTCAAACTCATTGACCCATGTTTCATGAGTAGTGGTTCACAAGAACCCATCTCTCATGATGATGAATGGTCCACTTAGCACTCATTGCATCTAGGTGATGCTCACAGAGGTGAAGCACTGGGCCTTCTCAGGAGGTCACCCATCCCAGTACTACTCCAGCTCAAGTGTGCTTAACCACAGATTTTTCCCCAAGGTTAAGCCCACTTAGCTTACAACCCCATTTGCAAAACCTTCAACAAGTGTTGTGCCTTATGAACCGTTCATTATAGAGCCCCTTTAGCTCATCAATCGATAAGTAGGAAGTATTTTCCACAGCGTGTCAAATTGTGATATTTCTATCAAGATTCAACCGTGTAGTTTAACGAGTCAAACTCATTGACCCATGTTTCATGAGTAGTGGTTCACAAGAACCCATCTCTCATGATGACAAATGGTCCACTTAGCACTCATTGCATCTAGGTGATGCTCACAGAGGTGAAGCATTGGGTCTTCACAAGAGGTCACCCATTCCAATACTACTCCAACTCAAGTGTGCTTAACCGCAGAGTTTTCCCCAAGGTTAAGCCCACTTAGCTTGCAACCCCATTTGCAAAACCTTCAACAAGTGTTGTGCCTTATGAAACATTCATGATAGAGCCCCTTTAGCTCATCAGTTGATAAGTAGGAGGTATTTTCCACATGTCAAATTGTGATATTTCTATCAGGATTCAACCATGTAGTTTTACGAGTCAAACTCATTGACCCATGTTTCATGAGCAGTGGTTCACAAGAACCCATCTCTCATGATGATGAATGGTCCACTTAGCACTCATTGCATCTAGGTGATCCTCACAGATGTGAAGCATTGGGCCTTCCCGAGAGGTCACCCATCCCAATACTACTCCAGCTCAAGTGCGCTTAACCACAAAGTTTTCCCCAAGGTTAAGCCCACTTAGCTTGCAACCCCATTTGCAAAACCTTCAACAAGTGTTGTGCCTTATGAACCATTTATTATAGAGCCCCTTTTGATAAGTAGGAGGTATTTTCCACAACGTGTCAAATTGTGATATTTCTATCAAGATTCAACCATGTTGTTTTACGAGTCAAACTCATTGACCCATGTTCCATGAGTAGTAATTCACGAGAACCCATCTCTCATGATGATGAATGGTCTCTCTTATGAAGGATCTTTTTCCTCGCATGAGGTTTTGTCCTCTCATTTTTCCGTTGACAGCATTATTGTATTTCATCTCCCTTTTGGAGAGGAGTTTTGTCTCATTGGGTTTTCTCTTGTGAGAGTAACATGACCTTGTAGCCGAGACCCATCTTTGTGTCTTTGCATGATAATCTACTCCCTAAGTTGTACTTAAGGGGGGGTGTTGGTGTAAATACATGATTTTCCTAACTAGTTATTAGTGGGGTTCTATTTACATGTTAAGTCCACTTAGGTCCTAGGAGGGAATCTTTCTAGATTGTGTTAGTTGTCACTAGATCTTATCTAATGTTTTGAATTTAATGCTTGTGTCCTAAGTCATTTAATATTTGTTGAGGTAGTTGTCTCATTGTATAGGATTAAGACACATGTCAAGATCTTGTTTAATCCTATCTCACAACTTGCCTTTATAAGCAAGGCATCATATGTACATCAAGTATTCAATCTGGCAATCTTGCATCCATAATCATAGCTTGATATTTCTGCCATTTCTCTCTTGTGGAAGTTATTGTTGTCTTGCAAGTGATTTTGGGGTGTTGAGGAGTTCACCATTAACTCCTAGATGATCCATATTGGATCTAGCAGTAAAGCTCACCCTTAAGGGGAAAGGCACTTCAGCATTTTGCAAGGCCAAAAACTATAATTATATGGCATGAAAAGTTGAATATGTTTACATATTCACATTCATCTCAAAAAATTAAGCAATTTCAAAATGAATCAGCACCTCATTTCAATTTTGTGTGCAAAAGTTATGGCTTTCAAAAGATGAAGAATACAACTATCAATAGTGGCAACTTTGAAATTGTCATTGGTGGTTTCAAGAGTTTTGGGGCAGTTTCAAAAGTGTCAAGAAGGTTCTAAAATTGTCAAGGCAGTTTCAAAACTGCCTATTGTTGAAAGAAGCAATTGTACTGAAATTTTAAAAATAAGAAAAATTTGATTCATTTCAAGTTTCAACAACCCTCCATGCAGGAGGAGGCTTTGTACACATAAGGGGAGTCTTCCAGCACTCTATAAGGATCGACATACAAAGCAAAGGAGAGGAGAATTTAATGTTGTATCTCAAAAGTAGAGATCTGAAGTAGTGATAGGCTTGACAAAGGTTGCAACTTTGTACTTTACAATTATGAGTAATGCACTCTGGTAGAGAGCAGCTGCCCCTACCAACTAGGTTTTTCACCCCTCCAGGGGTTTTCCCAGGATCTATATTTGTGTTTTGCATTTTACATTTATTTCTGTAACAGCATTCAAATTTCTCCATTAGTGACTGTCATTTGAATTCCAAGTAGAATGGTAGGTTGTATATTTTGGTTCCCTATTTTTGAACCAATGTTTTTGGGAAATAGCAGATCATTGTGAGACCCACATGCTCACACATTAAACATTCTATATAACCCCACTCCAGTACACATCATTTCTAGTTCCATGTGAGTTTTCAAATGCTTACAATCTTCAAAGAGCTTTGTAGTGCTTTATATGGTTTTGAACTTTTGGTAAATTACACCATTTGATGTTGATTTTTCACAGGGTTTTAGACTATACCTAGCTCATTTCCATCTAGCCAACTTGCTTCCAGCATATATTGGGCATGCAGAAACCTTGTTCTATTACATCATTTCATAGGCATCTCTATGTGATAATTATTCATGAATAAAATTTTGAGCCCTGTTTGTTTCTGAAACTATATATTTTCACACATAGTTTCCATTTATATAAGTATTTAATAGTCTATACTCTTTCTGCTCATCTTTATGCAAAATAGTTTTAACATGATATTGGAGAAATGCAATAATCGACACTACAATTCTATTATGCTGATAATTTCATATAACAATTTAAGAGGAGCCTGCTTCAATTCTGCCTATTCTCTAAAGCTCATTGATTATAATGATTGAAGAGAGGTTGATCTAGATCGTAGGTGGTCTGAGGGACAAACCAATCTTAGGGAAAGACGGGTTTAAAAATTATAAACCAGCAAACAAAAACACAAGTAATTTCATACACAATTGAAAATAGAGCAGAAGGCTTTTAGCAATTATCTATTGGAAAGGCTAGGACTGAGAGTTCACATGACCAAAAGAGGCTAAACACATCAAATGTCTATATGTACAATATGGTTACAAAACATGATCAGATGATGAAACAATTCATGTCCCAAACCACATAACCTTACAACTATTTGGCGATTAAGTTCCTTGATGGTTGGCATTGCAATCCCATGGCTCCAAATGAAACCTTGTGTCGAAGCCATGTCTAAGGACTGTTGACTGTGTGATGATTGTTAGGTGGCATGCAAAGGTGCATTGAGTAATGCACGGTAGTGTTGGATGACAATAACTTGCCTGTGGGGCACACATGATGTTTTTAAAGCTTGTGTGTTTGCACATAGTGCTACTAAGCGTTGCATGTTGACACAAGATTCAAGGTCTTCAACGGGCTTGTGTTTTCGTTTCTGCATACTCAGCCTAGTGATCCAGTTGGTTGGTTGGCCTTACGAGGCAGTTCAAGGCTTATCATTTCTACTTGCTATTTATAGCAAGTTGTACCAGTTCAGTGGTTTCATGTCTATAGTTGGAAGTTATGCGGAGGCACTCTCAGGAGTCAGTTGCCTAGTTATTGACTAGAGTTGTCTTTTAATTAAGTTATAAAAGTCAAAATACTTTAATAATGTTATATTATTAAAGTGACTTTATAATTTAATGTTATAAAGTAACTTTAATAAGATCATTTATAATAGGGTGTTATAAAGGGGTGATAAAGTAACTTTACTTAAATGTTATAGTTTTAAGTTACTTTATTAATACTTTATTGAGAGGCACATATTCCAAAAGTGAAAATGATTAAATGACTTAAAGACCAAATGTGGCGTCCCTTTTTGAAGAGGAGAAATATTTGAATATTTCAAAAAGTAATTGCTTTGAGTTGGGTGTAGGCTTTTGGACAAGGTTATAAGGGAAAAAGCCAAAGGAGATCATTTTCACTATCCAAGTTTATTATTTACAATCATGAGAGCTGAGCAACAAGGGTTTGCAAATATGGAGTTTCAAGCTGATTTAAGGATGAAAACCCTCGATTAGGACAAGATCTATAGGCATGAGAGATCGTCCAAGGATTCTAGATTAAATGATCTCAGTTAGGGATCATTATCTGAGCATTCACAATTTAATTTAGTAGATTCAATCAGCATATTCAGATTTCCATTAGCAGATTAGAAGTTAAGTTGAAGGACAAATAAGCAGCTGCAAATTCTCACAATTGGCACATGGGAGTTGGATTCTTTGTTTTTTCTACATGGCACGTTGGTGATCATTATTAGCAAGACGTTCTTGGTCAAAATCCCATTCCCAATCAAGTCGTACAGTTTAGCAGTGACATGAGGGTTTCAATCAGCAAGAAACATCTTCAATTTGGCATGTGTGCGATCCCAAGGGCAGGCCGTACCAACCAGCAAAGGATTGAGGGTCAATCAATTTAGATCTGCACATTTGTGAGCAGCAATTGATCATGATGGAGGCATCTAGGATTAAGGAGTTAATTTGCATCAAAAATAAAGTGGACCGAAGACATTCCCAAATGTGGCATCCAGTATTTGAGGTGACAAGATTGTTGTAAAAAATCATGCATGTGACCTTACATTCTAGCTTATGGGTATGTTCTAGTTATGTTTCAAATCAATACAGAATATCTGGGTCATCTTTCATTTATGCAATTTATTTTCTGTTATCATATTTTTGTAATTTCTTTAAATTTTTGGCACCATTTCCGGCACCAAACCGAAAAAAAAAACAAATTTGAAACCCCAAGGGGACATCATAGTGGTATCAAAGCAGGTTATTACATTGGTATCAGAGCACAAAATATCTTGCCATCCTATGTAGTTAATTCATGAGTGAGAAAGAACAGACTTATCACCGGGTTTACGACCGTGGCAACCTCCACAGCTACCACAGGGTGAAACTATTTCAGGGGTTTTAGGTATTCATAATTCTCCAAAAATACCAAGGAGTCTATCCAATGATAGTGAAAGCGTTGCCGGTGCAATGGCAAAAAGAGACAAAGGGCGTGTTGGTTCCATAAGCCCAAATGCCAGGAGAGAGCGGAAATTTGATACTGTGATGGATATGTTGGCCAAATTCTTGCACAAGATGAACCAAGTTCCTACTCCTGGTCATATAGTATGTCCTGATAATCCTAGTAGTTCTAATACACAGCTTGAGGAACAGGTCAAAGATTTCACTCAACTCCACATCTAGGCCCCTGCAACCTACCTTTACACGCAAGGTTGAGGCTCAAGTTCGTCAAGTTTAGCCTCCTAAGCAATCGATGACCATGGTTGATGAAGTTAGGGCCAGCCATGCAGAATATATTTCACTTCCTCCTGACATCAAGAACATGTTGGCATTTGACCAATTCCTGAACCAAAGGAGATAGAAGGCAATGGCAATTGGCAAGCTAGAGACTAGAGCACCACAAGGTACCAAGGATCTCTAGCACACAGTGAGCAAAATTAAATTGGAGCATTTTGATGGTGGCCATCATTGTACAGCATGTGCCTAGGTTCAGAAGTTAGATAACTCCCTTTCCTTGAGGCCTATGCTTGAGGAAGAGGCAATCAGGTTTGCCATTCTACATCTGGACGACATAGCTCACGAGTGGTGGTACCACGGATTAGTGACATTAGGACACAGGTCAATCACGTCTTATGATGAGTTCACTAACAAACTCATCGGACAATTTGATAGGAGAGATCCAAAGGTTTTCTTTCGAGAACTTGTGCAATTTAAGCAAGTTGGGTCACTGGAGGCCTATATCTTAGAATTCCATCAATTATCAGTGATGATCCCTGGTATATCAGAAAGGAGATTAGTGGTACTTTTCAATGAGGGTCTCTTAAAACCCTTACGTGGTTGGATCAAGGCTTTTGATCCACCTTCATTGCAGGACTATATGAAGAAGGCACGAGATATGGAGCTTGCTGCCCCAAAAAGCAAGTTTCTGTCAAAACCGTTTCTCTTCTCTAACGATAAGGCACCAAAAAAAAATTCTGATCAACAAAGGAATCTGCCTCAAAGACTCAATGATGAGACCATCAAAGACTTGAGAAGACAAAAATTATGCTTCAAATGCAAAGGGCCTTGGGAACAAGGTCATAAGTGCTCTTCTCAGGGTAAAGCAAATCAGATGGAGTATTTTTATGCTGATAAATCAAATTCTGAAAATTCAGAACAGCAAACTGATCAAGAACAAAATGATGAAGACAATGCATCAAAAGTGTCAAAAAAAAGAAAGGGAAGAAGTGCCACCTACAGCTCAACTCTCAAGCATTTAGAGAAAATGATCCTTTAGGATTAGAGGAGTCTTGAGTGGGCAGCGTGTGAATACATTGCTTGACACAAGAGCTACTCACAATTTCATAGATAAGGGCTTGGTTGCTAGGTGTGGACTCAAGGCCGAGGAGTTTGAGGGATTCAATGTGAGAGTAGCTGATGAGTTTACACTCAAATGTAACCGAATGATTCCAAATATCACATTGCAGTTGAATGACTATGCGTTCCAGGCAGATTTTTATGTGGTTAGCATGGGAGAGCTGGATGTTGTACTTGGCATGAAGTGGCTTCATGCTATTGGTGAGTTCACCCTCAACTTGCGAGCTATGGAGATGAAATTTGAGGTCCATGGCAAGAACATGTATTGAGGGGCATGTCAAATAGGAGTTTTAGAGTTATCTCACTTAGAAGAATGGAGAGTTTGCTTAGGCATGATCAGGTTGAGTGGGCTGCACAGTGTTTTACCTTGCCATCTCCGATTGAGCAGCAGAAGCATGAGTATCCCACCAAATATACAGGCACTAAGAGACAAACACAATAAGGTATTTGAGAATTTACCACATGGGAGACCTCCCAACAAGGGTATTGGGCACATTATAGAGCTAGAGGACGGTGCCAGTCTGGTCATCATCACTCCCTACAGGCATCCCAAGAGGATGAAGGATGAGATAGAGAAGACTATAAAGGAACTACTGGAGATGGGTCATATCAGACCTAGTAAAAGTCCTTTTGCATCTTTTGTTGTTCTAGAGAAGAAAATAAATGGCACGTTGCGGATGTGTATTGGTTATAGAGCATTGAATAAGAGGACCATCAAAAATAGGCACCCAATTCCGCAAATTGATGAGTTGATCGATGAGTTGCACGGAGCATGTGTTTTCTCTAAAATAGATTTGCAATCCGGATATCACTAGATTTGGATGAGAGAGGAGGATGTGGAGAAGATAGTGTTTCATTGCCATTATGGACACTTCAAGTTTTTGGTTATGCCTTTCGGCCTAACCAATGCTCCAACTGACTTTTAGTCCTCAACTGATCTCTGAAGACCCTATTCATACTCGAGGGTTTTCATCCTTAGATCAGCTTGAAATTCCATACCTGCAAACCCTTGTTGCTCAACTCTCATGATTGTAAATAATAAACTTGGATAGTGAAAATGATCTCCTTTTTCCCTACGCCCAACTCCAAGCAATTACTTTTTGAAATATTAAAATATTTCTCTTCAAAAAGGGACGCCAAATTTGGTCTTTAAGTCATTTAATCATTTTCACTTTTGGAATATGTGCCTCTCAATAAAGTATTAATAAAGTAACTTAAAAATATAACATTTTAAATAAAGTTACTTTATCACCCCCTTTATGACACCATATTATAAAGTAACTTATCAAAGTTACTTTATAACATTAAATTATAAAGTCACTTTAATAATATAACAATATTAAAGTACTTTGACTTTAATAGCTTAATTAAAAGACAACTCTAGTCAATAACCAAGCAATAGACTCCTAAGAGTGCCTTCAGCACAACTTCCAACTATAGACATGAAACCATTAAATTATAAAGTCACTTTAATAATATAACAATATTAAAGTACTTTGACTTTAATAGCTTAATTAAAAGACAACTCTAGTCAATAACCAAGCAACAGACTCCTAAGAGTGCCTCCGGCACAACTTTCAACTATAGACATGAAACCATTGAATTGGTACAACTTGCTATAAATAGCAAGTAGAAATGATAAGCCTTGAACTACCTCGTAAGCCCAACCAACCAACTAGATCACTAGGTTGAGTATGCAAAGATGAAAACACAAGCCTGTTGAAGACCCTGAATCCCCTTTGAAGGGCCCCCTAAACATCTTGTTAGCCTACGGGGACCGTAGAAATAGGCTAACCCTAACTCCCCAAACCACTTGTTAGAAAGAGGACATTACACGTATCGAGGCAAAGACGGATCAGTTAGTAAAATGTGGAAGTCGCAAAAGTGAATGGTGCCTCCCTTCCTCATGGCTCGAGCTTCAACAATTAAAACCGAAAGTCGACAGCTCCACAAGAGGATTTTTTAAAGTCACGACTCACTGTTCTGGGTTTAGACCATTGAACAGCAGCATTTTATTAACAAATACATAGCAAACCCTAAAAATGTGTTTTGAAAACCCTAGAAAATGCTTTTTGAAAACATTTTTTTAATAAGAAACTTGTCTGTGTTTCCATACGAATTTCAAGTTGAATTTCAACAAATTTTATAGAAAAGTTTGATATTCGCTGAAATCCGAATTTCATGCTTGAAATTCGGTGAATAATGTGACTTAGCTTCATAGTATATTGTTAGTTTCCTTATGTGTAGGCATGTATTCTATCTGTTAAACATGTGACCCTATTTGCATTTAGATGAGGATTTGTGGGATGTTTACACAAATGGCAGGGTACAAGATGCTACTAGTTTGTAAATTGTGGAAACACACATCATGAGAATGGAGTTCCAAACATTGGTCTCCTCTCTTAGGGATAAGATGATTCTAGAGATCATGTATTCACAAAATCATTGCCCCATGTGAACATATGATCCAGATGTTGAAAAAATATCAATAAAGGGAATCCCGACATACGGGTATCTCTCAAGTTAAAAGTAAGCTATAGCATCCAAAGAAGCTATGACAGCGCAAAACCCAATGGATGATCACCTATAAACTGGATGAGGCAAGTACTAAGTGAAATTCAAATTATACAAAACAAATACCAATCTCCCATGGCAACACTCAAGTCAAAACTAGCTCCTCATGGAGTTTGTACCAATGAAAAGACAAAAAGAAAGAAGAAAAAGAAAATCAAAATAAGGACATGTAAAGTTTAGCTCTAGATCAGAAAACAAAGCTGATCTAGTCAATAAAATATAGACAAAAGTTCTAGACAAACTCTATTTTTTATCATCATTCTTTGTTACTCGTTAACACAATAACTGAAAAAATAATGTCTACACTTCATGATTGCAGTCTACAGATGCTTCAAAGCTAGCATGAATGATAAATATTTTGCTCATGATATATTATGCTGGTTAAGAATGTATCCTCTATTGCCTGATTTACCTTTTGTTGCTTATCCCGTTTTTCCTTTGATACCCCTGCCTGCCTGGCTTTGCAGAGTCTGAAACAAAGGAAAAATCTCATTAGTTAAAGAATTAATGGCTGTAGGATACAAGATCTGCACTGAATAAGTTCAGAAATATGTCATTAATCAAAATCATTACCAATCAGAACAGGATCAATTTGCCAATTAAGTGATAACAAGATTTCCAAAGGAATGTTAGAGCAACATTAACTGGTGTTATTTCATAAATGATAGCAAAAGCTTCCCAATGGAATATTACAGTAAAATTAACTGGTGTTATTTCACAAATAATAGCAAAAACTGATATTGACATACACAATAACAATACATGCTGTACATATTTTCAGTCCCTAAATATTTCTCTTCACAGAACTGAGAAATTAAATAGCAGTTTAATATACAACCAATACATATTTTCAGTGGCATGTTGTGATCACTTCCCCCATTACCGAGGAAAGTAAGCCACTGTTTCAAGTAAAATATACTAGCACTCAAAAAAACTTTGCTATATGATGGCTGACCTGTATTGTTTTGACACCACCTTGAAAAAAGAAATTTAATTTAATTTAATATATCTTAGGGCCGACCTCCTTTATTGCCCAAGACAAGGCATATATAGTATAGGACACATCGATTTAGTGAGGGAGTGGCAGCACTTCATATCATCAAAGTCAGCAACAAAGATATTAAAAGCAGAAATTTTTATGAAGGCAGGTATTACTATATTAATAAAAAGCAGTGATCAGTGGTAAGCAAAAAGATAACAATTAATAATTGTAAAGACAATAACATTAGCAGAAGGATGTGACCCTTTCTCATTGGAGGGATATATAAGGCAAGACAAATCATTTGTAAAAGCATCAACGGAGGAATAGAAATCGCTTAGCAATCTGAATAAAAACAGCACAGTAATGGAAATAGAATATCATTTGGGATTGGAGCAGATATCAAGAAGAATGTAGAAGGTCATTCAATGAGATATATATGAAGACAAATTATAAATCAATAATAAGGGAATTAAGCTTTATACACACACACACACATATAAGTTCATATCAATTAGAAATTATTGAGCCTTGAAAGTAATTATGGTTCTTTAATATGAATATGGATAATAGATTCTTATTCATTCGATTTACACTAAGCAATATCTTCTGAATATTAAGAACAGATCGAACAGCAAGGCAATTGGAGCAGATCAAACATAATTATCTGCACTCAGCAGACAAGGGCATAAGTCAGCAATCGTTAATATATTTGCATCTTAGAATATAGCAATGTTATATTTTAGCAAGTATTGCGGTATGCTCTATCATAATTATTGTGATATATTTATTATTGTCTTTTATAAGTCAAACGTAAGGTTGAAGGAAGCAAGTTAGGGAGATGCAATTTACGGGCTCTCCCATGCTAAGTAGCCCACCCCAAGGGTGGAATTGTCTTAGTCTGGACGTTCCTGCTGCTTGGGGCTAAGAGATGAGTTGTCTTAGTTTGGATGTTGGGCGCTCTTGGGTTGAATAGTTTATAGGCCCCCTTTTCAAGGCTTTCCTATCAGGCCAAACTATGACTGGTTGTTAGGATGGATTCAAGGAGTCTCAATCATAAGGAGGATGGATAAGGCAGCATGGATAGGGAATGCAGATACAAGTTTACCCACTAAGTAGCCCACCCCAAGGGTGGAATTGTCTTAGCTTGAACGTTCCTACCGCTTGGGGCCAAGGGGTGAGTTATCTTAGTTTGGACGTTGTGCGCTCTTGGGCTTAGCTGAGATAGCTTTGTCATGCCCCCGAAAATTTGAAATAAATAAAATCGATAACAATATAAATTAAAAATATAAAAATAATAGATATTAACAATTTGATATTTTATACATATAAAAATAATAATAATAATAAAACATATAGAATATTGATATAACAGCAGCAACGATTAATATACATATGATGGGCAGCGATTAATACTTAATGAAGACAAGCAAAATATTATAAGTATAAAATATAATTGGAGGCCAGCGGTCAAACCAAACAAGGCAGCAAATAGCCAAAAGGGCAGCGAATTGAACAAAAGACATGACCATTCAAAGATTACCTCCTTTCAAAGAGATACGCCTCCGGGGATATAAAAGGAGAAAGAGAAGAAGGCATCAAGGCATCAGAAAAAGTAATAACTTCAAAATATGGAAGCATCAATCTCTCCTCAGAAATAAGCAAGGAATAGAATAATCATCTGCACTTAGAATAAGCAAGGAATAGAATGGAATGTAATCAGATTTAAGAACAGATATACGGAACAGCGAATAAAGATAGAAATAAAGAAGTATTTCCTGAGTGTAGCAGCAGATACATTAATATGATTTGGAAGAAAAGATATGTGGGGAAGAAGACGTTGGCTCAAAAAGAGATAAGTGAAGATAAATGATAAATCAATAAGGGAAGTAATTTATATATATATATATAAATTTGTATAAAGTGATCATTGGAATATTGAAAACAATTAGGAATACTTATATATATATATATATATATATATATATATATATATATATATAGAGAGAGAGAGAGAGAGAGAGAGAGAGGATTAAGCAATAATGATGTTTGCAGAATTATTGAGCCTTATAAGTAATTATTATGCTTTAACATAAGTATGAATAATAGATTCTTATACGTTTGATCTACACTAACAATATCTTCTGAGTGTAAGGAACAAATCAATTAGAGAAAGAAAACATACAAACCAAGGAACAAAGAGGAATCAGTTCATACATCAAAAGAGATTGATGTTATCAGATATTCATATATATACATTTATGTGTATTTTCCGCCAATTGTTGTTACACATGTATGCATATGGCTTATACAATAATAAGAATAATAAATGTATAATTTCCTATGCTAGAATTAGAAAGGTACTTGACTAACTGAAATCCACTTATGGGAAGGGCCTGGGGTGGAGTAGGTAAGCAAGGCTAGTAAGTAGCCATCCTAGAGTTGTTTGTACTGGCTCCTAGGACCAGAGGGCACTTACCCATATTTGCATATATTGTTCATATGGTGTTTGCAGGATTCAAACCCAAGATTGCATTATTGAAGAAATATTTGAATTGGTAAGACAAATCCAAACCCTAGTTGCTGCAATTGGTGTTCAGTAGGCAAATTAGGTGAGGGACATTACAAGCTTTGGGCGGACTTATCATGTTTTCCATCCAATTCCTATTATGATTAAACTCCCATTATTCATTATGGATATGGTGTAGTTTAATATTTATGTAATAACATGGTTCAAATATTTATATATGTTTGATCATATGAATTATATTCCAATATTATCTAACATGATTGTAAGACCTAAAACCAAGATTTATCTTAAAGCATTTAATTGGTAAGTTGTAACCCTAACTACATTGAAACTTGTGATTCTAGGGTGAGATTTGGGGCAATCCCAAAAGAGGACATTACAATTGGTATCAAAACGTTAATCCTACCAGCCTGTGTACAAACCAACTCTAACCACCATTCAATTAGAATTAACTATCCAGCCTTCCTAAGTAGGCCAATAATGCATTTCTATATGTGTGTGCCTTTCTTGTGTATACTAAAATAACCCCCTTAGTTTTTTTTTGTATTTTTACCAACAACAACGCACCCGTTAAGGTTAGCCCAATAATCAAAACTACCTGAAAGAGAACCCTTCATTTTCTGATCACCAAGATCCCAATGTAGGCGAGGTGAGAGCATACAATGCAAGGGGATTGTTAGATACAAACTGGAAATGAAATTACAAATCTACAACGGCTTGCCAACCATTTTGAAAGTAAATGTTGGAAATGTAAATGTAGGTGGATAACCGGCCATGAAGCTCTACCACTTATTCAACGGGAGCGATTATTACAATTATTCAAACTAAAACACTCAACCACTTATTCAACGAGAGTGAAGCAAAACTGAAATATAAAATACTCAACCACTTATTCAGCGGGAGTAGTAAAGACAAAATGTAATATGTCGAAAGTAAATAGCTGAAACAGTGCTACTGTAATCAGCGTTACAATATGTCTTCTTTTACAATGATTTTTGCTCTAACTTCAATACAATGATTTCACAATACTCCCTATTACAAATATGAATGAAAACAGCAAAGGAATATAGCCATTAACTTGAATAACCAGCTCTGATATGAAAATGCAGCAAACTGAAAACACAAACCAGCAAGCTATGGTAACACCAAAATGCTCATAACTCCGTCAATACCCATCCAAATGATACCAAACCAAATGCAAATGAGAGCTAGGAGAAGGGTGACCAAGAACAAGACAGCAAACAGCATCAATACCCCTCAAACTATTATGCATGCTTCCCAAAGCAAAATCTGGAAATGACAAAACCTTCTTGACAAGGGCGACCAGCTCTAAAAAATTGGAGACATCATATTAAAATCTGAAACTTGCTGCAAGAGAGCGCCCAAGGCAAGAAAGAAGATATATTTGATACCCAAAACCAAATAAAAATCCACCAAGGAGTTATGAATGAAAATATGATTCAGCTATGCACAAACCAGCAACATTAAAATCAAAAAATAACATCAAAATCTCCAGCTATGAAGCTCAATCTGCAACTCTGAATTGAAGAAGCAGTCACACTCATCTAGGTGTTATCTTTCAAACACAAAACTGATAAATTGCTAGGAGGTATGCGTTCCTCGAAGCCAAGGATCTGAAATCATTTCAGCAACACTTCATCGTAGTAGGAAATGGATATCAAATGAATGAGCAAAGGCCTATATAAATAGCACATTGAGGTGACTCTTTGAATTCCTCCTTTTCCCTCCAAGAATGGACGCCCCTCACACATTTGAAATATTTTATTTTAAATATACTTTATTCTCCCTCATTCCTAGGCTTCCAAGGCAAAATGGCCATAATAAACCTTATTAAATATTAAAATACTCCTCATGAGGCGTCCCACTCAAAAGCCCACGTTTTAAAACATCATTAAGTCATTGCGCTAGGCCCAGGGGCCAAAATAACATTAAAATATTTAAATGACTTAAATAAACCATTTTACCAAAATGAGCCCCAAAATGCTGAAAGCCAAATATACCCAAATTGCCTTGCCCAAATTAGAAAGCACTCTGAACTACTGAACTGCTACCAACCGGAGCACTGCCAAAAATAGAACTTACTAAAAATAGCATACTTCTAAAAATAGTAAGTTGTTCCAAACTCATTTTAGCCACAATCCAAGCAACTGTTGTAACTTACTAAAAATAGTAAATCCTAGAAAAATAGTTTGATGCATTTGCATGTCATACCACTGTGAAGCTTTCTAAAAACCCAAAAAGAATCCAGAATCCAAATTGCAAAACTCCAACATGCAAACCCCTAAAAACACCAAAAACCTCCACATCACTAGAAACCCTAATTTTACCTCTGACGAGCCTACGAGCATCTAGAATAGGTTGACAGGCCACTGCACTGCCTACTACTGAGAAGGGGAGATTACATATACTTTATGTATTACATGCATTCACGTGTAATACTTTGTGACTTATGTGCATTGATGTATACTTTGTGACCTACATGTATTCATGTGAATACTTTGCGACTTACGTGTATTCATGTATACTTTGTGACTTACGTGTATTCATACTTTGTGACTTACGTGTGTTCATGTGAATACTCTGCAACTTATATGTATTCATGTATACTTTGCGACTTACATGTATTCATGTTGTTGATGAATGGTAGCTTAGGTCAAATATAAATGATGATTGCTAAAAGCATCATCATCATTTATATAAGATCAGATTGCTCTTCATATAAAATATTTCTAGAAATAAGTAATTTCGAATTTATAAAGCATGTATAAAATCGAAATAAATAAATGATGTTAAAATCTGCATTTAAATAAATTTGGAACTCTTATCCGCTTTATATTGTAGGTTATGTGTTAATGATACTAACGAATGTTAGTAGGTTCTCTTAGAACCCGCGCGCCCAAAGGGACACGTCCTCTCATGAGACGCGTCTCTTAGAGGCGTGTCTCCAAACATATAAATAGCAGATCCCTCATTGATATGCAAAACATTGAAATTTATTGATGTTCTGCAATCAGCGCATTTAGCATAAAGAAAAGAAATTTGGAAATTGTTTTGACTTAGAATTCTCACACACAGAATTTTAGACCTTAGTGTTTCCTTAGATTTATTAGGATCCTATTTGATAAAGATTTGATTACATTTACATGGTATCAGAGCCAAGTTGTGTGAATCCAAATCAAATCTAAATATCAGATTGCTCTAGAAAATTCATATTTTCTAAAATCGAATTCACATCACATTCTTCATAATGTCAAGTGTGATCAGATTTGAAGATCGTCTTGCAGGAGCAGACAACTTCACATCATAGAAATTTAGAATCATGATGATCCTTAAAGAGAATAAGCTAGACTCACTTGTGAGAGAAAATAAGAAGGAACCAGAGGCTGATCCTGAGAAAACTCAATGGATTGAAAACAATGAAAAAGCCATGAAAATCTTAGTAGATGCAGTTAGGGATCATATAGTGCCCATCTTAGCAAAACATGAAACTGCATATCATATGTTCAAATCCCTTGAGAATACCTATGAGATCAACAACACCAGTAGGACTCTTGCATTAAAGAGGCAAATCAACAATGCTCAAATAAACAAAGGAGAGTCCATTAATGCATACTTCATGAGGATCATTGAACTAAAGGATCAATTATCCACAATTGGATATCAGATTGATAGCAAAGAGTTAACTCTAATTGCACTAGGAGGCCTACCAAACTCATGGGAGTCATTTGTTCAAGGAATAAGTGTGAGATCTAAACTCCCTAAGTTTGATAGGCTAAGAACTGACTGCCTTCAAGAAGAAACAAGACTCTCCACAAAAGAAAATAAACAGAAGAACATAGATGAAGACACTCATGTACTCAACACAACGTCTAATAAAAGGAATAAGAAAAACTCCTACAAAAGAGGATCTTTTAAAAGAAAGAGAAATTCCAATGGAAAGGGATCTTCTAAGAGAAAGACATCTCTCAAGGGCAATGCTTTAGATGTGATCAATATGGCCACTATTCAATGAAGTGCCCTGACAGATCAAAGCAACAAGCATCTTTTGCCAAAATAGGAAAGACAAACTCAAATCATGAATCTGAGAACTTTGTGTTCTATATAGCCTTATCTAGTCAAGTATCTAACAACACCCACAACTGGGTAATTGACAGTGGTTCCTCTAGACATATCACAGGATTCAAAGAACACCTAGACACTATGACTGAAAGGTCTGATGAAGAAGTAACCATTGGGGATGATTTTGCACACCCTGTAAAAGGGGTTGGAACTTGCTCCATCAAACTGAAATCTAGTCTTTCTCTTCAACTCACTGGAGTCTTATTTGTACCTGGAATAAAGAGGAACCTAATATCCATCTCTGCCCTTGAAGACAATGGATATAGAGTTACCTTTATGGATGGGAAAGTTCTAGCATGGCCTAAGAACTCAACTATCAAGAAAGCCCAAACCATAGGTTTAAGACAAGGGTACCTTTACAAACTGCACTGAAGTTAAACAAGCCCTTACCCTTGACACCTTTGATTCAAATGAGATTTGGCATAGAAGATTAGGACACCTTCATTTCCGTGCCCTACCTTCTATGGAAAAACTTGTAACAGGCTTATCTAAGTTAAAAACCATCCCATGAAGGAACTTGTAAAGGTTGTGCCTTAGGAAAGAATACAAAGGGATCCTTTCCCAATAGTTTGAGCAAAACCCTAAATGTGTTAGAACTGGTTCACTCAGACTTATGTGGACCCATGTTTGTACCCTCTAAAGCAGGATTTCTATACTATGTCATATTTGTAGATGACTTCTCTAGGAAAACCTGGATCTATTTCCTTAAGTGTAAAAAATCAATAGAAATCCTCAAAAGGTTCAAAGAGTTCAAAGCCCTTACTGAAAACGTCTCTGAAAAGAAAATAAAAACCTTAAGGACAGACAATGGGAAAGAATACACCTCTGAAATTTTTAAGGAATTCTGCATGAGTGCTAGAATTAAGAGGGAGTTCACAGTTGCCTACAACCCTCAACAAAATGGGGTTGCTGAAAGAAAAAATAGAACCATTGTAGAAGCTGCTAAGGCAATGTTGCTTGACCAAAACATTGAAACTTCTTTTTGGGCAGAAGCCTCTAGGACTGACGTCTATATCCAAAATAGATGTCCTCATTCTCATCTTGATAACAAAACTCCTGAAGAAGCCTTTACTGGCATAAAACCTGACATTAGTCATTTTAGGATTTTTGGTTGTCCTGTCTATATTCATGTGCCCAAAGAGAAGAGATTCAAACTAGAACCTTCTGGAAAGAAGGGGGTATTTGTGGGTTATAGTGAAACCTCCAAAGCCTACAAGATATTCATACCCGGGCAAAAACAAATTGAATTGAGTAGAGATGTCATCTTTGAAGAAGACATTGCATTCAAGAGGGCAAGAAGTTCTAGTGAGATAGAAACCTATTCCCCTAGAGTACCTGAAATGGAACCTGCTCCTGAGATTCAGAGGGAGCATCCTGAGGAAATGCCACATGAACTTCCTTCTACTTCAGATGAGAATACAAATGACAACGACAAAAAGAGACCACTTTGGGCCAGAAAGATGATCAAATAAGCCGAGGATCATGCAGCACCCAAAGGAACGTTCAGGGAAAGCAAAAGACCCAAACGATTCTCTAGCTATATTGCTCTAATGAACAACATCATAAACTCAGAACCTGTCAGTGTTACAGAAGCTTTTCGACATCAAGCATGGAAGGATGCAATGACGGAGGAATATCAGTCCATTCTAAAGAATGATGTATGGGATATAGTGCCTAGACCGAAAGAGAAATTTGTTGTCTCTTCTAAATGGCTCTTCAAAATCAAGCATGTTGCTAATGGCAGTATAGAAAAACATAAAGCACGTTTTGTGGCAAGAGGTTTTTCTCAAAAGGAAGGCATTGATTATGAAGAAACATTTGCACCTTTTGCCCGCTACACATCAGTAAGAGCAGTACTAGCCATTGTTGCAGCTAAAGGCTGGAAGATCCATCAAATGGATGTGAAAACTGCCTTCCTGAATGGAACCATTGAAAAGGAAGTCTATCTGGAACAACCTGAAGGTTTTGTGATACATAAACCTGACTCACATGTGTGCAGACTGAAGAAAGCCCTCTATGGACTTAAACAGGCTCCCAAGGTTTGGTATGAAAGAATTGACAGCTATCTCTTGGAACTAGGATTTTCCAAGAATGATGCTGACTCCAATCTCTACTTCAAAGTAATCAAAGGTGATATGCTAATAATTATTTTATATGTTGATGACCTGCTGATAATAGGAGAAGATCATCTCATTGCTCAAGGAAAGTAGGATTTAATTTATGAATTTGACATGAAAGACTTGAGCGTTCTACACTACTTCCTAGGTTTGGAAGTATGGCAGAAATCAGAGGGCATTATACTAAACCAAGGGAAGTATACTATTGATATTCTGAAGAGATTTGGAATGTTGGACTGTAGACCAATGTCTACACCTATGGAAACCAACCTTCACAAACTAAAAGAAGAAGAAGCAGAATCCAAGTGTGCAGATCCAACCCTTTATAGACAAATGATTAGATCCTTGATGTATCTGGTTAACACCAGACCTGATATTTGCTATGCAGTGAATGTTCTCAGCCAGTTCATGTGTGAGCCAAAGGAAATTCACCTAATGGCTGTGAAACATATTTTGAGATATCTTCAAGGCACTATTGGATATGGTCTTCTTTACAGAAATAACCAACTAGATCTACATGGGTACTCTGATTCAGATTGGCCTAGAAGTGTAACCGATCGGAAAAGCACATTAGGATGTTGCTTCAGTTTAGGATCGGCTATGATCTCCTGAATTTGCAGAAAACAGTCTTCAGTTGCACAGAGCTCAACAGAAGTTGAATACATTGCAGCCTCTATGGGAGCAAGAGAAGTAGTTTGGCTTCGTAAATTGCTTGTGGGACTCTTTGGTGAGCCCTTGAATCCTACAATTATTCATTGTGATAATCAGAGTTGCATCAAACTCTCTGTAAATCCTGTCTTCCATGATAGATCTAAGCACATTAAGATCCCCTATCATTATGTAAGAGATATGGTGGAAAGGAAAGTGATCCACTTGGAGTATGTTAGTACAAATGATCAAACTGCAGACATTCTCACCAAGCCTCTCTCCCGAATCAAGGTAGAGCACTTCAGGAAGAAACTTGGTATGGTTGAAATGTAATTTGATATTTATATTTGAGATACAAATTGTTTATAAATTGTACTAATATATAAAAATGTTTAATGTGTAAACTTTTTTGTTATGTGTGTGACTCCATGACCTTATGGGCCTACTCCCCCTGTGTACATTATTGAAAGGTGACGATCTTTCTAATAATGAACACTTGTTTGACATTGTAAAGTGGCGACTCTACAATGATAAACTATCATGATAGATATCATGTGACTTGATATCTATGGACATGTCATGATAGTATCTCTTGGACACTTTGATGGATATCATGGGACTTGATGTCATCTGAAGATCATTGTGATCCTTAAGAGATAATCATGGTGGATATTTATATCCGTGGATATGCCATGAATTATGGTAGACATCATGTGACTTGATGTCAATGCACATACCATAATGAAGATGTGTTATGAAGAATGTCATGTGACTTGACAACATTGAGAAAACATATCATATCTTCGATATCACGTGTAAAGGTGATATCTCCACTTATTTGATTTGAAATATCTTCCCTAGCTAAGAGGGAGTGTTGATGAATGGTAGCTTAGGTCAGATATAAATGATGATTGCTAAAAGCATCATCATCATTTATATAAGATCAGATTGCTCTTCATATAAAATATTTCTAGAAATAAGTAATTTTGAATTTATAAAGCATGTATAAAATCGAAATAAATAAATGATGTTAAAATCTGCATTTAAATAAATTGGAACTCTTATCCGCTTTATATTGTAGGTTATGTGTTAATGATACTAACGAATGTTAGTAGGTTCTCTTAGAACCCGCGTGCCCAAAGGGACACGTCCCATGAGTGGACGTGTCTCCACTTGTGGAGACACGTCCTCTCATGAGACGTGTTTCTTAGAGGCGTGTCTCCAAACATATAAATAGCAGATCCCTCATTGATACGCAAAACATCGAAATTTATTAATGTTCTGCAATCAGCGCATTTAGCATAAAGAAAAGAAATCTGGAAATTGTTTTGACTTAGAATTCTCACACACAGAATTTCAGACCTTAGTGTTTCCTTAGATTTATTAGGATCCTATTTGATAAAGATTTGATTACATTTACACATGTGTATACCTTGCGACTTACATGTATTCATGTATACTTTGTGACTTATGTGTATTCGTGTGTATACTTTGTGACTTGCATGTATTCATACTTTGTGACTTACGTGTATTCATGTGAATACTTTGTGACTTATGGGTATTCATGTATACTTTGTGACTTACATGTATTCATGTGTATACCTTGTGAATTACGTGCATTCATGTGTATACTTTGCGACTTGCGTGTATCCATGGGTATACTTTGTGACTTACGTGTATTCATGTGTATACTTTGTAACTTATGTGTATTTATGTACATGCTTCATATCTTATATGTATTTATGTGTCTTTCACATGCATGCTACATGTATTTAGTATATCTATGGGTTTGCTTCACGCTGGATGTGTCTTCAACAAGATAACTCCATGTGTGTTTATGATTACTTTATGCTTAAAAAAATATGAAAATGTTAAAATTGTCTATCAAAGTGCTTCTTGAGTTGAGAAGCACTAACAAATTATCTTATCTAAAATTGAATAGTGAAGAGTTGTAACTATTGAAGTGAAAAGGTGTGACTCCATCAAATTTGTGATATAAAAAGGGAGGGCATTTCATCCATACCATCATTTGAAGAATCCAAGACTTAAATTAGGTTCTCAAGATGATGTGTGAAAGGATGTAACCCCAAATGTGGAAAGTTGTAACCCTTCAAATGTGAAAAACTATGACTTCCTCAACAATAAGATATAAAAAGGGGAATCATCTCCTTGTAAAGAAACCATCAAGAGGGAATAAATCTATCAATAAAAAGGGTGGTGATTCATTTGCTATGAAGGTGATGACTTAATTCATTGTGAAGAGTGGTGACTACTTCAAGAAATGGAAATAAAAGACAATTCAATTCGTTAAATAAGCAATCATCGCTCATCTATCCATCCAGAACTCAAACAATCAACATATCACAAAGTTTCCCCAAGGAAGGAATAATCCATCATAGCCACTCAACATTGTTAATGATAAACCTAATGATATAACTTTATTTTCAATAGAAATCCACATGCTGCCATAACTAGCTGTCATGGAAACTTAGGCATCACTAAAAATACAAAAGATGGATTATGATTATCTCACTTGCAAACTTCGTGATATAAGTGCACCGAAATATCATCTTGACCTAGAATGGTCAAACCCTTAAAACCAAGACAATCATCATTAGTTGTAGAGTTCCAATTCCTATTTGCTTGAGGACAAGCAATCTTGGGAAGGGTGGACTGTGATGTCCTATTTTTGCCCCTGTTGATATACATCAATTCTCAAAAAACCTTTGCTATATGATGGTCGACCTGTATTGTTTTGACACCACCTTGAAAAAAGAAATTGAATTTTATTTATCTTAGGGCCGGCCTCCTTTATCGCCCAAGACAAGGCATATATAGTATAGGACACATCGATTTAGTGAGGGAGTGGCACCGCTTCATATCATCAAAGTCAGCAACAAAGAGATTTAAAAGCAGCATTTTTTATGAAGGCAGGTATTAATATATTAAAAAAAAGCAGCGATCAGTGGTAAGCAAAAAAGATAACGGTTAATAGTTGTAAAGACAATAACATTAGCAAAAGAATGTGACCCTTTCTCATTGGAGAGATATATAAGGCAAGACAAATCATTTATAAAAGCATCAATGGAGGAATAGAAATCACTTAGCAATCTGAATAAAAACAGCAGAGTAAAGGAAATAGAATATCGTTTGGGATTGGAGCAAATATCAAGAAGTGTGTAGAAGATCGTTCAATGAGATATATATGGAGACAAATTATAAATCAATAATAAGGGAAGTAAGCTTACTATGATTACATATACACACATATATATAAATATTAAATATATAAGTTCATATCAATTAGAAATAATTATATATATATATATATGAAATATATATACATATTATATATGATTATTCAATACTGATGCTTGCAACAATTATTGAGCCTTACAAATAATTATGGTTCTTTAATATGAATATGGATAATAGATTCTTATTCATTTGATTTACACTAAGCAATATCTTTTGAATATTAAGAATAGATCAAACAGCAAGGCAATTGGATCAGATCAAACATAATTATCTGCACTCAGCAGACAAGGACAAAAGTCAGCAATCGTTAATATATTATATTTGCATCTTAGAATATAGCAATGTTATATTTTAGCAAGTATTGTGGTATGGTCTAGACTCTATCATAATTATTGTGATATATTTATTATTGTCTTTTATCAGTCAAACATAAGGTTGAAGGAAGCAAGTTAGGCTGATACAGTTTATGAGCTCTCCCATGCTAAGTAGCCCACCCCAAGGGTGGAATTGTCTTAGTTTGGACGTTCCTGCCGCTTGGGGCCTGTTGATGCGTGTTTTGTGACACACACAAACACTCTAGAATAAAGAATCCAGAGACGCTCTATCCTCTCTTGATAAAAATCACCTTTTGTGCTAAGATTGCGAGATAGGTCACAAGGTAAATACAATGTTCCAAAATTGGGGTGCGGATAAGCTCTGTGGTCGTTGTGATTTGTTGGTAATCACAAGGGGACTTATGCTAGGCTTGTTTAATTCACAATGAAGGTCTAGACAATGAAGCTCTATTGTTTGGGTCCTGGATCAAACAAACTTAAAAAAGGGGAGAAGGGTTTAGAATTTTTTAATCTACTTCCTAAGAATCCAAGAGACGGTACTAACTTGGTGAAACCAATAACCTCACTTTGCTTCACCACGCTCAATGACAACTACACAAAGTGGGTGCAATCTTCAAGGGAGTGTGCTTAAGATTTTTTTTTTACTACGAACAACACCATCAATAGAACAATATTATTCAAAGTAAACATTGAAGCATACACATCAAAAGCTCAGTCTAACTTTACGCATTGAATGAAAATCATCCATTCAAAGAAAGTATGAGCAGAGTTGCACTATAAATTAATACTTATCAAATCTTGCATTCGTCTAACATACATGAAATAAAATCTAAACTATGCTGAGGGATAAGAACCATGCCAACTCCAAAATAAGAGAAATAATCATCATCAATTTGAACAATGCATTACTTATTATTTTGGCAGTCATATGCAACAATTTACTTATCTCAACATGTTTTGCAACATGCTCCCATGCTTTACAAATGAGGGATGAGCTCAATTTATAGGCTCCCCAATTACAATTCAATGGCCAAGATTGATTTAGAATCAACGGCCAAGATTTACAAAATAAAACCCTAATTAGGGCTTGTCATAACTAACTCTTCTCAACCAATGAGAAAATTACACTTGGGACACTTGTCCTTCCTGCTAAATATGAACCAACAATAAAATAGAAAGTTGCCGCATTGTGGAGTGCCAGGTTCATTGAATCTGGACGTGCCGACTTGGAACAATTTGATTGGTCGAGGCACCACTTCAACAGGTTGGATGTCCTCCTTGGTCTCCATGTTCGTTTTTTCATGTTCTTGCCTTAGAATATTTTCTTATCATGCCAAGGGCGGACTTTGGAGTTGCTTGGACGTTGCTTTTATGAGGGAGGTCGGACTTCACTTGAGTTTTTTTACCCTTTTTTACTTAGCCAAATTTTCAAATTTCCTTGGCTAGGCGTACTTGACCTTGTGGCTAGACATCTTCATGGCGGACTTGGAGCTTGTCTTGACATTCTCCTCTGGAGTGCGAACTTTACCAACTTCATGCCAACTTTACCCTGGGCGAACTTCACCTTGTCTTGGACATATTTGAGAGGACTTGGCACTTGGCTTGCCATCTCCTTAGGCGGACTTCCTACTTTTCATGCCTTAGAAAATTTTCTTGCCATCCAAGGGCGGACTTCCTCATGGCTTTTGCCAACTTCACAATGTGCTAGGCGGACTTGCATATACCTTGTGTCATTTTTACTTGACAAGGGCAGACTTACCAACACTTTGTGCCATCTTCACTTGGTAGGCAGACTTCCTTGCTGCTTTGCCATTTTGCAAACTACATAGCGGACTTGCTTGCCGCCTTGCCATTTTCTTCCTTCTTCTGGCGAATTTCCGCATTGCCAGACATGCAATTTGATTTTTGTTTTAATTTTTTAATTTTTTAAATGTCTGGACTTAGGCAAAATATTAAATTTTATTCCTCAAATTTTCATACTTAGGCAAAAAGACTTCAATTTCCATTTCTCCAAGTATTTTTCATGCAATTCAAGGCCTAGGCGCACTTGCCTTGTGTAATTTTTCATTTTACCAAGCTTGGGGCGAACTTGCACTAGCAATTTGCCATTTTATTTGACATATGGCAAATTTTCCCTTGTAATTTTCCACTTCCAAACACCTTGGAGCGGACTTCTTCACATTCATGCCATCTCCCAACCTTCTTGGGGCAGACTTCACATGTCACTTGTCATTTTTCTAGGCTGGGCGGACTTTGTCATTGTCTTGCCATTTTACTTCTAGGCTGGGCGGACTTTGTCATTGTCTTGCCACTTAACATATAGCAGACTTCACATGTGTTTTGCCATCCTTCTCATTGCTGGGCAGACTTGCTAGCCTTCATGCCATCTCCCAACACCTTGGAGCGGACTTGCTAGCTTCCTTGTCATCTACCTTGGGGCGGACTTGCTCATGACTTAGCCATTTTTTTCTTGCATGTTGCTGGGCGGACTTCCACCATGTCTTGCAATTGTCTTGGGCGGACTTCCTTCAACCTCTGCAATTTTTTCCTTGCCAATGGCGGACTTGGCTTGCACTTTGTCATTCTTCCATGGGCGGACTTACATGATGCTCTGTGATTTCCTTGCAACCTACATGGCGGACTTACATGTACCTCTGCCATTTTTATTTCTTCATGCTTGGGCGAATTTTAGCATATGCATGTCCATGCCTTAGGCAATTTTCCAAATTTTTCAAAATTTTCGCCCATTTTTACTTGTAACCTTCTAAAGTTGAAATTGATGAAGCCATGACCTGCACACTTTCCAGAAATAGAAACCCTGCCACAAATAGAAACTTTCTAAAAATAGCCCCTAAAAAATAGGGGTTCCAAAATGGGCTAAAAATGCCAAAAAAAGTTCCTAAAAATAGGGACCTGGGGTGAAAACCCTAAAATTTAGGAAGTGTCAGAATTGACCGAAATGACAGTCGATCTTCGTCCACAAGGCCCTCTAAACACTTTGATGACGTTCGTGCACTGATTTGGGCTCAAATTCATTACTTGGCTTGGGTGACCCTTCAAATAAAAACTCAAACTCCTCATTGTAAAAGAAACATGGTAATTAACAGTTGCGACACCAAGGCAAAAAAAACCCAAAAGCAAAAAAAACAAGAGGGTCCCCATTTGCAATGGGGCAATGTGTGAAAAGGTCACAACAGGGCCAAGAGGTGAGTTGTCTTAGTTTGGACGTAGCGTGTTCTTGGGCTTAGATGGGTTGAGTAGTTTACAAGGCCCCTTTTCAAGGCTTTCCTATCAAGCCAAACTATGACTGGTTGTTAGGATGGATTCGAGTAGTCTCAATCATAAGGAAGATGGATAAGGCAACATGGATAAGGAATGCAAATACAAGTTTACCCACTAAGTAGCCCACCCCAAGGGCGGGATTGTCTTAACTTGGACGTTCCTACCGCTTGGGGCCAAGGGGCGAGTTGTCTTAGTTTGGACGTTGCATGCTCTTGGGCTTAGCTAGGATAGCTTCGGGCGGACTTAACATGTTTCCCATCCAATTCCTATTATGATTAAATTCCCATTATGCATTATGAATATAGTGTAGTTTAATAGTTATGTATTTATATGGTTCAAATATTTATATATGATCATATGAATTATATTCCAATATTATCTAACATGATTGCAAGACCTAAAACCAAGATTTATCTTACTTAAAGCATTTAATTCGTAAGTTATAACCCTAACTACATTGAAATTTGTAATTCTAGGGCAAGATTTGGGGCAATCCCAAAAAGGGACATTACACAGGAAAGAAATCAACATGTCCTACATGGCACATGCTGAGTCACCCATCCTATAGTTGGACCAATGACCTAAATTGTGAAGCAAATCATGGCAGCTAGGATTGGAAGAGAATCATTTCACGTTTCATTCAAAAGTAATTTTTCCTTCCCAAACCTAGCATATAATTTTCCACAATACTACACTCTCCAAGTCTGCTTGTTATTCTTCTTCAACAAGGAAGAAAAGGAAAAAAAACTGACAAGAAAGGAAAAGAGAGTGTTAAAAGACTCTCGTAACTCAATCTCAAACACTTCAAGATCCATTATCCAACCTTCTCCTCCCATCATTTGTTAGAAGATGAGGGAAGGGTTGTGAGGGGTTGTAATGTCCCCTTTTCAAGTGTGCATCAAAGTTTGGTGGTTTAGCCTATCATCGGGTCCTTGTAGGCTAATTGGGGTGATTAGAGGGCCTAGTGTTGGAGTTTTCTAGTTCTCCAATTGGCAGTTGGCAATGTTTTCATTTCTTGATCTTTGACGAATTCAAAGGTTATGTTTTTCAGGGTGTTTTGGCACTGTTTTTATATACTTACTATTTATAGTAAGTCAATGTGTGGATAGAGGCCAACCTTACTATTTTTAGTAAGGCACCCTGGTGAGCAGAGAACGTAGTGGGCTACTTCCTGGCGCAGGCGGAATTGATAAATGAGGTTTATTAATGGAGTTAAGGAATTTAATTATTATTAAAGTTATACTTTAACAATAATTAATTATTTATAAGTGACTATTTGACTTTATTATAAAGGCATTTAATATCATAAAGTCAAAATTTTAAGTACACATCATTTAAATTTTATTGACTTTATCATAAGGGTTATTTAATGTTTATAAAGTCAATTATAAAAAGTGCATTTAAGTCAAAATATTAAAGTGCATATTGGGCACCCACTTGGAGACTATTATAAAGTGTTATTAAAGGCAAATGTATTTAATGATATTTTAATATTTTAAATGCCTCATGGAGATCGACCTCTTTTGGGAGAGTATATAAGGGCATCAAAAGCAAATAGAATTCATTCTTGTTTATTCTCTCGACTTTGGCTTTGTGCTTTGATATTGGAGGTGGAAATAAGGGTTTTCAGCTACAACGTTTTCGGAGAGAGTAGCTTCTTCTTGAATCGAGCTTTTCGAGGGTGTGAAAGACCATCTGAGGTTTGCTAAACAGGTAGCTTTGCTACAAAAGTCACATTGTGCTTCATTGGAGAAAATCTCAAAGGTTTCACAAGGGCTTTGAAGATTAATCATTTGCAGATCAGAAGTTTGAAGATCATTATTGAAGACATTTATTATTGCTATAAAGGATCTCATTCATGGCACGTGGGAATCTCAAGTGAACAGATTGGAAGTGTTTAGCTACAGAAATTCCAAGGCTATTGAAGAGCAAGGTTCAGATCATTGTGAAAACACTCCTTGGGGTTCATTTATTGCTGCTAGTACCATCTTTAAACAGCACGCGGGTAATCATGAGTCCGTACCATCCTCTGACTACAGGGCCGTACAGCTTCCAGTCTAGGCGTGTGAACTACTAAGGCAAATTGCCTAGCTTTTTGGCCTCCATTCTCTTCCTTCATTGGCATCTAAGACTTAGCAACAGCTGGGCAGCATTTTCAAAAGGGAGAAATCTGATTCTGGAAGGTAGTGTTCAAATTCAAGGGTTCCAGAATTGCTGTTAAAGTTTCCAGAATTGCTGATAACTATTATTCAGACCTGCATTCAACGTTAAAGAATTCCAGGTATGATGTTAATTAATTCACAAGCATTGTATGAAGAGTTGCATTGAAATTATTGTAGTTGCAAGCTATTGTAATTCCTATTTGAATTAATATAATCAAGTATGCTATAGCAGTTGGTTTCATTACAATAGTTTTGTCAAATCCTTCATTGCATTAGTATTTGATATTTGCATTACCTGGCAAAGTTCTTGAAACAAATCAAAAACAGACATAAACTTGGTAAACCACAAGCATAACCCACAGGCAGAAATTTTAGTTTGCAAGTGTCCACCTGGGGTGGGACATTTCAGGGGCCAGGATAGAGGAGGCGACAAACACACAAATGGAACATATAGTGCGAATTCTGAACTGATACCCAATGCAAGAGCATGGTGGAATGAGGTATGAATACTCTCAATAGGACTTGAACAATGTCGAAGTAGCCAATAAATGCAAGAACTGGAACAAGTAGAAACTAAAGTGTTGAAAATGCTTCCAAAGTTGTCAAAATATACAATGATGATCACCAAGTGAACTATGATTTCTGGCGACACCAAAAGATCACTGACAGTGCAAGAAATGAAACAATATGTGTAATGAAACCAAAGAGAACCAGAAAAACTAAAGGAGCACAGTAAATTCAAGAGGGAAGGAGGAGTATTAAATATTAAATGTACTGATGTAATGGTCACCTGTGATATTTACGTTGCTTTCTCTTTAAGTTTTCCTATAATCACGTCTCCGTGATTATAGCCTTTTTGTTTGCTTTGTAACTCGTGATACTCCTTCTGTTAGTCTTCTATTTTGGCACCAATCACGTCTCCATGATTGTTGGGTGCCTATCATTGTAATCTATTTATGCTCTTATGTTAATATGATTATGATCTGATTGTTTTACCAAAATTTACTCAACATGGTATCAGAGCTCATGTTCGAGCCCGGTTAACTGTTTTTTTCGAAGAAGTCATTTTCGCGGATGAAATCGAAGGCTCTTTGTTTTGGCGCGACCTCTCTATGAAATCATGTTTTGGCATCTAAAGTTCTATGCGCGACTAATAATGGTGGATTTCAAGGGTTTCTAAGTGCATTTTCTTGATGCGCTACGTGCTTTATGGGCGCGTTTTACCCTTGTTCTACCCATGCGACCTCCTTTTGTATATGTTTGATGGGTTTCAGTCTTTTTAGATGCGATTTTTGTGCTATTTCGTCATTTTCTAGGCGCGTGTTTTGTTATGCTTTCTAGACGCAATCTACAACCCTCTTATATGGTCGCGATTTCTTCATAATCTGGGCACCTTTGTTCTTTTTTACCCTTCTTTCTGGGTAACGGGTATAATTGGGGATTTTTTCACAATATTTGAAGACAACCTGGCTTCATGTGCCCGTGCGACTTGCTATTTTGATGCACGACTTCTACATTTTTCTAGCGCCATCTTCTTTGTCGCGGATTTTTACCCGTGTTTTCTTATGTTTCTGATCCGCACAACGAGTATCTTGTTCAAGGCGAAAAAAGTTTGTGAAGTTTCTGCATCAGATTTTATGTTTTCTACGCGAGGGCCCATGATAGAAATTCTCTATTTATCAAGGCAAAAAAAAAATTCTGAATTTAGATTTTTGTGGGTGTCTCGAAATCCGTGCCTTAAAGTTTGTGCCAAGTTTGCATGATTTTCTGATATTTCATGGCAGCTTGAAAAAATTTTGAGCCAGTTTTAACAATTTTCTGGAAAAATAAAATTTGCAAAGAGTTTTCTAAAAAAAATTCTTCAAAAATTTGAAAAAGAGTAGTGTGATTGTCCAGTATTTTGCCAACTCATCACAAAAGATACCTCGTTTTTTGTGCTTTGGAAAACGAGGGATGGCGTCTTTGTCCAATATTATGTTGGAAAGCTCACAACGGTTTAATGGAAAGAATTACAACATGTGGAAGCAAAGGATGCTTACCATCTTTAAATACCGGTGTTTGGATGCGCTTGTTCTTGGTACAGAAGTTCATCCCACTGCTGCTGGGAAGGATCAGGACAAGTATGATGGAAGTAATAGGGAGGCAGTCATGCTTCTTAAATTATCTATCGCCGATGACATGTTACTAGAAATACCTTCTAGTAAATCAGTTGCGGAGATTTGGAAACATTTGAAAGATCTTCATGAGACCTCAGACAAGGGAAGGGCTTTCTTTCTGAAGAATATGCTCTTTTGTATTACGATGGATGACCAAGTGTCTTTGAAGGAGCATTTGATGAAAGTCAAAAATATTTGCAATCAATTGGAGGCCATTGGTCATAAGGTAGAAGAGGAGAATATGGTGGTAATCACTTTGAAAATTTTGCCACGTTCCTACGAGCACTTCATCGAAACACTCAACATTACATCCACCAATGTTGACTTGAAGTTTGATGAGATGTGCAACAAGCTTTTGCAGCAAGATCGGTGGAAGAAGCAGTTTGGGAGCAGCAGTGAGTCATCTACTGTTGAACAAGCATTTACTGCCAAAGATGTTGGCAAAGGCAAGTCCACTTAGCAGAAAGGATGAGGCGATTCGGAGGAGGGCTCCAAGAAGTCTTTTACTTGCCATTACTGTGGGAAGATTGGTCATATACAGAGGTATTGCAAAAAGCGGTTGGTTGATGAGAAGTCCAACCAGGAAGCCTCTCAGCAAAGTGCTCACGTAGCGGAGTAGACTGAGCAAAAAGAGTCTGCACACTTTGCATTTTGATGACCAGCACAATACGGGTAGACTTAGTTTTTTTGCTTGTATGATGACCATTAAGGGAGGGTATTAAATATTAAATGTACTGATGTAATGGTCACCTGTGATATTTATGTTGCTTTCTCTTTCAATTTGCCTATAATCACGTCTCCGTGATTATAGCCTTTTTGTTTGCTTTGTAACTCGTGATACTCCTTCTGTTAGTCTTTTGTTTTGGCACCAATCACGTCTCCATGATTGTTGGGCGCCTTCATTGTAATCTATTTATGCTCTTATGTTAATATGATTATGATCTGATTGTTTTACCAAAATTTAATCAACAAGGAGATCACAAGTTGCTTATACTGTAAAAACTGTCACTGTTTCCAGGAAGCTGCAAAAGCTGTAGAATTGAGAAAATAGAAAATAAAACAGTGAAAGAAGTTGTGAAGAAGATGAAATCAGCAGACAATTGGATAAAGAAAGACAAGTGTTGGCTTTGATTGTACAACCTAAGTTTGAGTGGTTTCAACAAGTTGTAAACTCCTTGCCTATTGGGGTGCAGGCTCAGCTGCTTTTTTTCCTTGCCTAAAAAAGGACAGAATGCTCTTGTTAAGTATTATTTTCAGATGATTAATTATTTAATGATGTAACTTTCTGTTTCTTGGAAGTTTATATGAAGCACTTTTCACTTTAAAAAATAGCAATAGGAAATAAGAGGAGAATGGACGATACCTTTAAAAGTACAAAGGAAAGAATGGGAACAGGTGCAAGTTAGAATGTAACCAAATAGAGGTGGAACAGAAAAAGAGAAATAAGTCCATGTAATGAGAAATACAAGCTTGAAAACAAATGAAAAATGTGATCATCAAAATACGCTGCAGAAGGGCTGATCTCGAACAGAACTTACAAACTGTCTAGGGCCTTTTAGTGGGAGGCTCTTGTGCTGTCCTTGGGTCCCATAGGCTTCTTTGGCCTCGAGGACGTCATTAAAATATTTCATTTCAGTCGTACAAGCTGAGTGTGCTCATGAAAAAAGGTGTTAAATAGACAAAATGACACTCACAAGAGCAAAAAAGGAGTGAAAAGAAAAGGGAATTTGCATGAAACAAGATTGGAATGCAAGATTAAATGAAGACGAACAGAAAACACTCAATAAGAAAATGCAATCAAAAGAAGACAAATGAGGAATTAGACAACCACCAGCAAGCAATCTGTGACAGCCAAGAAAAGCAACCAAGCACTGAAAGAGAACAATAGCAATGAAAGTCAAGAATAATAATGTTTGGATGTTAGAATTGATTATAGCAGTCACTGTATGAAAGTGAGGCCTCCTCTCAAATCCAACTCAAGACCCGATGCGCCAAAGTCAAACAAACAAGTATGAATGCAGACGCTAATCAAAAGGGATTTTATATGACCTGCAAATGAAGGTGCTAAGGTGCTGATGAAGTATGAGGTGCTTAGTATGGAAAAAAGGCCAAACCTTGCAATCCCTTGTAAGGAATGACCACAGAAACAAGAAACAATTGATTGTGTGAGTTGGTATATAATTCCAGAAATGGACAAACTAATTATAAATTTATAATTTATTCTTAATCTAAACTCAGTCTAATCACAAAACCTGAAAGCAAAATAAATCCTGACATGCCAAACTCATGATAACACAAGAAGGTTGAATCAAAACATCTGCAGTAAAGCATCCTCCAAAATATGACCTTGTTTAAGGTGTCACACATCAGTCGTGACAGATACACAATACCAATAGCTAATGCTCAAAGCTAGACTAGTACCAAAGAAAACTACAGCAACTAAATGTCATGTCCCTGAAATAACAAAACCATAAAGACCAAGTGTTAAAATACAAATCAATTAATAAATAAAATAAATAGCAATATTAATATTACATATAAAATAAATGTGTATGATATCAATATAAAAATATATAAATATGAAATAACAAATATAATAATAATATATAGGCAAATTATTGTTATTACATTCTAGTATTAAATAACTTAGTATCAAAAATAATAATAAATAAATATTATAATCATTACACATCAAAGATTGTAATACATTAGAATAAAATAATAATAAGACATTAGCAAATTGTTTTATTATTATACTTTAATGTTAAAATATGTTCAATAAAATAATAAAATAAATACAAATCTGAAATATCATAATTATAGTCATAATATATTATTTTAAAAATAGATATTATTGTGATAATAAAGGCAGCAATTAAATCTAACAAAGGGATGTATTTTATGAAAAGTCGCCTCTTTCACCAAACAATACATTCCCCCCATGAGTCACCTACCTTGAATGGTATAAATAGAAGGAAGGAAAATAAGGAAGGGGAAAAAAACATGGAGAAATAGGATTTGCAATTTAGAACAGCAGCAACAATTATTGTTATGCATTGGAATATAGAGCCATTTAATATATATATTATTTAATAGGCATGCAAGTATATATGCATAGATATAGATAAATTTTATGATGAATAATATGCAATGAATAAAGAATATATATGAATAAGAAAAGAATAATTATATAAATATATATATATATGAATATTAATGGATATAAGTAAAAGAATAATTATATATATGTATATAAAGTATATATATATGTATAAATACATATACATGATTATGCAATAATGATACTTATAAGTAATGATGACTCTTTAATATAAACATAAGTAGATTATGTATATTTATGAATTGTCCTCATCCTATGATCAATTTAGTACAAGGTTGAAGGAAGCGAGTAAGGAAACATGGAGAGATATAGCAACTCAGGTGATGTACTCACTTAGCAATAATATTTAGCATATTTTGAATATAAGAAATAGATATTTCTAATTTGATTATTGGTGTAATGCTTTCTTTAGTATTATCATGATGATAATGATGCTGATATTAACTTAAAGAATTAGTAATAAATGCAAATGTATTTGATTGCTATAAGATTGTCTTCTCTGTGTTTGTAAGTCTACTAGGGTGGAAGGGCTTGAGACAGGTGGTGCCTAGAAACCCCACTTAACAATCCGTTGCGGCCATGGAGGGGTGGGGGTCCCACTTAACAACCCGCTGCGGCCATTGAGGGGTGGTAGGCCCGGAACCCCTTATAAGCTCCACTGGCTTCCCCCAGTAGGTTGAGTGTCTTTCGAGGTGATGGCACAAGTAGAGAAAAGCAGGTACAAGTGTTTCCTCTAAGCACGCCACTCCGAGACATTCATATCGCTCGGGGCCAAGGGGTGGGTTGTCCTGATAGGACACTTGTGCTCTTGGGCTTAGATGGATAGCTTTGGGCAGCTCTGCCCATGCCACTTCTCATATGTCTTTATTATTGATTTGTGATTATATTTATATTTGGATATCTAGATATTAATGCTAACAGATATATGTACATGTGGAAATATTAAATGCAAACTTCAATCCAAGATTACTTAGTCAAAGAGAACATTCATTTGAAAAAGAAGAAACCCTAAACCTGATCAACAAGTGAATTCTAGGGCAAAGTCGGGTAAGGGACATTACACTAAAGCTCTAATAGCACAGACATAACAAAACTTGCATATATATAGACTATGAATGATTTTTAAGGTTGTTGAACAAAATTTGAAGGATCTACAAGTTGATCAAAGTTAGCCTAAGTTCAATTTTCTAATAACCAGAGAGTTCTTGTGCTTGCCAGGAATCTCATCTTAATGAATGCACAATGCATGTTGATGTGCATTGCCATTTCATTTGGAAGTTGGTAGAAGACGAGTAGTGGAGCTACAATATTGTCCTAATCGGGACTAGACTACATATATTCTCACCAAGTCTCTTGGTCCAGATAAGTTTGTCAAATTTAGAGATAAACTTGGTGTATTTCTAGAATGACTATTAGGAGAGGATGTTGGTGTTAAATGTTATATTAGTGTCATATTCTTGTAATGGGCATTTAGTTGTTTGTCTTTAGATAGTGACTTTGGTAATATAATATAATTTATGGTACACTTAAGTTATTATAGGGTTTAGTTTTAGGTTTATTGTGTTGTATTCATATAAAGAGATTTGGCTCTCTTTATTTCATTATCAATCAGATATTTATATTTCTGAGTTTTCTCTTCAGCATTATTGGTTTCTTTTTGTGTTCAGTTTTCATTATAAATTTATAAGTTGCAATTGTGGCATGGCCATTACACTACCAACTAGAAAGTTATGAAACCACCCAGGCAGTTTCATCACCATTTAAATGAAAAAACATGAGAGAAAAGATGTGGAAAAACAAGCTCCATAAGATAAACAAAGCAAAACTGGAACCAGAAAGCAATAGACAGCATCCAGTTGAACAGGGCTAGACATTGCTAGACAACAGAATTTGTTTTGTATAGAGGAAATCTGTACGCCATCACCTGATGTGAATATCCCACTGAAAAACTTCAAGAAAAAGAGTTACATGAATCACCTTGAAGAGCCTAGCCAAACTTATTGTGCACTCTTGTTTAGAATGTTATATACCCCATTACTAGATGCAGCAATTGCTAAACCCCATGATTGATCTTCATTTTGCTGCATTTTTTTCTATTTTTTATAATCTTGGCACTCTTGTTTTTTTTCTCGAGGCCATTTAAATGAAATGATTATCATACTCAGTGAAAATATAACCATGTTGATATTTGAGGTATATTTTTCTATTACAAAAAGAAATTTATACCAGATTATTTTATTTATGCAGTGGATACAACTTCTTTTGTGAGGTGACGAGGAAAATTGTTCCAGATAAATTCTCTAAATCTTGATTGGGAAAAAGTATTGTATTCCTATCATGTCAATATTTCTAATAAAGAACTATATCCAATGCTTTCTGTGTAAGCCTAGCAAATATATTAGTTTTATAAATATTTGTGACAAATCATTGAGTCTGCTATTATTAAAAAAGTTATTTGAAGTGTGAATAGAGTTTTGTACACCTAAGGAAGTTGTTTATAAGAGGGGCAGAGTGTTATGTGATAAAATCCCCACTAGAATGTTAAAATAGTTAGGACTGTTTTAAGTGTGCCTAAAAAATTAAAAATTAAATTTATAACTTAAGAAATATAAATGTATAGTAGAATGTTATTAAATGATATAATAATAAAAATAATAATGAAGAGACGTGACTATTGAGAAACATCCTCTAATACCTATTTATAACGAAAGTGAATGTATATAAGAACAAAGGGATAAACAGCATGGATTTTAGAATGTTGAGGTAGGAATGCAAGATTGAGAGAATATGGTATAGAATCTCATTGAGTTTAGATAAAAGTAAGTGGATTAAAGATTATCAAACAGTTTATTGTATCATTACTGTTCTTCTGCAATATAGATAATGTTTTCTTCACTTGCGGAAACATGCTGTGGGCCTTCATGTAATGGGACATGAATGGCATAGTGCCACAATTAATGAGCTGCAAAAGATTGACATGCAGCGTAAAAACCAAAAAACACAGCAAGGTACGATTTTATCAGTATTGTCACCAATCTTGTGAGGAACAATGAAATAAGTGATGAGAGACATCCAAGAAGCCCTTAGAGGTGGTGGTTGTAGTTTTTCATAATACTTGCACGATGAGAAATTATATTGGGAAAAGCATCGTTCTTTTAAGTTGAATGATCAATGTCACTCATCCTGAAATATGTTTCACTTTGGATACAAGGATCTTACACCAAAATAAAAGAATAAGTGGCATATTAATCATCTCATTCTAAGCCCAGCGGTTATGTATAGTCATTTTTTGACACAGACCTCTTTTATAAGTGGTGCAGTTCATTATTTAGCTGAGTTTAGAATAATCCCTATTTCTTTGTCTTCTCTCAGAAAGTAAATCCATATGCTAACTAGAAATCTATAATTTTATTATTTTGAATGTTAGGCCTTGCTCCTCAAGAGACAAACTGCCACAGAGACTGTATCTAAGTGTTTCCTGGAGTGCATCTGTCTGCTCAACCCATAGTATATCACCAATTTCTTCTTTCTGTTTTTAATATAAAGACTTAAGTTAAACCTAAAACAGTTTTGACAATGACAATTCCATAAAATCAGTTACCTTCTTCTAACATAAAAGGAGGAAGGGAAGATAACAAAGAGAGACATTGGTGACAAGAAGAGAATACTTAACACACTTTTCATTTAACTTTGGTACAAACACAAGAAATAACATAAAACTGATACGCAATATTGAGTCATTTAAGAGAGAAAAGTGAATAAGACAGTACATCATGAAAAGACATCACGAGAATGAAAGGAATATAGCATGACATGACTATAAATTCATAATTGCTACCAAACAAATTTTTTATATAAATGTTATACTATAAAATGAATCCTAAATTACAATGCAAGCAAATGAACATGACAGAAAAAAATGTAGAGAAATCAACATGAAGCCCAAACTGAGGAATCATGAAGAACATACTGGAAAGCATCACTTGCAATCTCTGCAATGAATTTCTGTGTGGCAATTGACACCAGCCTAGTTCTGTCAAACAAGACAACCTATTAGACTTGTTCATCTTGTATATTTTATACAAAAAAATTGCCTACTGAATCACACAGTATATATATCTTTAACCAACAATGATAAATTGAAAATAAAATTAAAAAACATTTAGATTAATTCCATAAAAAAGTTTAATGAGTTTTATTGATTTCAGTTCCTATGCATTCCAAAAAATAGCTAAATCAAAATGTACTCTATTTCAAGCTAAGATTTCTTGCAAACAATTCAGCCAAAACAAATGTCAATTTGACAAGAGATTACATTTATATCATCACATTCATCCCAACTTTTTAGTTGGCAGATTGATAGTGATCTTTTTTTCTCAAACCAAGCCAGTAACCCATTTCAAGAAACTACTGATGCCACTTTTTCTCTATTCATCCCTCATTCGCTGTGAATCATTTGCAAAGGCAAAAAGCAGATTCCTCATCAAGTGGTATATATTGGGGGGAAATTGCAATTACTACTAGATCATTACCATGTTTAGCTTGTCACTTCCAAAAGTTTCCCATAGCATCCTTGTTGGAGTATAGAATAAGCAGTTATCTTGTAACATGCATATTAGCTTCTATCTAATAGAGGTTTTCTCTTCTTTGAAAATAATTGAAAAATGCTTAAACATGTCTCAAAATCCTTATAATACAAATGCTAGATTTGCAAATCTTTATGAAACTACCAATAACTACCAAAAGTATATACATTTTAAACTTGGAAGTGGGCATATTTATTGAAAACCCTAAAAAACTGAAAACAATTTTAAGCCCATGTGTGCATAGTTCTGCTTGCAATTACTCCTATATATATGATACAGAGTAGTTATAGGTAGAACTATACAATATAAGTAATCTGTATCATATAATAGATATATGATACACATTAGTTGTAGGTAGAACTACACACATATGATACAGATTAGTTATAACTATTTGTAGAATAATATGCGTATAGTTCTAGATATATATAGATAGATATGTGTATAGTTCTCCCTACCCATAACAAATCTGTATCATATATATGATACAACATAGTTCTACTTATAAATATATGTAGACTAGCATGTGTATAGTTCTACTTTTAACTAATTTGTATCTTATATATATAGACCTATGTTCCATGGCGTCTCGGGTATGGGGACGGGGGGACAGCAGGAAACACGTTTTAGGGACGACGATATATGAATTTTTCAATATATATATAAATGAATTTTTAAAAATATATCATATATATATAGAGAGAGAGAGAGAGAAAGAAATATCAAAGGTGTCAATAACCGATAGCAACAATATCAATATGTAAATAAATTATGACAGCAGTAGTATAAGCAGTATAAACCATAGATGAAAAATTCGGTGCATCCTTGCAAAACTAGCGAGTATTCGTGGGTTAAAACCCTAGCCGAGTAACTTGCAGCAAAATGCACAACTGAGTTTTTCAAAAAATTGTGGCATGTTTTGGGCAAACAATCGCCAGAAAATTGCAAGTTTTCCACCAAAAATATATAAAACATCGATTTTTGACCTTTTATTTTCACCTATTTATAAGTGATGAGATTCCATTTTTCTGCAACACGACTACTTTTTTTGGCAGCGTGATAGGGTATGTTACAGATCTCAGTATTATAGTTTTTTAAATCTTCATATTTTAAGACAGCCATTCAACAAGGTAACACTTGGATTAACTTCGATTGAGGATAATTACCATAAATTTTGGTAGTTGGGTATTCATTTCCAACGTTAGTAATGGCAAATTCATCTCATATTCTAATAGATACTTTTATATATTGCAATGAAGGCGCCGATACTTGCATATTTTATTATTTGGAGTTTGGACTATTAACAACTCTGTCAAATAGAACTCAACCTTGAATTGCTGAGTTGAATGTGTTACTGTTAACAGTTGCACAAAGTACCCAAAAAGTTGCATCAATGAATATATCTGAATTTTCAAGTTCTGAACATATCTTAAAAATAAGTTCTATGAAAACATGATACTTGGACAAGAGAGGTTTTATTTGTGTGGCCTGATTAGTGAATATGGAATAGAAAAGAAAAATGCATATGGGTTTCTCTTTTCTAATCCATACTCACTAATCAAGCCACACAAATAAAGGTTGTCCCCATGCTGAGTGTTTGTAAATTTACAAACACTCAGCATGGGGACAGCCTTTATTTGTGTGACCTGATTAGTGAGCATGGATTAGAAAAGAGAGGTTTTATTTGTGTGGCCTGATTAGTGAGTATGGATTAGAAAAGAGTAACACTACTCTTTTCTAATCCATACTCACTAATCACTCATTATGGGGACAGCCATCAAACCCATATGCATTTTTCTTTTCTAATCCATACTCACTAATCAGGCCACACAAATAAAACTTGTCCTTTTCTAATCAGGAAACTTGTAAAACCACATAGCAAAGTATTAGAACAGATTACACCTTGGTCAATCAAACTGAATTGCAAAAAACTCAGTACAACTACAAAGTACAAATCAATGACATTTTTCAGACTAGTGCATTTTAATGAATCTTAATCAATAAAGAATTGCAAAAGACAAAGAATATGGAGGACCTTGTTACTAATTTTTTATGTTGTCTCCTTTTTGCTAGGTTTCATTCGTATTTTGCTAAAAGAATATGGCTTTTGCAAGTAAAAGAAATAGTGGCAAACCAAGAGACCCTTGCTGGAAACATGGAACACCGGGTGCAACACAAGGAGAGGTTATTTACATCCATTGCACTAGGTCTACCAATGGTGGCATAAACTGACTCAAATATCACCTTGCACAAATCCCTTGCCGAGATGTTAGACCATGTGAAAACGCTACTAAAGAGGTTGAGAGGGAGGAAAAAGCACTCCCCACAGCATTTGAGCAAAGGAAGGAAGATAAAAAGAGAACAGAGGCATGGCAGCCCAATCCTAGATTTTAGTTCTACAGGATCACAAAGAGATATGAGGGGCTCTTCTTCTATTGGGCCACGGAAAAGAGGATCAGGAAGTGTGGGCGGCCACAGTTCTAGCCTTTTTGTTTCACGAAATACTCCTAGTGCACAACCTTCATTGGAAGGTACTGCATGGAATAGGGAGTTGCAAAATGAGGCGAAGTTGGGATGTGCAATATTTTGGTACTACAATAATATTCCGTTCAATGTTGCTTTTAGTCCTTATTGGGAATAGTTGGTCAATGCATTGACCGTGGTAGGTAAGGGGTTCAAAGCCCCAAGTCATCATGAGTTGAGTGGGCCATTATTACAAAATGAGGTCCAAAACACACGCCGACTAGTGGAGGAACAAAGGAGAACTTGGGAAAAGAAAGGCTACACCATTTTATCTGATGGGTGGATGGATGGCAAAAATAGGACACTAATCAACTTTTTAGTGGCTTCAAGGGGACGACTAGTATTTCTAAAATTAGTTGATGCCTCCAATGAAATATAAAATGCAAAGACCTTGTGCAACATGTTGGATGAGGTGGTGATGGAAGTGGGAGTTCAAAATGTCATTCAAATTGTGACCAACAGTGCAGCTACATATGTGGCAGTCGGTGAACTTTTACAAACAAGGCATCCAACATTATTTTGGAGCCCTCGTGCTACCCATTGTCTTGACTTGTTCCTTGAGGACAAAAGGAAACTAAGTTGGGTGAAAAATGTGATTGAAGATGGAAGGAATATCACGAAGTACATCTACAACCACACATGAGTCCTAAGTCTCATGAGAGAGCACACTGATGATAAGGATCTCGTGCAATCAAGAATCACATGCTTTGCTACCAATTTCCTAACCTTGCAGAGTATTTTAGCTACATTGCCCAACCTCAAGTGCATGTTTTTGAGTGAAAGATGGTTTGAGAGTCCTTATTGCAGGAAGGTTGAAGCAGAGAAGATCGTGAAGACCAATTTTGATGATAGATTTGCCAAAGTAATGGAAGCAATCATCAATGTAAGTTTTCAAACTTCAATTGATGATTTTATTTTATTTTTATAATATTACAACTTGCTGATTTTCTTAAAAAATTTACATATTAGGTGTCAAAACCATTGGTTAGAGTTCTATGATTGGTGGATGGGGATCAAAACCTCATGGGGTATCTATATGAGGCCACGGATAAGGTCAAAGAGGCAATTCAGCATTTGTATGGGTCAAACAAGACCAAATATGAACCCATACGGCACATAATATGGAGGTGGAACCGACAAATCCACCAACATATTCATGTTGTTGCCTACTATTTGAACCCCAAGTTTCATTTCTCTCCTAATTTCAAAGCAGATGTAGAGGTTCTTGTTGGCCTCAACACATGCATTGAGAGATTGATTAATGACGATAACCTTCGAGATCTCATACTTGATGAGCTGCAGAGCTATAAGAAGGCCCAAGGGGCATTCTTTTCTTCCAATTTTTGCATTCGTAAGAGAGACTCTACAGCCAAGTAACAAATTCATGTGTTTAATATTATTTTACAATTTATTTTAATTTTTAAGTTTATTAAATCCTTACTAAGTTATAAATGGCAATTGTTATCCTTGTAGATTTGTGGTGGGAAGATTGTGGTGCCACAACGCCTAATCTTCAAAAGCTTGCCAATCACATTTTATCTCATCCTTGTAGTGCTTATGGTTGTGAGCGCAACTAGAGTTTCTTTAAGGCCATTCACACAAAGAAACACGATAGGTTGACTCAAAAGCACTCGAATGACCTTGTCTACTTGCAGTACAACCTTCGGTTGCATGAGAAGAAGGTACAAGGGTAGGATTCACATGAAGCATTTGACCTTGATGGCATTGATTCATTCTCAGATTGAATTGTTGAGCTTGATGAGGTTGATGTGGAACCATGGTTAAGTAATGATGAGTTAGCTAATTTGGAGAGGGAAGTAGCTGAATGGGAAGTGGAAGTGGCACCATATGAGGAGGTAGAAGGAAAGGTCGGTCAGCCAACAAAGGCAATTTCCTCACATACACAGCTTGATCATATCACTATGGATGAGGCTCCTATTGAGGATATTGCAGCTATACCATCTACTTCAGCAAGACCCACACAACGGCAACAAAAGCTTTTGAGTTTTAATCATAGAAGAAACTTATGATATACAATTTTCATTGATACTGAAACTTGAAGTTGATATGTATTCAAAAGTTGAACTTGTTTTTTGGTCTATGATATGTATTAAACTCTAATTTTGATTTATATATGATGAAATTAGTAATATGTTCTACAAATGTTAAATTAAGTATAAATATGTGTGTTTTTTAAGAATATTTTAAAAAATCATGTATTTTCAAATATTCGATAACTTTGCCGAGTTTTTAAAAATTTTGGGCCTGTCGAGTTATTGTCGAGTCTGAGTTTTTCAACTATGGTATAAACTATGAAGTATAAACAGCAATAAGTTTAATCATGAGATTCATGATAGCAGTATTAAATATAAAAGCATTTTGTTGTTCAAATTTTAAAATTAAAGTTAAATAACTCAAAGCCTCAAACTTGAAAATACAACAATCTATGAAAATAAGCCTCATTCGAGCTATCATTATCAAAAGAACTATCTGTGTCACTATCACTCTCTACCTAAAGTGGATCATCCAAAGGAAGCCCAACCCTTCCCGGTTGCACCTCCTCGTCAATTTGCCTAACATCTTCAAGATCAACATCCCAACATGTTGTTGGATGTTTGTCAATACTTAGTAGTTTGCCAATCCTGAAGTCTCAAGGCACTATGAACTGTAACTAGTTTTTCTACTCGTTTTGAGGTAAGCATGTTCCTCTTTAATTGAGTGGATGAAGCCATAGCTGGACCAATTCCTCTTTGCAACAAGGGAACTAGCAATTTGTGAGTGTAAACGAATAGCAATTTGTTTCAACTCTAATGTGTCCTTCCCATGAAATTTCCACCATAAAATGGGGTGTTTTTTGTAGGAGATAATGGTGATTCCCCAACACGCCCAAGAATAGTTGCTAGACCAAAATATCTTCCACAAGACAGAAATGGCAGAAATATCATGTTATCATTAAGGATGCAAGAATGCCAAACTGAATATGGCAAAGTACATATGATGCCTTGCTTATAAAGGCAAGGTGGTGAATAGGATTAGACAAGATAATGACAAGTGTCTTAATCCTATCACATGAGACAACTAAGTCATAACAACCTAGGACACAAGCATTAAATAAATGCCAACTAGATAAGATAAGTGACAACTAATGCTTCTAGAAAGAATCTTATATCCTAAGACCTAAGTAAACTTAGCATGTAAATCAATCCCCTAGTAATGAATTAACTAGGCACTAGATTATTATGCAAATGACACAAAGATGGGTCCCAGCTACGAGGCTATGTTAGGTACCCATGTACAAATGCAAATGCAATCTCTCACAAACGAAGAAAGGGAGAAAACTTAGTGGCAGAAAACTCCTCAAAAGAGAGATAAATACAATAATGATATCAATTACAAATCCAATCAACCTCCATCCACACAAAGGATAAAAAGAGAGATCATACAAACCCCTCCCCTCCCTCCCCCCCATAATGAGCTGAAATCCTCAATCTGACAAGCAAGGAAGGATAATTCTATTTGCTAGAAACCATATTAGAGTCACTCAAAGACTCAAATCGGAATCGTGATAAGCAACAGCAGACCCGATGCCAAGGAACACTAGGAAACTCACAAACTAGCACAACCCTGGAATCTATGAAGCAATAGTTGATTGAGAAATGATCTAGAACTAAAATGAGGTGCAAAGAAAATGCATGCAAAAAAGGAAATAGTGCATGCACTAATGAATGTTCACATCTACCTCCATGAATAAAAATGACTTTAGATCTGTGTAGAGGACAAAATCAGTTTTCCAATGCCCCACTTGAATCAAAAAAATCTGATAACCGAGAAAAAAGATGATTTTTTTAGAAAAGGGTAAATTTTGACGGCCGACAATGCAAACACAACCCTTCTAATTTGATTTTTGAAAAATTTACCCAATTCATGCGAAAAATAGTGGATACCCAGTTAATATTTTGATGCTAACGACAAAACCCACAAATCGTTTTTGAATCCAAAAACCAAAACATGCGATTTGGTAAAAAAAAGTAAACTTCACCTGTAGGGAAAATAACCATGTTGGACTATTTTGTAAGATTTGTTCACTATTTGCAAAATCTAGCAAATACCCAGATGGTATTTGGTGGTTTTAAACAAAACCCAGAAATCATTTTTCTAGAAAATACAGGAGGCAAAATATATATGCCATTTTTTATCCAAGATGCACCCTACAATAAGCTCAAGCTAGAATCACCCTCAAATTTGTGTAGGGATTTTGCAATTCTGAAGCTTTGATACCATGTAGGAGTTGAGATATAGCTCTTAGAACATATTAGAGTCACTCAAGGACTCAAGCCTCCAAGATCATCTACAGAAATCAAATACCTTCCACGAGAGGGAAAAATAAGAACACAAAACTGCAACAATGGATGCAAGATGTCGCCAATATGCAATACTCAAGATTGCAATGATGTATAGGACTTACACAACTAAAATTGAGATTCAAATGATCAAATGCACATATGATGCCTTGCTTATGAAGGCAAGGTGGTGAATAGGATTAGACAAGATCATGACAAGTGTCTTAATCCTATCACATAAAACAACTAAGTCATGACAACCTAGGACACAAGCATTAAATAAATGCCAACTACATAAGTGGCAACTAATGCTTCTAGAAAGAATCTTATATCCTAAGACCTAAGTAAACTTAACATGTAAATAAGTCCTCTAAGTCCCCTAGTAATGAATTAACTAGGTACGAGACTTTATTTACACCAACATTTTTGTCCAATTGTGGCCTTATCTATCCTAGCCTCTAGTTTGCTAAATGTAGGACCCTAAAGATGGGAAAATTGATGCCACTGCTCTCAAAATATGGTTGCCTCCTTAGAGCTATACATTTTATGAAGGGCTGGGATAAACCCCTCTATTACCTCATCATCCTCAAAAGGAAACATTCGGCCAAGTCTAGGTGCATACCATTTCGAATTAAGATCATAGGCAGCCATATAAAGAGGAGTGTTTATTGTTTTCCACTCTTTGTGACAATAGGCCTAATATGCTCCTCATAGAATTGCAATCCAAGATCCTTGTCACAAATTGCTTGCTTCATTTGATCAAGCATGCTATCAAAAGTCTCATAAATCTCTCCAAGGCTAGGAGAGTTTGTATTCGCACACCTAATTACCCCTAAAATAAGTGATATGATATAGAAAATATATTTGCAAGCAATATTTAAAATCTTTTAAATTAAAAATTATGACATGAAAACTATTAATAATGAAAATTAAAATTTTAAAATAAATATTAAAAAGTAAAAAGTAAAACAAAGTACAAACTCAAACAATTTTTCTTACCTATTATTGGACCACCAAGCATCATTAAACACCCTTTCTCTCACCACCTTCCCTTCTTCTGTCTTTGATTGAGCCCACTTATTCTACTCTTCACAAACCACCATAGATTGTAGAGCATCTTACACCTCCAGCATCCTCTCCAACAAAATAAAATAGCTAGCATATCTAGTCTCAACTAGTTTGAGGTATTCTTTTTTTGAATAAAACCAGAATAGTGCAAGTGAAGTGTGATGATTATGTACAAACATTTGTATGTCTCTAGCTTCGGCCATTGCTACCTTCACCCAATCTATTTTTCCAATGTCTTTCAAAGCATGTAAATAGCACAACATGGAGTCCAAAAAATATGTTTGTAAGCACTCTCAACCATCAAACCAACTAACTTGCAAACACGAGTTGAATCTGTCACAACTTGCATAGCATTAGAAGACCCAACCTCATCTATGGTCTCCTTCAAAATGGCAAACTGGTAATCAGCATCCTTATGTTTCCAAAAACAATCAATAGCTCTAAGAAAGTATGAACCAACAGGGCATATAAAAATAATATTAATGAGCGGTCGATGTTGAATATCGGTCCACCCATCCATGACAATGGAACAACCAGTCCTAATCCATGTTTGCCTCATCTCCTCCATCAACATGTTCACCTTTGACTATTGTTTGTCAAGGAGGGAGGTACCCAATCTATGTTCTCTAGGGGGAGCATAAGAGTGTCCAATTGCATGTGCATCTCTCAACATAGCTTTGAAATAAGGCAACCTTGCCAAATGAAATGGAATAGCATAGGCATAAAAAAATTGGCCATTGAATCATCGACTTGCTCACGTTTTTGCATATTCATTAACCCTATCACTGTATTTCTTTCACCTGCCTTCCTCTTCCCTCTTTCACAACTCTCTCCAACTGATACATTGGAATAGTCATGCAAATCAATAGATGCTCATTTCTTAGTGTGAGTAGTAACAATGATTTTTTTCCTTACTCCAGCCAATTTTGCCAATTCAACCTGTTTCTAATGTTATCTTTTCACAAACTCCAACCCCATGTCCACTCTCACCTAATAGATGGTTTTTATCCCTAGTATAGCTCCCATGGTAATTAGTTTTGCAAATATGACATGGCCAATGCTTGCTGCTCCTTGCATTTTTACCCTTATTGACAATTAAATTGGTGGCAAATTGAAGCAATGATTTTTTGGGGTTGAAAGGGCCTTTTGCAAAATTTTGAAGAGAGGCTGAAGGGCATGCAAAACGGTCTTGTGGAATTCCAATAGAACCTATGTTTGGATTTTCAGAAAGAGAAGAAGGGTCTAACTCTATTAATATTTTGTTTAGTTCATTTTCTTCACTGCCCTCATTCATATTGTAATTGTTATCACTATCATTGTCGTTGGTGCTCATTTGGTAGTGTTTCTTTGTGATAACAAGCTGAAAGTCTGAAGCCAAAACATTTTTTAAAAGTTTAAAATAAAAACTAGTTATAACTTACACAATTACAAACCCTTTCTCTAACTTTAACAAGCTAAAATACCAAAAAAAAAGAGGAGGAAATTACATACCTTCAGACTATTGTTGAAATCAAGCTTCAAATCTGCACCTTGAATAAGCAAAACCTCCTTCTATGTCCCTGCAAAACTGAGCTTGAACAAGCAAAAAAAACTCCAGTGGCTAGGCACACCTTCATACTGCTGTTTACAAATATTGAGCTCGTTTGATCATGTTGTTTCCTTTTGCAAGTTTTAGGGTGTATAAGGGGTGTGAGAGGGTTTGTGGGACCCCCACACCCCTTTACAACCCAATGAAAACTTTAAAAAAGTAATTTTTTTTAAATATTATTGCTTCGTGTCTTTGGACACCATGGGGGACGCTTGGTCATCCCCGAGACAATCAAGGGATGTCTTAGACCTCCCCAACCATCTCAAAGACGACCAGGCGTCCCCTTCATTGTTTGCTACCATTCCCAAAAAGGGGATGCATCCCCAAGCATTTCCGAAGTTTGGCAAAGAGGGGCGGACAACAAGGGGACGTCCTGTCGTCCCTAAAATGGCTCAGGGGGTAGGGATGGAGGGTTCAAGGGTGGGGATGCATCCCCAAGTAACACAAATATAGATAGATAGATAAACAAACATATAGACAAACAAACAAACAAACAAAATGGCAGATAATTAGATAGACAGATAGAGAAATAGAGGGATAGACAGACCATAGAAGCATAAATCCTCCAAAAATTGCAAAAATCTTGATTTTTAAAACAACTTCGGCCAAAGCAATTTTTTCCCTAAAAAATTGCGATGTAACCAGCCATGATTTTCAATGATTTTTAAGGGTTTAAATCACGAAAAAATTGCCCAACCAACCCATCGTGAAATCCTAACCGCATAAAATTGCTATTTAATTGGATTTTTTTTGTTGATTTTTAGCACAAAACTGAGTGTTGGTCATTGGGACGTGGTTCACCATCAAAGATTCACTAGATTTCATTTGGTTGTTGAGGCAAATCGCAAGTAGGAGACCTTGAATAGACGTATATTTTTAATATATGTTAAAGACATTAAAATAGAGACACGTTCTTTGGTATGCTTCTACGTTTGATGTTAAGGACTTTAACATGGAATGGTTAAGAGATGTGCTGCTTTTTTCTCTATATTCTACACTACTGTCATTTGCCTTAGGCTCGAAGTAATGCTTTCCATGTATATAAATCTAAAGACATGATTTAGTGGGAAATAGTAGACAACATCATAAATACTAAGGTTTCTATCTTTTTTTTTAACAAATCTGAACCTTATAAGAGTACTTGCCAAAAGTAAATATAGAAAGCCAGACTAAATTGATACGAAACTCTATTGGCTTGATGTCAACCTAAAAAGGTTTGTTTTCTTGGAATTCTTCTAATCCTGATTATTCAAAAGATTTTAACATTTCAATTGTCAACAATAATACCAAGGTGGTTGTTCAAATTATCAAGGTTAGGTTGGGACAAGTTTCCTTTTCAGATGCTAACAAAGTGTGATAATTTGGAGCTTCAATTTGACACTAGTCATTAAGTTTTAGTAACAAGCGGGTAGGGTAGTGGCAATTGTATAATCAAGTGGGAAGCATAAGTATATACATAATAGCATCTAGACATTATGGAACCAGAAGCAGAATGGTTCCTATCAAAAAAATAAAAATCAGCTTGTAATGCTGAAAAAAAGAATTGTAGCAGTATTTTATATCAAAATGAAGGATTGTTTTGGTTATATTTAAATTTCCTATATATTATGCAGGCTTAGTGCTTTGTAAATTGGTGAAACTCACTACTTAAGTGTATGCCCTACACTTGTTAGGGAGCTACATTCCATTTAGGATCGTCATATACATGGAGGTTAAGAAGGCCTGCAAGGAGTGCAATAGCAATACATGAATGCTTTAGACATATATAGTGTAGCATTCAATGCATGTTAAATAGGTATTAGGCAAAGTAATACATGCCTTGAAAGAAGTCATGCCCTCCTCTTTTGGGCTTATCTTAATCCCTCCCAAAGCAGGCCTCAAATATTAAAGGAGTATCCCTCTCCTTGTGTTATCAATCAATTACCATTTCATGGTATCAGAGCAGAGGCAATTTTTTGGCAATTTTTTTGTGATTAAAGTTCGTGGCTTTTTTACCTAAAAATTTTGAAAAATTGGAAATTTTTGTTCAATTTTTTGATAAAAATCACAGGGTTTATTTTTTGAAGATCGAGCAACCTATTCTGGCAATTTTCGTGGGTTTTCTTTTTGAAAATCGTGATTTTTTTAGTCATTAAAAATCATGACTTGTTTATCTAAGAATCACGGCTATTTTTTTCCAGAATCGCACATGTTCTATCCACAAGTTCATGAGCAATTTTTTGGAATTTTTCCCTGTACATGTTTTTGTCACAATTCGTGATTATTTTGTCTCAGTTCGTCAACTCTATCATGCTTGTGTTTTGTCTTATTTCGTGGCGGTGTTGGTGTGCGTTTTAATACTCACCGAACACAGAATAAAATGCCCAAAGACACTCTATCCTCTCTTGAAAAATCACCGCGTATGCTAAGATTGCGAGAAGATCATATGGCGATTCCAAGGATTCTTTTGACAGGTCTTGACGTGTGGATAAGATCAGTGAGCGTTGTGATTTGCTGGTAATCACAAGGGGACTTACGTTAGAATTTATTTGCAAGCTAAGGACTTAGACGGTTTTGACATTGAAGGCTCTTTCTTTTTGGGTTTTCTCAATTTTAGGATTTCCAAAAAAAATGTAAAAATAGATAAGGGTTTAGGAGTGCTAATCTAATCCTAAGAATTCAAGAGACGGCGATGATTAGGTGAAACAAGGAACCACAATTTGTTTCGACTCCTTGGGACAACTACGCAAAGTGGGTGCAATCTTCTAGGGGTGTGATTATGATTTTCATGTCCAGAATAAGATTGAAGTTAAGCATCCACAATTTAAGAGCTCAGGCTAACTTTACGCATTGGATACAAATCATCTATCCAAAGAAAGTATGAGCTAGATTTCACCAATCACCACTATCAGATCTATCATTCATTTAACAAACATTCAAATAAAATTCTACTCTAATTCTAAACTAAGTGTTGAAGGAGACATGTAACCTTGCACACCACTTGAAAATAAAAGTGATTCAAAGCAAATCATGCATAAGAGCTTTTATTAACGGAAATGGTCTAACGCAACAATTTCATATTACTCACTTCACAATTTACAAATGAGGGGCAAGCTCAATTTATAGGCTCCCCGATTACAATTCAATGGCCAAGATTGATTTAGGATCAACGGTCGAGATTACAAAATAAAACCCTAATTAGGGTTTGTCATAATTAACTACCTCTCGACCAATGAGAAAATTACATTTTGGGACACTTGTCCCTTTTGCTAAATATAAACCAATTCCATGGATAAGTCGAGTTCATTGAACCTAGACATGTTGACTTGGAACAATTTGATTGGTTTCGAAGATGACGAGGTGCCACCTCAACGTGCCGGATGTCCTCCTTGGTCTCCTTGTTCTTTTCCCATAGATTTATCTTCCTTTGCCGATGACTTTGTCCTTTGTGTTTGTTCCTTCCTAGCTGTGATCTTGGATTTCCTTCGGGATTTTGATTTCTTCTTCTCACTTGCATCAGAATCTGGAAGTCTTCCCTTGGAGCAGTTATTGAACTTTTCCTTCCTGATTGCTTTGAAATTCCTTCAAGTGCCTTGAATTTGGAGAAGAGCTCTCCTGTGCTTTCGCCAAAATGGAGGAAATTGGAACTTTCTCTGTGAAGTATTTCCCATACTTAGCCAAATTTTGGCTATTCAATTTCGTCTTGTAACACCTTCATGTGGACCATTCAACACTTAGCCAATATTTTGGCCATCTTTATGCTCGAATGAACTTTGCCTGTGGATTTGTCTTTAATTTTGAGTTTGGCTTGTGCTAAGTAGGGCAGAGGCCATCCTTGGGCAAGAATTTTATTCATTTCCTCCTTATTCCTCTTCATTTTTCTTGTTTTCTTTCCAACACTTAGTCAAAATTTGATCCTTTTATTGTAGGAAAATTCCACACTTAGCCAATTTTATGAGTTTTCCTTGGCGGACTTCATAGTTGTTGCGCCACTTTGCTCATTTATTAAGGCGGAGTTTGTCTTCCTTGTGCTATTCCCATCTCGCTCTCAGGCGGACTTCATCTTCTCTTGGACAAGGCGGACTTTGAAGTTGGCTGGACAAGATGCATTTTCCTCTAAGAGTACTTGATCTTGTGGCTGGACATCTTCATGGCGGAATTCACCAATCTTGGACATGCTTCCCTGTTGGAAGGCGGACTTTGCCTTGTGCCTGCCATTGCTTTGGGTGAACTTTGCCAATGCTTAGATACTTCCTTTCCTGTGGCGTACTTTATTCTTAACCAAACATCCGACTTAGTCAAAATTTTCAAATTTTCTCTCTCCTTTTGGGTTGGACGGACTTGGAGGTTTCTCTGCCATTTTGCATTTATGTCCATGCCTTAGAAATTTATTTCATGTTGAGTTGGGCGGACTTTGTGTTTGCCTTGCCATACACTCTTCCTTCCGTGCCAAAGAATTTTATTCCGTCATGCCGAGGAGTGAATTTCATGCTAGCTTGATCCCCTCTCTCTCTAGGCATATTTTTTATCCATGCCTTAGAAAAATTTCCTCTCCCAAAGTTGGGCGGACTTCATCATCTCCTTGACATTGGCGCACTTTAGCCTTGCCTTGTCCAAGGGCGGACTTGGACATCTTCAATTTAGCCTTGGCGAACTTCATGATTGGTTGGCCATGTTGGACGGAGTTGCTCATTGCTTAGAGAATTTTCTTGACACTTAACCAAATTTTGAAAATATATTCTCAACACTTAGCCAATTTTCGAAGTTTTTTCTCCCCAAGGTATCAACACTTAGCCAATTTTTTGAGTTTTTCTTGGCGGACTTCCTGCTTGGCCGGACATTTTTTTCTTTGTGCTGGGCGGACTTCATCATGTTCATGCCATTTTTTTCTTGC